>JAPPVO010000010.1:9344522-9673040 GCA_030407325.1 Camellia japonica
AGAAACAAAGGCCTCAGCCATTTCCTCCCAACTCTGCTTAACAGAATCCTCCAACTTTGCATACCATATGGTTGCTATACCAAACAGGGTTCGGCCAAAGAGAGACAGCTTCTACAATCTGGTCAGGCCCATCAGCCGCAGGATGTCTAAAAACAACTATAGATATACCATGGGATCTATGGAGCCATCGAATCGATCGATGTGCGACATTTTGAACCGATCTATCAATCTCACTGCAGAGTCGGTATACCCATCTTCTATGTCGGGAATGGAGTTAACACCTTGTTCTCACTTGAATAGCTTCTCCAACTTGTTGACCTTAAGTATAGTTAGGTTAACCTCAAACTCAAATGGAGCTTCAGTTTGATACACAAGTGCTTTGGAGGCTTGTGGTGGGATCGACTTTGCCGGATTACCCTGATTCTCTTGGGCATTAGTAGTATGGGCAGTGGCTCCAGCTGCTGGGATACCCATAGGAGGCGCATGAGATGCAGAAGTCGCTGCCGGCTGTGGCTGTTGTTGTTACAGCCTATTTATTACCTCAGCCTGACGTGTTGTGACCTCGGCCTGACGAGAAGTATTCAACTGTTTGTTGGAGATGATGAATCAAGTCCTCCATACTGACGGGGGATATTGTGCCATCAGAATAGGCGAGTGATCTCATATTGGGCTAGATATAGAAAACTGTCCCTGAACCTGACTGGATGCAGGTGAGATAAGGGGTGACTACTATAAAAATTGAACAAGTGAGCTCTGCATGACTCTCCTCCATCTAGTAACCAGTGGGAGCAAAGTAAACATGGGTTGTCCCCTAACAAGATCTCCAGCTTTGCAAAGCCTTCTGACAAGAGTCCAGAGCACTTGGGGGGATATCCTAACTTTCCAAAGCTATGGTGCTAAACTACCTAGCAAAAAGAAATAAAGTAAAAAGAAAGCAGTAATCAGAAGCTGCGCAGCACCTCAACTCAGATGTTAACAACACACATATGTAATCAAAGATGTAGGACTGCACTCAACACTAAATTCTGCCCCCAAAAATGGATACCCAACTTGCAACTGGTACGCACATTCCTGTACAGTTTTACTATAAAGCACATACCAATCAAGTAAAAGCCAAAACACCCCTATGAGGGGGTAGGGTCACCCTGTCCTAATTCGTTAGGAACTAGGGTTCACTATTCAAACAATGCGGTTTCATGCAATCTTGCATTCGGGTAAGTATCCTGTCCTAGTTTGGAGTAGTCTTTATGGCTTTCGATATGTAACTAGGCCAAATGGTCAAAAAGATACCTCAGCAAGACTACTTAATATACCTCTCACACCTAACACTGAGAAGTGAAAGAAGGATCAAACGGTACAGCGGTAGTCCAAATCCAAGAGTTGTGTTTCCATCATGGTAGAGCCCATGATCGGTCAGCCTTTTGGCAAGCTTTTTGGGCAAGCCTCCGGCAAACTGCCCAGGAATAGCGGATGGCAAACACAACGACTTAAATGCACCAATGCAAATGCAATGCAAAGAAACATATAAGTGTAGATAAAATTCTATATCATGAATTTTAAGTCAAATTCTCTAAATCTCTAGCAGAGTCACCAGAAACTGTAGCTTGACTTTTTCGCGCCCCATTTCGGAAGTCGAATAAGCCCTACAATTCGGGCTCCTGCAGCTCTAAATCTAATCTCACAAGTGCAATGTGAAATAGATAAATACCAAAGAGTCCAAATCTGGCAAATCTTTTTGGAAAATCGATTTTGAATCAAATTGCCAAAAATGGACTGCTTTGCCAGATATAGAGTCGCCATGTTTTGGGAAAATTTAGGAAACCCATGACTCGTGCCAAAGGCCACGTGCCCATCATCACCAAGATTGTCTCGGCTCAGGAACTTAGGTACAAAAGGGGAAGGTCATGAATTGAGCACCCCCGCTCGCCCGATCAAAGATTGGTCTCTACTAATCATAATATGAATCTTATATACATTATATGCTCTTGTTCCAGTTTATTAGGCTAGCATTTACTATGTGATGCGCACACACACAAGTATAGACTAACTTTGCAAGAATTGAAACATTTGATTCATGTTTGTTTTGAAAATTGTTTTGAATATGTACCACATGAAAAAGTGATCACATATGGAACATTACTCAAATTATTCCAATTCAAGCAATAAGCCTTCATCCACAGGAATTCGAGAAGTTATAGCACTTAAGCAATTAGTCTCATGGCAAGCGTGCTAAACATGGCAAAAATCACACACATGTGATATGCTAAAGCAAGTAAAGCCTCACCTAGTACTCCAAGCCAAAATAAACAAAAGAGTCAGAAAAATGCATGATTCCTAACTATGCAAAATGACTAATGCAACACATACAATATGCAATTTACTAGGCTCAACTACTTAACATGGCATATGAAACAATTGGCTAGCATGTGGTCTAAAGCACGTATTCAAAGAAGTATTAAACTAACAATGCAAGTAGAATGATGAACCGAGCCTCGGTGTATGCAATACAAGTGGATGCAAACATAAAATATGCTAAACAAAACGTGATACCCTAAACTGACCATCATAAGCTAGTAAATAAAAGGGAGAAGACGTGGGGTTGGAAGACATACACGTTATTACAACATTGCGCTCTCACGAAGGAGAGACCGAATCAACTAACTAGCTAGCTAACTAAGCTAAGCTAAGCTAATTATTACAAAACAAATTAAATTAGCTAAACTACTTAACTAATTATTATAACAAATGAATTAACTATTCTAGTTAACTAAAATAATTACAAGACGAAATTGAATAACTAGTTAACTAACTAATTAATTACAACACAAAATTAACTAGTTACAACTAATAAATTACAACAAATATCTAAACTAAATATTTAAACTTAAACAGGCTCGGTATGCGAGGAATGCTCATGCACGTGTTTGGTTTCCACCTAAAATTTGCTTCCAAAAGGTCTCTGTTACACAATTGAACACTTACACTTCTGTCCACCTCCAGAATGGCTCTGCTCTACTCTGCTCAAAAAACACATTGCTGAATTTTGCATCAGTGGCCGATCGGCCAAGAGTGTGGGCCTTCCGGCCACTGCTGCACAGTTCACCTTGTTGCGATAGAGAACAAACATAGCATGCACAGGGTATTTTCAAGGGTTTGTTTGCACAATTCACCCCTCCTTATCATGAACAAATCAAAGGAATAGTAAACTTGGTCCACTAACCATCAATTCAAGCAATTTTGATTGCATGATGGCTTATGAATCAAAGTCTACAAGTTCAATAAATGAAACAAAATAAGACTCTAACCTCCTCCCTTTCATGAATTGATTAAGGGAAATGGTGACCTTGGAATCTTGAACCATTGCATCACTAATGAGTATGAAATATTTCAAGTTTCCATGTGTTCAATTAACGTCCGATTGAACACAAAATCAATTACTATCTTCAACCATTTTAGCCTCAATTTTATTACTTCATTTTAGTTTACCAACCATTCTTTAGTTCAATTGAGTCCAAATGGTGAATTTAAATCCTCTAATGGAAAGAGGGCTCAAACCAAAAGTTGCTTTGGGCATGAAAGAGACATCATACCATTGGTAATAAACCCCCAAAGGGATTAAACCATTAAGCATGACATCTCAATCTCATGCTTAAACAAACAAAGGATTTGAAACTACTTTCAAAGAAAAAACAAAAGCCAAGAAAGGAGGGAGGTTGCAGGGGTGATTAAGAGTGATCACAAGCATGGAAAGCCATAAATAAATGCAATCAACTCAAACGAGATGGTGTCTAAAGCCTAGAACACCAAACTCATGAGGATAATTACACTATAAGCATGCAAAACAGAGCTCAAATGCAACTATCAACCAAAAACAGTCTAAAAACAATCCTAAGACATGCTAGAATTGAGCTAAAAATAGCTAGATTAATAAGCTTAAACATAGCACAAGCTAGGCTAGTAAGCAAGACACAAGGAGGGGAGGCTAATCCCTCCAAATTTGAACTTCAAAACATGATTTTAGCCACTGAAATAACTCTAAAATCAGTGTTTAAAAGTTCAAAAAAAGATGATGCAAGGGAGGGAAACACAAGGGCAAAGGCCTTCAAAACAAGGTGCAAGAAAAAGAGTAGACAAAGCAAGTAAAGAGGCAAAGCCTTATACCTTTTAAAGAGGAAATCAATTCCAAGCAACAAAACCAAGCAAACACATCCTCAAGAGCTCCAAAAAGCCTCGAAGACACCTCAACTCAAGTATGGAGAGGTTTAGTTAAGGGTGCATAGGCAAAGGTTAAGATATGTAGGCTAAAGTGTAGAAATTTCTAAAGAGAGAGAGAGAATTGTAGAGTGAGGAAAAATTTCGATCTAAAATTTTTCTAACCTTTAAACATGAGAAGGAGGCCTCCTATATATAGAAAACATGAATTCCTCTCAAGAACATCCAGCCCTACTCGTGGGAGCAGATGCATACATATGTGCAAACAGCTAGCACAGATGTCACAAAATATCTGCAAAAGACACTAGTGGTCGGTAAGCCACATTAGTAGCCAGCAACCAAAAGTGATGGCCGGCAGCCCAAAAAGGTGGCTAGCAGGCCACCAAGGGTTGCAGGCATGAAATACACAAGGTTTGGTCCAAAAATGAGACAACATGTGTGCAAGGTTTGAAAGGCTTAAGCTGTGGCATTCCGCTGAAGACTTCGAGCACCTGACAAGCGTATAGACTCATTATCAGGTGTGCAAGCGATGGTATCCAAGTCGTAAGGGCCGTCAAAAATAGGGTGTCTACATGAGGGCATAGTGCTGCCAGTGACCTTCTACCAGCGTGGCTTTCATACATCTCATCGTGAATTTCATAGAGAACATTCTTGACTAGATTTGGATGCACACATAGTAGATAGGGGCCACGCTAGGAGCTTCGGTACAGTTTCCCAGATTGTGAGATCCAAACTGATCTGATCGATGCCGAACTTTGTTTGCTGCTTTCTTTTCTTTGGGAAAAGTGTCAAATCTCAGGAAAACAAGTATTGGATCCATCCTGCTTGGTCCTAAGTTCGTACAAAGGACTGAATCTGGAGACACAATGCTCGATTCTAGCACAAACTCGACCCAAATCTTAGCATCTTTGGTATCCACTGATAAGCCAAGGTAGGCTAGGCATAGACTGCTAGATCCACTCGTATGGACTGAAATTTATTGAGGAGATCGATGGCCTTGTCTGCATACATGGCCATTCTTTTATCTCTTGCTTCGTAGACCCCAGTGAGTTGGTTGATAACCAACTAAGAATTTCTGAAAACCAAGAGCTCGTCTATGTTGAAGTGCTCGGCACCACGCAATCCAGCCATTAGTGCTCCATATTCTGCTTCGTTTTTAGTGGCTTTCCATCCAAGCTTCAGAGCTTCTTCCCAGATGAACCCTTCTGGAGATATGAGCACCACCCCAGCCCCCGAGCCACGGTTATTAGATGATCGGTCAACGTAGAGTTTCCAGATGTCTCCAATGAAGAGTTTTCATGCTTCTAAAGCTCATTGTTTTCCTAGTTCGGCAATGCGTGGCACTTGTACCGAGTTGGTGTTCGGGTGCTCGATGTTCTGGTGGGGGCGAATTCGGCGACAAAATCCGCCAAGACTTGGGCCTTGATTGTTGTTCTGGGTTGATACCAAATGTAAAACTCACCAAGCTCGACTGCCTATTTCGCTGTTCGGCCCGAGAAATCGACTCCACGAAAGACGGATCTAAAGGGGAACTTAGTAAGGACATTGATGATATGACCTTGAAAGTAGTGTTGTAACTTCCTTGAGGCAATGAGTAGGGCATAAGCCAGCTTTTCTAATGGCAGATACTGTGTCAAGGCATCCGAAAGAGTCTTACTGACATAGTATACCAGCCTCTGTTCCTTTTCCGCTTTGCGAATCAGTACCACACTTACTGCATAGTCTGAAACTACCAGATACAAGTATAATTCCTTCCCTGGTTCTGGAGTGGAAAGGAAAGGTGGTGTACTGAGATACTTCTTGAGGTCCTGCAGCACCTCGATATATTCAGGCCCCCATTCAAATGTAGCATTTTTCCATAGAAGATGGAAAATGGCTTCATTCAGTCTAAGGATCTACTAGTGAATCGGTTCAGTGTTGCCGTTATTCCAGCCAATTTTTGTGGTTCTTTGGCCTTCTTCGGTATCTCTATTTCTTGTATTGCTTTAATTTGATTCAGATTTGCTTCAATTTCTCTTCAAGTTACCATGTACCCCAAGAACTTCCCTGTTCCTACCCCAAAAGCGCATTTCGAGGCTTTGAGGCGAAGCCGATGGGTTTTTAAAATGTTGAAAACTTCCCTTAAATCAGCAAGGTGGTTCGTAGCAAGTCTTCTTTTGACCACCATGTCATCTATATATGCTTCCATAGTAAGTCCAAGCTGATCCTTGAACATTCGAGTCACCATCTGCTAATAAGTTGCTTTGATATTTTTTTAAGGCCGAACAACATTACCTTATAGTAGTAGGTGCCTCTTGGAGTGATAAACACTGTTTTCTCTTGGTCTGGGCTGAACAAAGGTATCTGGTGATAGCCACTGTAGGCGTCTAAAAAACTCATCCACTTGTGCCCGACTGTTAAATCCACAAGCTGATCTATACGAGGCAAGGGGAAGCTATCTTTCGGACAAGCTTTATTAAGACATGTAAAATCGACACAGACTTTCCACTTGCTGTTCTTCTTTTTTACTACAACTGTATTAGATAGCCACTATGAGTACTGGACCTCCCGAATTGCCCCTGCTACTGGGAGCTTATCCACCTCTGCAATCACTGCTTCAGTGTACTCAACTGAGGATCGTCTGCTTTTCTCTACGATGGGCCGAGCTGAAGGATTGACATTGAGTTCATGGTAGACAAATTCAATACCCAGGCCAGGAATATCATAGGCTGACCCTGCGAATACCTCTATATTTTCCCTCAGCAAATCCAGTAACTAAAGTCTCTCATCAGCACCAAGCAAGGTACAAATAAAAAAGTATTTCTCATGATCGCCTTCTTGTACTAAAACTTTCTCCAGATCCTCTACCATCTTCTTGGCTAGGGTTCCTCTGATATCTTCCAGGACAAGCTAATCTGCTACCTCAACTGTCTATACCCGATTATAAAGCTGCTTAGTTTTCATGGTAGTCATGAAACAATGCTTTGATGCAACCTGGTCCCTCGAGATCTATTCTACTCCATGCTCCATTGGGAAGCGGATGAGTTGGTGATAGGTTGAGGGGACTGCTTTCATCTGGTGAATCCATCGTCAATCGAGGATGGCGTTGTAAGGGGATGGAGTGTTTATAACCAAAAATTCTATCTAAAGAGTCTTTGCCCCAGCTACTATAGGCAACACTATCCTGCCAAGTGGCCATTCGGGTTGAGAATTGAAGCTGACCAGCGATGTTGTTGCTGGGGTGAGATGCTGCTCAGAAAGGCCGAGCTTCCTGAACAAATCGTAATACAAGATATCCACGGCACTACCCTGGTCCACTAGGACTCGTTTCACATCAAATCATTTTCTGATCCCCACAGTTATAATCAACGCATCAGTGTGTAGATGTTGAATACTTTCTAAATCTTTCTTAGTAAATGAAACAGTACATAAGGGAGATTTAGGTATCGTTCTAACCTTTTTTGGTGCAAGACCAACTGACATTACTTGTTGAATATGTATTGCTTTTGCAATTTCCTCTTGGAGTACCTCCTCCAGCTCAAGACTAGTTGTGCCATAATTACATTGATGACTAGTTAAGGGGGATGTTCGGCATTTGGTTGTGGTGGAGGATTCCCCTATTCAATCACGATCTTGTCTGGATCGATGTATTCTTGGAGGTACCTAGCAGCTACCAAATCTTTCAAATGCTACTTCAATGCTCTGCAGTTCTGAGTCATATTGTAACTGCCCTAAAATGCATGTCACGATGATCATTATGTAGTTATGAATTAATATGATTTAATTTGAAAATATCTGTCTGAATTGGGAAAATATCTATTGGGGCTACGACTTTAGAACTGAAATTGAAGACCTTAATGGGTTCAGAAACCGAAATTGAGTACATGTACGTGGATATGCTAATGGGAATTTTTAGTGCCATTTGAAAAGTTTAATTGAAAATTGATTTCTTTTAATTCGCTAAGTTGTATTTGGCTCATCATTTATACAATTATATTTGTATATATGAGATATGAGCTCATCCTTATTTACCAAGAGCCCAAAATATCTTAAGAAAGAGTGAGAATTCTGGAAAAAAAAAAAAGAAAGAAGAGAGAAATAAGAAGAAAGAAAGAGAGAAGCCAAGAAAAATGTGTAGAAATTGAAGGAGAGGCTCAAGATCAAGCTTGTATTCAACAAGATTATGCAAGATTAAGTAGCTATGAAGGCCCTAGGTAAGAATCTAACTCTCAATTCTTGAGGATTAAGTGTTATGGAGTTGGATTTATGGATTATGTGTAAATTTTGCATATATTTTTCTATAAAATGTTAAGAACATGTTGTACCCTCATGCGTGGCATAGATTCATGAAAATCATGTTCATAAACTTATTTTTTCTTGCATGATTCTTGAGATTTCAAAATAAACTCCATGGATTTCAACTATTGGAGCTCAATTTGCATAAATGATGGTTTTGTATTTCAACTCAAGGGTTTGAATGTTTTGTATGAAATTTAAGCTCCACTTTGAAGTTATGATTTTGTTTAAAGCTAGATATGCTACATTCAACATGTTTTTGAAGAGTAACAATTAAACAAGAATAACCAAGCAACTGTATAATTGATTCAAATGCCTCAAAGAAATGAGGACTTCTCTGGAACAATTGACAGTTACATAGTAAACAAAAGGTAATTTCAATAATGAAACTACCGAGGTTTACAAAAGCTTACCAATTACATTGATGAACTATTCCTATTTCGAAAAAGAAACTACTCCTAAGATAAAACTAAATCTAAAGCTAAGTATTGTTGAGTTGATGATGTCCCTTCTCCTTGGCAATTCATGGCCTTTATATCTTTACATCCTTCTCTAACCCATGGTTGCATGTTCCCCTTGATTCCTACAACTGTCTTTGCTTAACTGCTACAACTGCTCATTTTCTTCAAAACCTTCAAACTTCACCAATTATTCATATCTACCTGTTGAACCACCTTCCCTTCATGATGCTACGTGTCCCTCAATAGTTTGGACTTCTAATCGATAGAGTCAAGTCCTTATTCTGCACATGCTCACTTCTGCAACAATCCATTAAGTCCATGACTTAGCCTGGTAACTGTTCAATTACCTGGGCCACTTACTGCACCTGACCCCTTCCTCTAATGTCATCTGTCCCCTTGCGTTTCATTTTTTCTTTCTATTTTTTTCATTAAATCATCCAACCTAACACAACCTAAGTGCTTGAAACCAATTAGTATCTTACGATTCACGATATGTATCTCATGATTTGGTACTTTTAAGAAGGAATCGATACTATCATCAATACGTATCTTAAATTAAATGTATCATACGATACATATACGATATGTGATATGATACGAGATACATAATGTGATATGTATGTTACATAAACACTTAAATTTCTTTAGCAATTTTGAAAAAAAAAATTCAAATTATTTTATGTAAATTATTATTGTCGAAAATTTTAATTAACTTATGGAGAAAAAAAAAGAGAGCTATTTTTTAAATGAGAATGATACATTTTAGTCGATTTCTCGACCTTTTTGACATATCTATTTCTCAACCTTTTTGTTTATTCACTCAATTTTGAAATTACTATTCGTCGATCAATTCTATTGAAATTAATTTGAGAAATAAACTAGTTACAATTATGTGCACGCACACACAGAGTCGCCAAGAAATTTTTGACTCAATTAATTTCTCCTTGATCGATTTGAAATAATTTGAGACTTAAAGAGATAATTCTAAATTAATATTTTTATTATTTTTTTACAAAGATATTATTTAAAATTTAATTTTTTTATTATTGAGATAAAAAATTATTTATTAAATATTTAAATCTATTTTTTTATATTTGGTGGACTAATTGATTTTTAAGGTATATTTGGGATGTAAAATAAAATTCATATGAAGTTTGGTACCACGTCAGCAAGTTTTGTTTGATTGTAGAATGAAATAGATGACAAGGTAAATTAATTAAATTTTAAAAAGTTTAGCAGTCAAATTAACATAATACAAAATCAGAATACCAAATTGATTTTCACATAATAATTTAGGGACAAAATGATATTTTTTTCTTATTGCAAAGATTCAAAGTTAGGCACATCATTATGAATGATTTATAATGAGTATATAATGATAATTTTTTTCTATTTTTAGTATTTAGTGAATTTTTTTATAAAAAAAAAATCACAACTATTATACTTTGTAAGTGTATTTACGTTAGGTGTGTCTCAAAAATTAAAAAAAATCAGTGAAAACAAAATATATATATATGGAAAACGAAAAAGTAAAATTTTCTTAAAAGTAAATTCTAAAAACTAAAACCAAACAGAGTGATTAGAATTATCATTTTCCTGGCGAACGACAACGTACGAATGGATTCTTTTGATTGAATTGATGTGGGTGTTTTGAAAAGTAGGTTAACAACTAACTCTTTGATTTTTTTTTTTAAAATGTATTAAAAAAATAAAGAAATGATATAATACAAAAAAGTAAAAATATTTAAAAAATTAACTTTTAATCAACTTGCCAAAACAACACGAAGTCCCCGCTAGAATAGAAAAATCTGTAAGTAAATCTTGATAGAGTAAAAAAAAAAAAAAAAAAGATTCAAAATACATACGATTGATGAGTCCATAACATAGTGTCTCGTATTAGAGGGTACACAACTAGCTTCGGAAGGGAGATGGTGTTAGAGAGTAATTATTCACAACTAAGGAAAAGGGCCCGTGATCTATGTGAAATTGTGAATGGTAGATTAGGCTTGAGAAGAATTTAAACTAGGCCCGATGTTTGGTATTATTATAAATTAATTTGTGAGTTTCACATAAATAAATGACTTGAATTAATTTGTAGTATTGTCACATTAATATGTTTTTAGGGCAATGAATAATTGCTCCAATGTTTCTTTCATACGTGAAAAAGATAAATTATTGAAACATGTGTAAAAATGCCTAGATAAAAAATAAAAATAAATAAAAATAGTCTTAATATATATTGGATTGACTTATCAGTTATCAATTTTAAATTTTAAAATGAATATAAATTTGAAAATAATATATGTCGAGAGCCTTAATGGTTCATATGTGAACTCTAAACTTTCTTTCCTAGGGATTGAGTTTCCCAACAAATTTCTTCACCCTTGTAAATATATTTTTAATTCTATTGTCATGGCTTTCTTGTTTGGGAAAAGATTATAAAATGAAATCAATTGATAAATCTCAAATATTTTTTTCAAAAATTAGTCCCATTAAACACACATACATATCTATGATGCGCATATCGTTGTAGAAACTATAGCTCAATCTAACTCACTCTGCAAGTCATTCAAGGGCAAAAAACATATTGGAGTTATTGAGAGATAGGGGACTTTGAATAGTAGGTCACAAATTAATGTGGTTCTGGTGTTGTCGGAGCAACGATTTTTTGTAGTTCAAAAAAAAAGTTGTAGAACTACATTAATTGCCTTCACAATTAACTCAATTTTCAAAATCAATAGCAATTCAAGATTTAGTCTCAAGGCCTTTTTTAGTTGAGTTATTTGGCAAGAATAATTTTTACAGATATGTTTATGTATTTTCTATACGTCAAAATAACATTATTGTATATACTTAGTGCAAATAAAATATTTATAAAATATATCAAATTATGCTTTGTGTTCAAATCTTAAGGTCATGTCGAAAGAAAATTTCTAGTGAATTCTGTAATCATGGCGTGGATGATTTTATTTTTCTCAAAATCTATTTATAATTTTTCTTGGTTGAGTTTTCATAACTTAATTTTTTATTTTTTATTTTCAAAAATTATAAATTAGTTTGAAAAAAATAAATATAAAAAATATTTTTAAATTTCTAAAAATTATTTCTATCCCAAAAAGAAAGAAATCATATAAAAATATTAATTTTTGGATAAATTACACTGACCTTCCATAAGAGTTGAAGAAAATACAATGTCTCTTAGTTTTGGCATAGTTATATTTAATTCTTTTAATGTTTTAATTCACATAAAACTTAATCCAATTTTCATATGTAATTTGTTACTCCTTTAAATAAAAAATGATGATGTCGTCTATTTAACGTTGAAATATATATATATTAATTTGTTTATCTGCATTAGTTTTGATCACTTTAGACTGTTTTTAGTTCATAAATTTGGGAAAAAATTTTGAAATGGAAAAAGAAAATATGTGTGAAATATAATTATATTTACATATCATATACCTTTCTCAAATCCCTACTATGTGTGCTAAAATATGACCACACAACCAATACTCTGATCTTACTCCTAGAGTTTTAAGAATAAAGTCATAGAGCAAATTCACATCCACAAAATTAATAGAATAACCCGATTGGTCATTATTTGGGAGGACACTCTGATGTTAAAGTCAATAATCAACTCTCACAGAACTATTTGACAAAGTAACAAAGTAACAATAAGCACAAAATCTGATGTATATTGACATACCTCTCACCTATGGAATGCTTGCCTTTATGTACAAGTGCACCAATCTCTTCCTAACATATGTATTCTTGTCAATCACTCATTCCCTACACACACACACACACACACACACACCCAAAAAAATTCTATTTAATTAATTCTAATTAAGGATTAGAGTTCCCTTCAAATTAATCAAAATGGATTGAATTATATAGCAAGTGTAGTCGGCAATCAATGGTGATGTCAAGGCGTCCATTGAGATCAGGTAAAGAGTACGAGGGGCAAGCAAGCAAGCATAAGAATGGAGGATGGCAGCCAGTGGTTCACAGACATGGTGGACGAGGAGATGGGGCTTTAAAGGAGAAAAATAACACCTACTCTATGTTTGTAGACAAAATACCAGTATCTATGAGGGTGAAAGGGTTGTTTAAAATCTTCTCAAACTATGGAGTTGTACTGGATGCATATATTCTAAATAAGAGAAGAAGATCTACAGGATCCAGATTTGGCTTTATAAGGTATAATTGTCCGGTGGCAACGGATATGGCACTGCGAAAAGCAAATGGGCTTTAGTGTGATGAAAAAGCACTAAAAGTCAAAATGGCTGAGTTCAGAAAGGAATATGATAAAGAGCAAAGAGAGGTATAACCATTACAGCAGAGAAGGGACAAGGAAGATAACCAAAATGTAAATGCCACTTATCAGAAGAGATAGTCATTTCCTGATGTAGTAAAGGGTAAGGTTCTTCAACCCAGTTCAATTCATACTATTAAAGTATAGAAAGGAGGTAATGGTTAGCTATACGAAAGCGCAATGGTAGGATTAAAACTAAATCTCTCGCTTGAAGAATTCAAGGAAGAGTTACAGAGAAGAGGATATGGGGACATCATAGTTAGAGTAATAAGTGGTAGAGAGTTAATTCTCTCATTTCAATCAGTGGAAGATATGAGGGAGAAGCTATTGTTAATGAAGGACTAGCTCAAAGGTTGGTGTGAATCGGTTAAGGAATGAGAAGAAAGAATGGATTTTGAGCAGGTGAGGCAGGTGTGATTAAGCTGTTATGGTGTACCACTGGTCTTGTGGAACAACACCACATTTTGTAGCATAGGTAGAGAGTGGGGAAAGGTTATTGAAATAGATGAAGACACATTCAATCTGAACTCTTTCCAATATGGGAAAGTAAAGATTGAAACAAAATGCATAGATACCATCAACCATACAATTAACTTATAATGCAAAGGTGTAACCTACCTAGTAAGGATTTGTGAGGAACAACTCATAGTCTCAAAAATAATGAAAGAACAATGTATCTATCAATCTTTTCTGAGGACTAATGAGGAAAGTTACAGCTTAAAGGAAGAAGTTGAGTTTATTGCAGATAGATGAAGCAGGCTAGGGGAAGAAGATTATTATGTGGAAGTCCATGTGGGTGATGAGGTAGATAAAGGAAGTGAAATAGAAACAGGAGATAGGGAGGTACCACATGCTAATATTAATGACATGGAGGAGGAAACAAGATTGAGGGAGTTTTTAGTGGTGGAGGAGACAAAAATGATGAAGGGAGAGTCAAAAGAAGATGGCGCACGTGAAGAGGGTTCTGCAAGGTGGCTCTATAAAGGGGTGTCAGAGGTGGGTGGCGCACGCAAGAAGGGTACTTGTAGAGTTGATGATGAGGTGTTCACACCTAGCTTTATAAGAAGCATAAGTGGGCCTGAACGGAATAAACAAGGAATTAATCATGAGGTGGATCTAAATAGAGCCCAATTGAGAACAAGCATGGATGGGTCAGCCTAAAGGGCTGCAGGACCAAGTAATTGGGCTGGTAGTAGCATTCAATCTATTAGTGAATCTCTTGATGGGGAAGGGGAGTCCAACTCAAGGAATAGAAGGTAAACATAGCCCTAATACGAAACAAAAATGTGAAGGAGAAAGGACAAGAAATTAAAAGCAAAAAAACTTCTGAAGTAGGGGAAGCACGAAGTGAGAAAGAAAACAATGGAGCCATCACTAAATCTAAGAAAAGGGGCAGTTTTTAGGTCTACTGTAGCTGCTATTTCACTCTCTATGGAAAGTAAGTCTACTAGAGGATGTTTAAGATTATCAGAGGTTGAAGCATCAATCCAAATTGGAAAAGTGTTGGGGGTAGATTGTGATGACAAAGAGGAGGAGGTGATTAGCAAGTTAGAGGAATTGGAGGCCAAAGACAGGGAGAAAGTGGTGGAAAGGGGGGTGATGATAATTGAGCACTAAACTCAAGGAGTTTTGAGTGTTAAAAATGTTGTAATGAAGATACAATCATGAAATGTTAGAGGATTTGGAAGACCTGAGAAAAGGAGAAAAATTAAAAGAAGTTTGGTATCAATTTAGTGATGACTCAAGAAAAAAATAGATCAACAATCATTACCGATGTAGTAAAATCTATCTGGTATAAGGAAAATTTTGAGTATACAGCAGTGGATGCGGAAGGTAGAGCTGATGCATTTGGAATCCCGGGGTGTTCCAATCAAATGCTTGTTGTGGCAATCGTAACTTCATCTTAATGTCAGGTACTTTCTTTTCTTCATTTAATTGTGTGGTTGTTAATGTATATAATCCAACTAATGTGGTTAAAAGGAAAGAAGTATGGGATAATTTTGTTCGGTTGAAGAATAATTTTTTGGGGCCATAGTGTATTGGGGGAGATTTCAACAAAATATGAAATATTGCTGAAAGAATTGGGTGTTCTAGAAGGGACAGGGGGATGAGGGATTTTAATAACATGATAGAACAACTAGAAATGATTGACTTACCAATGCTTAGGAGGAAATTTACCTAGCACAACTCATAAACAAGAGAGAAATGAAGTAGAATAGATTGATTTTTACTTAATCATGAATGGCTACAGAATTTTAATTTCAAGTTATGGGGACTTCCTAGGTTGATGTCTGACCATTGCCCTATAATTTTGATGGAGGATGAAAGAGATTGGGGACCTAGACCTTTTAGGTTTCTGAATGCTTGGGCTCTTCACCCTAAGTTTGTATCTTTAGTGGAGAACAATTGGTCAGAGTTTCAAGTGAAAGATTGGGCTAGCTATAGGTGTCTTATGAAGTTTAAAGCCTTGAAACAAAAATTAAAAGTGTGGAATGTTGAAGTGTTTGGGAAGATTGAAACTAAACTTAAGATTGCTGAAGAGGAAGCCCATGCTATTGAATTAATTACAGAAGAAAGAACACTTTTGGGAATGAACAAGCTAGAAGAAGGGAATTAAGGGGTGAAATTTCGAGGTTGAACAAAATGTTGGAATGGATCCGGTTACAAAAGTCCAGAATTAATTGGGCCACAAAAGGAAATACGAATACAAGGTATTTTCACATAATGCTTGCAGTAGAAATAACAAGAATTCTTTGTGTTCAATTCTAGTGAATGGCTCAATGGTTAAGGAACCTATGGAGGTCAGAGATGAGGTGAAGGCATATTTCATGAATCACTTTTTGAAACTTGGGCTGTTAGGCCTAAATTGTCTAGCCCGTCAAAAAATGTTGGAGGTAGTCAAGTAGTGGATCTGCTAGAAGCGGAGTTTACAAAGAAGGAAGTCAGAAATGTTATCAAGAATTGTGAAGGCAACAAAGCACCTGGGCCTGATGGGTTTAATATGGCATTCTTCAAGAAATGCTAAAGAATAGTCAAATCTGATGTAATGTAATTCTTAAGAGAGTTTCATCAAAATGCCATTTTGGTTAGTGGTTTAAATGGCTCTTTCATTACTCTAATCCCAAAAGTAGATAGCCTATCAAGCTTGAGCGATTATAGGCCCATAAGCCTTATTGGTTCCTTGTATAAAATTCTGGCAAAAGTTTTGTCAAATAGGATGAAACAAGTAATGCCAAAAATCATTAATGAGGCCCAATCAACATTTCTAGGGGGAAGGCATATTCTGGATGGGATTCTAATTGCAAACGAGATAGCTGATGGATGGAGAACGTCAAATAAGAAAGGGTTGGTGTTTAAACTAGATTTTGAGAAGGCATATGACTTAGTTAACTGGGAATTCTTGTTCAATATGTTATCTAACTTTGGCTTTGGAGATAGATGGGTGGGGTGGATGAAAACCTATGTAACCTCCACAAAAGTGTCAGTTTTAGTGAATAGTTCACTTGTTGAGGAGTTTTGTCCACAAAGAGGTTTACAGCAATGTGACCCATTGTCACCTTTCCTTTTCAATATAGTGGTGGAGGGTTTGAACATCTTATTTGATAGAGCCAATGAGATGGGCTTAATCAAAGGAGTTGACATTGGAAACAATGGGCTAAAAGTATCACATCTGCAATTTGTTGATAATGCAATATTGTTTTGTAAAGTTGAGTGGGTGGAAGTGGTTACTATCAAAAGAATTCTTAGGTGTTTTGAAATTCTCTATGGGCTGAAAATTAATTATCATAAGAGTGTGATTGCTAGCATTGGAGTGGATGAAGGGCTGATGCAAGATTTCTCTGCTAGATTAAATTGTGTACATCAGAACCTACCTTTAAAATACCTTGGGTTACCTTTAGGAGTTAATCCTGGTAGGAAAAATACTTGGAAGCCAATCTTGGATAAATTTAAACAGAACGATCCACATAGGGGGTAGATCATTTGGGGAGAGAATCACACCTTGCTAGCTTTGTCTAAGCTTGAGTTACACAATTTATACCTTGCTAGCTCTATAATTGAGTTGGGGAATGGTAGAAGAGCTCACTTCTAGTTGGATATATGGGTAGGAAACGTGTGTCTTAAGGATGAATTTCCCAGACTTTTCTCTCTTTCTAACAATAAAAATAGAGTAGTTTCTGAATTTTATATCAGAAGAGGAGGACTTCAGGAATGGAATCTGTAGTTTAGGGGAACTCTTTTGGCTTGGGAAGAGGAGGAGGTAAGTTGATTACATACCTTACTCAAGAATGCACCAGCAATTCGGGTCACAAGATTAGATGAATGGAAGTGGAATGTTGATCCATCTGGGAATTATTATGTTACATCAGCTCATAAAAGGTGTGAATTATCCTTGGGGCCTGTTAGGAAAATGGCAGAGGCAGTATGGAATAACTATGCTCCATCTAAAGTTAAATTCTTTGGGTGGTTGGCTTGGCAAGGCAAGGTGAAAACATCAAGTTTTCTTCAGAGAATTGGGATTTTAGGTGAGACTGTTATTGTGGGTTATGTTTTTTTTGCCAAAATGAAGTGGAAACAGTCAATCATATCCTACTTTAATGTTCATTTGTTTGGCTAGTGTGGTCTCACATTATGAGATGGTAGGGTATGCAGTGGGTTATGACAAGCTCAGTGGAAAGTCTATTGCAATGGTGATCGAATTGCAGAATGAAAAAGCTTGAAAAGATGATTTGGAAGGTTATGCATTTGGCTGTCTTTTGGTCCACATTGAAGCATATAAATGAGTGTGTTTTTAATTGTTCTCAGCCAAATCTAGAAGAGTTGTGCGAGATTGTCAAAGTTAGAATAGCTTTGTGGGTCAAATCATCCCTAGTCAAAGTGGAGCTCTCTGTTAATGATGTAATGTTCAATTTGCAACAAGTTCTATATTGTGGTAGGAATATGAGCTGAGTGGGTTGTTGGGTGTAGTATTGCTCCTATTTTGCTTGTTTACATTCGAATCTCTCCAATGTTATGGGTGTGCACATGATTGGTCTTGTCTCACGTGCCAAACATAGTTACGATGCGAGGTTTTAACAATGATGCAATTCCATCTAAAAAATCTTAAAAACCCCAAGATATTGATTTGTGATTATGTATCAATTTTAAATAGTAAATAACAATCTCAATCAAACTATCAAAGGTAAATCGACATAACGATTTAACGTGGAAAAACCATAATTGGAGCTCCTTTAATTGTGATAAAAAAAATCATAGGTCAAAGCCACAAAACAATCCACTAAGAAGACAAAAAAGAATTACACAAGTATACTCTTAATTACCTAGCAAATCCAAGCCCGAATTGAACTGACCCCAATGTACCTCTTTCAACACCGTCTTCACCTCAGAACCATCTTCTCCAACATTGAATCCACAACGCTAATGTCAAATCCACAACGATGAGGCACTCCGGAATCCACCAAAACTTCAAGCTCAAGTTCCCTGAAATCCATTGAAGAACAACTCTTTCTTTTGTGAATAAAGGAAAACAAAAAACAACCCTTGATGATGTTGATATAAAGTTCACAGATCTATTGATCACTCTTAAATCATTAAGGAAACACTCATAAAGCACCCTTCAATATAAACAGTTTGTATCTTATTCCTCTCTGAAAATTTGGACGGCACAAACCATAGAAACAACAAACAACGCACTTTATAGAAAATAAGATCACGTAGAGTGCTCAAGCGCACATTTCACCACTTGAGCGGTGTGACTAAAGGTGGTGTGAAATATATAGGTTGACCGCTCGAGCGTAACTTTCAGCGCTCGAGAGGTAACACTTTCTTCCTAGAAGTTCAGGCGCTCTGCAAAAATACTGGATGATCATTTTCTTTGCTCAAGCGCACAAATGACTGCTCGAGCAGTCAAACAATTTCAACTGCATTTTTGTTTTCAGCTCGATCTCCGACATAGTCAGTGAAGTGGAAAAAATGAAAGAATTAAGATCACAAACTCCTCTGCAAGCATAATTCGGGTTGGATTCACAAATGCTCATAACCTGACTAAAATAAAAGAATGAATAAAATTACAACCGAAAAGAGTTTTGTCAAACGGGATTGCCAATTACAAAAACGTAACACCATCCATAGCTTTCTTGTTGTGTGCTTTTATCTTATATTAATAAATTCTTTTTTGCTGATAAAAAAAAAAAAAAAAAGTGTAGTCAGCAATCCTTTATACTCAAAGGAAGTTAGGGGCAATCCAAATGAAGGGATTTCAAAGGAAAGGGATCTGTATAATCTAAATAAGTTAGCTCTTTGATGATATTTACGTCTCAGACTTCTCAAATCCTTTCAGATAAAACAGTTCTATCTACAAAAACCAGTCTTCAAAAGATAAAAACAAGAAGAATAACAATTTTTAGATAATTATTGGCCTCATCAGCAACATGCATTTTAACTCATAATTTTGGCATTTTGTCACTCTATTATATTGTTGGAATTGAGATGTGGTATCAATACTTTAGAGTGCTGGAAGAGCTTTGAAATGTGACTCCTTTGAAATTAACCTCAAATCACTATAATATGATGCTTATTTTTGTTTTTCTATCGCAACTAGACTCTTTACATTGTGTTTCATTCATAAATTTAGGTAACGATTTACAAAAAAAAAAAAAATGAAAGAAATTAGACGAAATGTGAATAATATATATATATATATATATATCACTTACATTTCGCACACATTTTTCTTTATCCTTTTCAAATTTCTTCTCAAATTCAAGAACCAAATACAACGTTAAGATATATGCATTTTTTTTAGAAGGTTGAAATTATATTGTGACAAAAGCGACTCGACATCAGCTATAACCAATGGGATCAGCTCGGGTAGAACATTCTCTATCTAAATACACTGTCCAACATAAGCAAAAGCAAGTCTGCTCAACAAGTGAGATACAACATTACCCTCACAAAAGACATGGCTAACCATCGTGGATCGAAAACCTCCCAATAGCTCATGAGTAGCTAGCGTAAGATAGCCATACTAAGACATCGTGGATCCCGCTCTTATTCACTAGAAGAAAGCAACCCCGTTGGGTAGAGTGGCAATATTCGACACCTCCTAAGCATTATCATGACTTTTTACAAGTCGGTAGGAGTGTAAATCTGGCCCGGCCCATGTCAGACCTTGTGTAGACACCCCAATTTTGACCACCCTTAAGACTTAGGGCACAGCTGATTGCTTACTTAGTGATGCAGGCTATGCTATGCAAAGGTTCAATTTTTTTGGCAAGGAGAACTCCAAATCCAAACCTCACACCCCATTGTTGGACAAAAATATTTTAGATCTTAAAACCCTCTCTTTCAAAATATTTTGAAAAAGGTTTCTGCGATGCTCTGAGGCTCACATTTCGTTAAATGCCGCGTTTTTCGGTAAACCGAGCAAGGACAAAGTGGAAATGAATGAAAGAGAGGTGAACTCTTTGAAAAATCTTTAAAACATCTTGTTTAGGGGTTTGGAGTTGAAGAAAAGAAGAGGAGAGGGAAGAAACCAAGTTGGGGGAAAAGATGGGCATGAATCGTTGAGAGAGAGTCGAGCAGCCCTCGTTAAATCGGGCCTATCCGTCTATACACTTGGATTTAAGCTATGAGGCTAACACCGTTGGAAAGAAGACTTCTGAGGCTTCATTTTGGACACAAGAATGACCTGAAAAGGAGTCCAGGTAAAGGAGATATGCACATTCGAAGTTGGACCTGCAGAGCAGAATTTGCAGTCGGCCAACATTAGTAGCTGGTCGGCCATCACAAGTTGCAGGTCGGCCCCAAAGATGGCCGACTGGCCAAGAGTGACCCAAACTCAGAATTTTTGAAGATATTTTGTCCTCCAGCTGTTTCCAGGTTGTGCCACTTGTCCTAGCTCAGATATTTCGACCAAATGCTCTCTTTTTGCCATATATAAAGCTATATCTCATATATTCAAGGAGAGAACATTGAAGCAATGGTGGGAGCCTCTCTCTCTAAAAAAATCCTCTCTCTCTAGATAATTTTCAAAGCTAAATCTCTGCCTCTCTCTCCAGAGTTCACTCTCTCTTGCCCTTTTGTGCATGAAAGCTTACATACACCATACATTTGCATACAAGCCCTTAACCAAATTGAACCACCTTGGAGCTGAGGCCTCATGGGACTTATTTTGGGCTGTTAAAGGGTCATTTGAGCCAAGAAAGAGGCTGTTTTGCTATTGTGCATCAAGAGGTATAACTCTCATCTTTTGTATTTGTTTTGCACACTTGCTTCACCATCCTTTTTCCATTGTTTTGGGCTGTTTTTTGGGGGTGGTGTTGAACTACAAAAAGGTCTGATTTTCAGTCCTAAAAATGTTGGTTTAAGCCTTGTTGGGCTAGGGGGTGTTTCCTCCCTTTTGCTCCTTGGCTTGTAAAGCCTTTTGAGCTATCTTTCAAGCTTTTCAAACAACCTCTTTTTGGCCTTTTAACCACTGAAATCCAGGGGATTTTCAGTAAAAAAAAAAGAGCTTGTTTTGAGGTCTCAAATGGGAGGGGATAGCCTCCCCTCCTTGTCTCTCCATGCCATGCCTTGTTAGCACTATAAAGTAGCATCTTTTTGTGGCTTATGTTAGCTCTTTTCAAGCATGTTTTTGTGACTTTTAAGACCTGATATAACTCTGTTTTGGGCTGGTTTGGTCACCTCTTGCATGCTTCATGTGCTTGTAGTGCAATCTCACTCATTAGCCTAGTGTACTTGGTGTTTTGGCCTTTCATTCTAGCTTGTCTTGCCTATACTCCATGCATGTTTTTGGCATTATTTTGACATACTTTCGGACTGTTTTGAGTATTCTTGGCCTTTTGAGGCTTGCTTTGTATAGCTATAGTGTAAATGGCTTCACTAGTCTTGAGTATTGAGACCACTAGCATGCTATATTTGTGATGTGTGCATGATATGACTTCATTTGGTATGTAATTTCAGAGCATATGTCATTGCCACACTCTCACATTTTCCACTCCTTCAATGTGTTTGAGAGTTGTGTCTTCATGCCTTGTTTGCGAGCCATCAAATGTGCATATTTTCCTTGTGTTATATGCCTTGATCTTAGAATATTTCAGCCATTGTTTTGGCATATTTAACCTCTGTTCGGGGTTGGTTTGGTCATTTAGGCTTAGTATTGTATGCCTATAGTGCTATGCTCTTTGCTAGTTTCAATGCTTTCGACTCCGAGTATGCCTTGCATGCATCATTTTCGTGTTTTGATGTCATTTAGCATACTATTTCAGTGCTGGAATATATGTCATTGCATCCCATTCTTCATTTGTTATATCACTTTGAAAGAGGTTTTAAGCCCTTTGTTGGTTTGAGCACGAAATCGAGGCGTTCATGCCTAATGGTTTTAGCCTTCTCTTGAGGGTTTCTACTAACCAACGGCATGATGCTTCTTTCATGCTCAAGATGCATATGGCTTAGTCCGTCTTTCCATTTAGAGGACTTCTCACTTTTGGACTTAACCGGTTAAAGGATTAATTGGTAATCTAAAATGAGTAAACAAATTGAATTGAAGTAAAACATGCCAAGATAACATGTTTGTGTTGCATTGCATGTGTTTGGATCGGACGTTAATCCAAACACGAGAAACGAGGGACGTTTCATACTTGAAGTGATAAAACGCGCCTTATTTCTTTGTCGCCACCCCCCTTGATTGTGCATGATAGGGTGGAGGCCTCTCGAGTCCTATGTGTTATTTGTGCATTCATTAACATTGTGCAAGCTTGACTCCTTGGCCATCATGCATCGAGATGCGTGATTGGTGGCTTGAGAGCTGAGCACTACACTTCTTTCAGGCTGAGACATGATAAGGAGTGTGGTTGCACACACATTCCCTTGCAAATACACTGCCATGTCCCTATTTGTGCTCTGTTGCAGCAAAAGGAGAAATTGTAGGAAGCAGTGGCCGACCGGCCATCAAAGCTGCCGACCGGCCACCAAGGCTGCCGATCGCCTATCAGAAGTGGCCGATGGACATCAACTTTGGCCGATGGCCACCATCTCTGGCCGATCATCCCTCAGCATGTTCCTGATATCAGTACGAAGCAATCTGGAAGTTGGCACAATTTTCAGAGGTCTAAAGGTATGCAAACAAAGGCATCTTGAGGCAAGGCGGTTGATTTCTGGGAGGACGCGACCGAGCATGCATGCCTCCCTCCCCCGCGAGGCCATTTTACCGCTTTACTAGCTAGTTGTAGTTAATTACATGTTTTGAAATTAATTAGTTTAATCTGTGTTGTAATATTTAATTAGCTAGAATAGTTAGTTAATTAGTTGGTTTGTAATAGTTAGCTTAATTACCGTAGCTAGTTAGCTTTCATATTATTCGGACCCTTCATCGAGAGGGCAAATGTTGTAATAAATGTACGTGAGTGTGTGAATGTCTTCCAACCCCACGTCTTTCTCCCTTTTATTTACCAGCTCTTGATGGTTAGTTTTAGGGCATGTTTCAATTAGCATACTTATGCTTTGCATGCGTGCATCATTCATTCGTATTGCATGCACCGGGCTCGGTGCATCATTCAAACTGCATTGAATTTCAATACTTACTTGAATACGTGTTTTCAAAGCATCTTATCGAGTGTTGCATTCATATGCCATCTGAGATAGCCGAGCCTACTTTGTTGCATTAGGCATTGTTGACATAGGTAGGATCATGCATTGATTACTAACTAGCTTCTGTTTTAGCTTAGAGTACACTGTGAGTGTTTATGTTTTAGCATCCTTGCATGCGTGTAAGTGATTTCCATGACAGCATGCTTGCCATGAGGCTATGTGCTTAAATGATTAACTGCATGAATGCCTATGGATGAAGGCTTCATTGCTTGAATTGGAACAATTCATCAAAATGTGTATTTTAAGCCCACTTGAAGTGGCAAATCATCATGTTTTAAGCCCACTTGAGGGTGGCAAATCCGCGTTTTAGCCTACTTGCGAGTAGCAACTTCAAACCATTTTCGAAAAACAAACATGAGATGTTTTGTTCCAACTTAAGCGATTTGGTCTATTCTTGTATCTTGTGCGCATCACATAGTAATTCTAGATTAATAATCGGAATAAGAACACATGTGTGGACGCGCCCCGAGGGCCTAGCTTACCACAGTTCGAACTCAAATTGTCACAGTTCTTAATTTGATCTCACAATGTGCGATGTGAGACTGATAAATCACCAAAGAGTCCAAATCCGGCAAATCGTTTTAGAAAACTAATTTTTAAGAAAGAAGTGCCAAACATGGACTACTTTGCCAGATACAGAGTCGCCACCTAAATATTTTATTTTGGGGGGGATTTAGGAAACCCTGACTCGTGCCTAAGGCCACGTGTCCGTCATCACCAAAGTTGCCTTGGCTCGGGAACTCGGGTACGATTAGGGAAGGTCAGCTATGAGCACCCCCGCTCGCCCTATCAAAGATCGGTCACTACAAAACATGATATCGAGTTTTTGAAAACACATGCATTCTTATTCCGGTTAATTGGCTAATCTTTACTACGCGATGTGCATAGCAAAACAAGTATAGACTAGATTGCTTAACTTGGAACAAAACATCGCATATCCGTTTGTTTGGAAATGGTTTTGAATTTTGCTACACGCAAGTAGGCTAAAACACGGATTTCGATGAATTATTCCAATTCAAGCAATCCAACCTTCACCCACAGGCATTCAGGCAGTTATATCACATAAGCAATTAGCCTCATGGCAAGCACGCTTTCATGTTATCGTTCACATACATACGAGATGCTAAAACATAAACACTCACAGTGTACTCCGAGCCAAAACAAGAAACTAGTTAGAAATCATGCATGATCCTAGTTCATGTTCAGATGGCTTAATGCATCACATACAAAATGCAACTAGAATAGGCTCGGCTAGTCTAGAATGGCATGTGAGATGCGACAATTTGATGCACGTATTCAACTCAGAATTGAAATACAATACAGTTAGTATGATGCGCCGAGCCCGGTGCATGCAATACAAATGGATGGATGCAAACATGCATAGCATAAGGATGCTAATCGAAACGTGCCCTAGAACTAACCATCGTAAGCGGTTAAGTAAAAGGGAGAAAGAAGTGGGGGTTCGAAGACATGCATCACACACACACACACGCTTATTACACAATTGCGCCCTCTCGACGGAGAGACCGAAAAAATAATACAAATTAACTAACTAACAAGCTAATTAATTATTACACAACACTTAACTAATTAAACAAATTAATTAAGCTATTAAAGCAGTAAAACAGCCTCGGGAAGAGAGACGAATGCATCCATGCTCGACTTCGCTCGGAAATCCATCACCATGCTCATGTTACCTCTGTTTACACTGCTCTGCACCTCTGAAAACTTTTCAAGTCTCAAGGATGCTTTTGAATCACCTTGTGAGCACTGTGGGGTGTCATCGGCTAAAATTCAAGGTCACCGGCCAAGAGGAACTGGTCATCAACCACTTGTGGGGACATCTGCCAACAATACATAGCCGGCCGGCACTGAAGATGGTCGACCGGCCATCTCTTCCTGCAGAATCCTGTTTTGCTGCAGTAGAGGACAAACAGAGCATGGCAATGCATTTTCAAGGCAATGTTTGCACCACCACCCTCCTTATCATGTTTGAGACTCAAAGGAGTATGGTTCTCGACCCTCGAGCCATCAATCACGCATTTTAATGCATGATGGCCAAAGAAGCCAAGTGTGCAACTTCAATATCAAATGAAATGCACACAAAACATATAAAGGGGGCCCCCAACCTCTATCATGGTTGATCAAGAGGCAAGGGATGCATGCACAATGCTATGCAACCTAAACATGCAAGCAAACTAATGCAACATGAGCATGCAAGCAACTATGCTATACAAGGCAATTAGCATATAACAATATGCAAAGACAAGCATGCAAACAAGCATGTAACTTAACAAGCATGCAAACATGCAAGGCACGCGACAACATTCAAGCATGTAACAAAAATGTGAGGCCAACATGTAACAACATGTTAAGCAACTTAAAAAAGAGAATGCATACAAAATGCATTACAACTTAAGCATGCAATTTACCAAATATGCAACAAGTATGTGACAACATACAAGGCAAGCATGCAACAACATGCGGGGATGGTCTTAGACCGAAATGGACAGCTCTCAAATAGGTCCAAATCAGCGGCCAAAGTGTAATGGAAATGAAGGCAAATGCATACACAAACATGCATGTATGAATGGTCCAATACTTAAGCATCAAAGGGGAACTTTTAAGAACACTTAAAAGGAATGAAAAGCATGCAAATGTAATAACGCTACATGCTCTGAAATGATGCTAGGAGCGATACCAAATCACATAAACAAATCAAGCATGACATGCAATTAAAGCCCAAAACTTGAAACTAGCCAAAGGACTCAACCCAAGGCTACATGAAGCAAGCCCCAAAGGGCCAAGGGGACCTAAAACAGTCCCAAGGTGGGTCCAAACAAGACCAAACGTGAGCTCAAAACTAGCCAACACAAGCTAGAACACAATGCCAAAACATGAGGCATACGAGGCCACAAACGAGGTGTTACACTACACCTAATACAACCAAACATGGTATGATTTAAAAAAACCAAAATCAGATTTATGGCATGTCAAAATGAACCCAAAAACCCACTTAGATGGCATCCCAAAGGCCTAAGCATGATGGCATACAGAATGACACGATCATGGAGCATAAGATACCAACTCTTCAAGACATTTAAAGGATGACAAATGTAAGCATGCAAGCATGAAATATGGGCTGAAATAACATGACAAATGATTCCAAATCACTGAAATGGCCCAAGTAAAGCATGCTAGTGACTTAAGCACCCAAAGCTAACAAGCTAGATTGTATGGTAGCTATACAAAACAATGCAAGCATGACCAAAACAACGAAAAATAGAGCTCAAGCATGTTAAAACAAGGCTAGAAGCTTCATGAAGTTAAGCCAAAATCATACTAAAAAGACATGTTACAACATGGTGCATGTTAAGGCAAATCATGGGATTACAAGACAAGTATACAAAGCATGCATGGTATGTCTAAACCAAGTCAAAATAGTGCTATATCATGGCAAAACAAAGCCTAATATATACTGAAATGGAGCTAAAACAAGCTAGGCATACAAGCCACCAACATAAGCCATTTATGCAAGCATTGAAGATGACAAGGAGAGGGGATGACCCTCTCCTATTTAAGACACCAAAACCACCTCTCCACCACTGAAAATCCTCTGGATTTCAGTGGTAGAGCGATCATGCAAAGCTAAGAACAAGGGCCAAAATGGATGGCCTAAAACAAGGCCTAACAAGGCCTAAGAGGGGGGAAACAAACCCAAACCCCAAAGAGACCTTAAACAAAGTTCTAAAGCAAGAAAAATTAGAACTTTTATCAATTATAAGTTAAGCTCAAAATAGCATGCAAGATAGGCTAAAAGCTTGTGCAAAAATGGGGAATCTAAAGCAAGGAACTCACCCTTGTAGAACCTCCTCAAGAGCAAAGCTCCAGCAAGTTTTCTGAGTTCAAACCAACCCAAGAATACTGAAATCAACCTCCTAGCACCTCAGCAACCAACGATGGTGTTCTAGTGTGTGTTTGTGTACAATAGTAAGACAATACTAATATTTTGAGCACAAAACAAGACTAAACAAGGAAGTATAGATACAATCCTATATCTGTCCTCTCAAGAACAAAATTTCTGAACCTTGAAGGAGGGAGGAGGGGCTCCGTCTTTATAGAGGCTCAAATTCTAAGGCTTCCAAGAGACGCCAAGCAAAGAGCAAATCCCTCCATACACGTGTATGGTTGGGGTTAATTGTGGATGCCAGCTGCACCAGCTGGCATAAAATATTTGTATAAAGCAGATGAACAGGGTTCGGCCACCAAAAATGGCCGATCGACCAACCCAAGTGCCGGCCGACCAAATATAGTGTCGACCAGCCAACACTCTTGGCCGGTGGCAAGAAAAAGGGGCCGATGGCCTCATGCCATGGCCGGTGGGTTGAGGGGATGACAAACAAGCCACCCTCTTCCCTTAGAAGCAAAAACACAAGTGTTTGGTCCATGACCAAGCACAAAACAGATAAGTTGAGAGATCTTGAGGCAAGGCGCGTAGCCGAGACCTCTGGGAACTCAAAACAAATACGAACATGGATGATCATCAAGTGTTCAAACGATGACGTCCAAGTCTTGAGGACGGTCAAAAATGGGGTGTCTACAGTTGCCCCTCTTTGACAAAACTCAAAAGTCATAACAATGACGGGATTGAATGTCAAAGCCCAGAGACGACCCATTTTTGACAAGGCCGAAGACTTAGACAAGCATGCAAGATAGCAAGATATGTGCCCGAAGGCAGGGGCAAGATGCAAGTGATATGTACGATGCCGTTCATAACTTATGATCATGCAAAGAAAGCTGTAATGAAGCATTCATGTGACAGTTTTAAGCAAGCATATACAAATCTAACTACATTTCATGCAGAAATGATGTAAGAAAATTATACAATTCTCGTTACGTCTAATGCGGAGAATACAATACCGTCCGGTTCGTTTGGTCGCGCCAGCCTCAAATGAACCGCACATACAATATCGTGCCTGAAAAAGAAAGAAACTTAACAGGTACAACATTGTTAGAAACATGCATACCAATGCAAGTGAAAAGTGCGTGACAACGCAAGTGAGAGGGTGCATGACAATGCAATTTGAAACATGAACACATGCAAGTAAAGCATGTGCAACAACGCATACAATGTGTGGAACAATGCGGGAAGGTGAAAGGTGCATAAACACATGTAAGTAAAGCATACGCGATAACGCATGCAATGTGTGTAACAATGCGAGAAGGTGCATAAACACATGTAAGTAAAGCATACGCGATAACGCATGCAATGTGTGTAACAATGCGGGAAGGTGAAAGGTGCATAAACACATGTAAGTAAAGCATACGCGATAACGCATGCAATGTGTGTAACAATGCAAAAAGGTGAAAGATGCATAAAGGGATGGTTACGTCCATACACGGCACGCGAGTGGAGAGAGGGTTAGTTACGTCCACACGCGGCACGCGAGTGGAGAAAGGGTTAGAGTTACGTCCACACGCAGCACGCAAGTGGAGAAAAGTTAGTGTTACGTCCACACGCGGCACGCGAGTGGAGAAAAGTTAGTGTTACGTCCACACGCGGCACGCGAGTGGAGAAAAGTTAGTTACGTCCACACGCGGCACGCGAGTGGAGAAAAGTTAGAGTTACGTCCACACGCGCCACGCGAGTGGAGAAAAGTTAGTGTTACGTCCACACGCGGCACGCGAGTGGAGAAAAGTTAGTTACGTCCACACGCGGCACGCGAGTGGAGAAAAGTTAGTTACGTCCACACGTGGCACGCGAGTGGAGAAAAATTAGTGTTACGTCCACACGTGGCACGCGAGTGGAGAAAAGTTAGTGTTACGTCCACACGCGGCACGTGAGTGGAGAAAAGTTAGTTACGTCCACACGCGGCACACGAGTGAAGAAAAGTTAGTGTTACTTTCACACGCGGCATGCGAGTGGAGAAAAGTTAGTTACGTGTGGTGAGTGGAGAAAAGTTAGTGTTACGTCCACACGCAGCACACGAGTGGAGAAAAGTTAGTTACGTCCACACGCGGCATGCCAGTGGAGAAAAGTTAGTTACGCGAGACAATGAGAACGAAATATGCAACGATGCGAGAGATTGACATGCATGATAATGAAAATGGAAGATGCATGACAATGCGAGTTATTTGAAATGCATGACAATGCAAATGAGATACGTATGGTAATGCATGGACTGAAATGCATGACAATGCGTGTAATTGAAATGCATGACAATGCATGATTTATTGGGATGCATGACAATGCCAATGAGACACGCATGACAATGCATGGACTGAAATGCATGATAATGCATGAACTGAAATGCATGACAATGCGTGTAATTGAAATGCATGACAATGCATGATTTATTGGAATGCATGACAATGCAAATGAGACACGCATGATAATGTGATGACTGAAATGCACGACAATGCATGAACTGAAATGCATGACAATGCGTGTAATTGAAATGCATGACAATGCATGATTTATTGGAATGCATGACAATGGAAATGAGACACGTATGATAATGCGAGGACTGAAATGCACGATAATGCATCAACTGAAATGCATGACAATGCGTGTAATTGAAATGCATGACAATGCAAATGAGACACGCATGATAATGCGAGGACTGAAATGCATGACAATGCATGACAATGCGTGTACTTGAAATGCATGACAATGCATGATTTATTGGAATGCACGACAATGCATGATTTATTGAAATGCATGACAATACAAATTATTGGAATGCATGACAATGCAAGTGGTTGATAAGGTGCATGATGATGCAAATGAAACACGTGGAATAACACAGATGGGGGGGGGGTGCAAGACAATGCGACCCGAGGGAGGTGCATGACAATGCAAGCGTGGCGTGCGCTACAACGCATATAGACGTGCATAACGATGCAAGTGAACAGTGCATAACAATGCAAGTTGTGTGCACTACAACGCGTGTAGACGTGCATAACGATGCAACCTATGTATGTTTATCATAAACAAGACAAAACGCAATGTAACGCATTTGAAGCGGTTATTGAGTCTCGCAAGATACTAAAGGATACGAAAAGGATACACTTTGCGCGTACCGAGCATCGCATACAGAAGACATGGTTCGAGGCCAATACGGATGCCTGTTAAACTTCAAAAGTCCAGTTCCTTGCACTGTCTTGAGTAATGAAGGTTCCAAACCACATAACTGACCCAACCAAGGGTGTAGGAGGTTCACCGACCACAACGGGAGCCCACCGGCCATCCATCAGCCACAAAAAGAGTCATCGGCCAACTATTTAGCCGATCAGCTAACAATTTGGCCGACCGGCCAAAAATGGCAATGTCGGGGTAGTTTTGACATTTAGCCACGAGTCTTTAAATATAGGGCCTCAAACCCTATATTCTTACTTCCTCCAAGCTCGAAAAGCCCTCCCCTCTCTCTAGGTGATTTTCCAACCTTTGATCCTCTTTTTTCTCTTGTTTTCAACACTTTTTCGTCGTTCGATTTGCGAAACCCTCATCGTTTCACACACTTTGAACCGAACAAATCTTGGTTTCAGTGCCCTTTTCTTGGTTTTCACCATTTGGGGTTTGTTTTCCCCGAGTCATACTTCGATATTCATGCCTTTTCCACACCTCGACCTTTCCTCCCATTTTTCACCCTCTCGGGGTTGACTTTTGGCATTCTTGCCCATTTTCCACATTCTCGGCCATTTTTGCACTCTTTCTGAGATAGCGAACGACATTTCTCATGGTGGGACTCCCCCGGAGATGGGCGTGGATCCTGAGGTCGAGCTCCTACCTCTTTACATCCGGCCGTTCGATCCGACGACTTACAAGTCGACGATACATGTGTTGCCCGCGACGGCATCCGTTAGTTTAGGAGCTATACGCGAGGCGCGCCACTGGAGCTTTTGTTGCGCAAGCCAGAGTCACATCTGTCCTACGGCGCTTCTGAGGTATATTCTTCCTCTGTTTCATTTTCTGCAATGTAGAACACATAACTGCAATAGTCGATTATGTTCTTTAACTGCTTGACTTAGGCACACTGATACATCACATGCTATAGTTCACTGTGAGCACACTCACACCCGATATCTGTTTGAACCTGAACACGTGTACACACACTGCATTTTCAACTGATCAATTCAAACACACTGATTCATCAAATGCTGTAGTTCACCGCGAGCACACCCGCACCCAATATCTGTTTGAATCTGAACACGTGTACACACGCGGTATTCTCAACTGATCAATTCAAACACATTGATTTATCAAATGCTGTAGTTCATTGCGAGCACACCCGCACCCAACATCTGTGTAGAATCTGATACATGCGCACACACTGCATTTTCATGAAAATTCAAACATACTAATACATCATATGTTGTAGTTCACTGCGAGCACACCCGTACCCAATATCTGTTTGAATCTGAACACGTGTACACACGCGGTATTCTCAACTGATCAATTCAAACACATTGATTCATCAAATGCTGTAGTTCACTGCGAGCACACTCGCACCCAACATCTGTGTAGAATCTGACACATGCACACACACTGCATTTTCATGAACAATTCAAACATACTAATACATCATATGTTGTAGTTCACTGTGAGCACACCCGCACCCAACATCTGTGTAGAATTTGACACATGCACACACACTACATTTTCACGAATTCTGAGCGCATTCAACACTGTATTTGTAACATTGCTTCGCAACTGCTTGTTTTGGTCACAGGGAGATTCCTATGCCTTCCGGGGGTATGGGAACGCTGCCACTCGAGGTTGGTACATGGAGCTACCTAACGCGGTTCGCCGCATTGTTGACCAGGCCAGTTTTGGGACCTTCTGCATGGGACTCTCGCGCCGCACTGCGAGTAGGCCCCTTCTTGCTGCTCTGGTGGAAAGATGGTGGGATAACACTGACTCCTTCCACCTTTCCGCCACTGGGGAGATAACGATGACTCCCTTTGATTTCTCCATGCTCACAGACATCAGAGTGGGGGGTGATCCAATCCCCTTTGACACAGACATGGACGAGTGGGACGCCACTCAGCTATACCTGCTCGGCACTCAGCCACCTCTCGCTCGGGCAGGGTTTATGCGGTACTCATGGTTCGAGGATCACTTCCGGATCCAGGCGCCTACTACCCGGAAGGAGGAACAGTACGCTCGTGGCTTCATTATGTTCCTGTTGGGGACTATGCTCTTTGCCAACCGGGCGAACACTGTCGCCCTCTACCTGTTGAGTGCATTAGTAGATGTGACACAGATCCGCCGCTATGACTGGGGTGGCACGGGCTTGGCCACTCTTTACGAGTATATGAGCTCTTTCTCTCGCTGTAGCGAACAGTTGCTCGGAGGCTACTGGCGAGCTTGGGAGGTACACCTTCATTTTCTATTTTACATTCCTACTTTACATTATCTGTATGCCACACACACTGTACATATGCAATCTGTTATACACCGGTTTGCACACTACACACATGGTACACACATAATCTGCTTTATTCTGCATTTTGCTTTATCTGATAAGCATACTGGTGTTTGCTCTGTTATACTTTGCAGTTGTGGGTATATGCCTACTTCTCGAGGCTTGCCCCAGTGCCAAATGAGGAGGTCCCCCTTGGCGTTCCATTCTCTCGCCGCTTTGACGTGAGATGCAAGTGGAGGCCACGGGAGTCCTTCATGTTCTTTCACCGCTACTTCGATACCATCACCGCAGCCGAGGTATGTCAAACATTACAGTTCATTTAAGCTTCGCTTTACATTGCACTCTCAATATCAGTAGATAACAAACTGCGTTTTATTTGCAGATCACCTAGCAGCCTTGGGCCCCGTTGCCTGACGCAGTTCGGGAGCGGTATTCCGGTGCTCAAGAGATCGCCTGGTTCAAGGTCTTGTTGGAAGGCCCAATCTGTCGGGCTTGGTACTTTGGGGAGCGCTTCCTGCGGCAAACCTTAGGCGTGCCTGAGCAGACAGTTCCAGCACCTCCTCCTACCCACACGAGGCACACTGAGAGGTACACCCTGGAGAAGATGATAGACTATATGATTGGCTGGGACTCCGAGCCTTTCAGGGACGAGGGTGACTACGCCAAGTACATTCAGGCATACATCATGCGGCCTCTGAGTGGTGCTCGCCGAGCTGAGCGAGAGAGGCCAGCGGCACCAGCAGCAGGAGCGGGGGCACCGAGGACACCTCCGGCCCGAGGCAGGAACGGATCTCGGAGGGGACGGGGAGCTGAGTGGCCAGCACTACCTACGATGATCACATGCCGAGGGTAGGGTGGGGAGACCTATCAGATTCCCTTCGCTCCTCATCCGGCTGATCATGAGCTTGTCGGAGCCTATGGCTCGACCCCGGTATGCACTACTAGACTTTGCATTCTGTAGTCTTTTCAATTCATTTGATATCCCGCAGAATACTAATGACTTCAACACTCTTGTAGGCTTCCGTCAAGTACATTCGGCAGTCCCTGGAGTTGACAGCCTCGGTGGTAGGGATGTTGCAGCGATGCATCGATTTGTTGACCATCTACAATATCCCAGTAAGTTCTTTCAACTGCAGTCTCAAACTCTGCCCAATCCGTTTCATACATAATCTGATGATATCACACTATCAACACAGCACTTGACACACAGCACTCACGACACTGATACACTGCAACCCATATACTGCTCATAGCATTGCTTACGGCTTTCGTACACTGTACTCAAACACTGCATTCTGTACTGATATACTGTTCACAGCATTCATACACTGTACTCACACATTGCATTCTGTACTGGTACTCTGCTTTGCGTTCTGTAACTGATGCGTTTGCCATTTGTCCTTTTCAGGCCTCATTCCAGATTCCGGCCGCGAGATGTGCTCCAGTTGGGCCATCTGTTCCTGCTCGAGGAGTAGGGGGAGTCAGGCGGAGAATGACTATCCATAGCCAGGGCAGACACAGGCGCACTCATGCTGAGAGCAGTTCACGAGAGCCCACCCCAGATGACGATGAGTCAGATGAGGAGATGGCGCCGTCCTATGGTGAGGCCAGAGACAGCTCAGACTCTGATTACGGAGATGGCGGTGGTGACCCTGGACCCTCGTCCAGGAAGAGGACCAGGACTGACTCCCGCACTTGAGATGACTGATATTGATCCAGACTTTCTACTGCTCTTTTTTTGCTCTGTTCAGACATTTTGTTGTTTTTTCTCCCATTTTGCTTTTACTGGTAGTTTGAGCACATTGTGCTTCAGGCAGATTTTACTTTCCTCAAAACTATGTACTTTGAAAAGATGATGGAATGAAATAAGCTTTTTGCTGAAAAAGTGTTATATTTGTACATTTTATGCATCACATTGCATCGCATCATATTACATAACAATGTAAATGAATAGAAATTGAACATGTATGTGCTACCAGGTCTGGTAGTGAGCCAACATAACAAACAAATTAACTCAATAAGCAACAGTAAGACCTTGACAAGTTTACAACTCGATAAGCAAAGAGCAACAACTCGATAAACAAAATTGCGACAACTCGATAAACAAATGAGCAACAACTCAATAAACAAATTGAAGTAACACGGGTGTGACTTTGCCAAATCAACACCGGGAGGCACTAGAAGTGGAACCAATCACAAGTTCCCAACATGTTCAACACATAGACTGCTCATTCTGAACACACAGCTCGTAACACAGTACTCTATTTATTTTGAACATACGGCTCATGCAGGACACTACTGATTCTGAACACACGGCCCATTCCGAACACTGCTCATTCTGAACTCACAGCCTATAACACAGCATTACGTTCAATTCGCACATAGGGGATGCAAAGACAGAATTTGCAGAAGTCAAAACAAGCTCAGATGCTCCGAATTCTTCCTTTTTCTTTTGCATCGCAGGCTGGAACCTATAGCTTCAGATAGGTCTTGGTTCTACTGTTCTCACATGACCTGGGTTAAACCCTGCGGCTTTATGAAAGAATGAATCCTATTTTGCACAAATGTAGAGCACAGCACTCCGAGCACAAAACGATTCATTTTTGAAATTGTAATGAGAAAAGGGTTCTCAACCGGGTATTGAGCCTACAACTGACCATAGTCAAAACGACTCGACAAAGATAAACAAAAGGTAAACAACCTAAACACATCGAGTAACACTGAAGACGACTCAAAACAAGAATCGAGACAAACAACAACAAACACGACACTCAGACGCGTTACAAAGGCGAGAGACCTCTCAGTTCGCGAGGAGCCAGTTTCTTCGGGTATCTGTTCCCACCCTTTCTTATTTGTGATTCTCACATCACTCTGGCACTCAATCTCTTATTTTTCTGAAAAAGCCTTTTTCTCACTTTTTCTCTCATCGCACATCTCTCTATTCTTCAATCTCTCATTTTTCATCCCTCCCCTGGGTGGTTGATGGATGAACAGGAAGTTGCGGGCTCATGCTCCTAGCATTCTGCTAGATTCTTTTTCTTCTGCTCACAACAGTGAACTTTCTCACAGTGGGGGTTATGCTACAACTGGGTGTATAACAAATCTGCAGCTGACACCGGTTGATGATGCTCTGCTGGGGAGTTTGGACGTGATCAAATCCGTTCAGATAAAGGAGTAGAATATCTTGATCCATTCCAATCTATGCTTCGCACTTGGCTTGATACCTCGTTACTCGGAGGATGAGATAGATTTCGGCATTTTGCTGTTAGCTTCAGTTGCGCCCTTTTCTGGTAGGTAGAGTGCCTTTCTTGGCAGGTTGGTTGACGATAGGGAGAAGACAGAACACCTGACTCAACTATGCCCCTAGCTCATCAGTTTGACCCTTTTTTTTTTGTTTTGGCTTTCTACTAAAGCAATTTTGATCAATATAAGAGTTTGATTAACATGCTTGTTCAACTTTTCTGATTCAAAATCATGCAAGTTAGATTGTGAGCACTGAAAATTTTCCTTTTTGGGTCCAAGAAAATGGTCCAGTTTTGGAAAAATGGAATAATTTTTGAGAAAATTAGCCAACTCATTAAAAATTCTCAAAAACTTTTTTGCAAACAGCCGCCGCTCAACGAGCATGGAACCCACTCTTGAGATGCACAACCTCAAATTCATAACAATGAAAAAAAACTGCCCCTTACTTGAAGAGAGCTGCACGGCAACGGAAAGTTGCCCCTTGTTCGAATAGCACCGTAGCGCACTGTATGGCAACGGAAAGTTGCCCCTTGTCTGAAATGCACCGCAGCACACTGTAACCAGTTCTCAAAGTGACGATCACAACCGAATCCTCGGATACAGAGCAAACAAAGATAATCAGAACCATTACATGGACACAATCGATTTGGAAGTGTTTATGGCTGGACTTCAGAATGAAGTTGCCTACGTATCCCAAACATGGGAATCAAGCCTTACGTAGTTCCGGTCAAGGTACACTCGTGTATTAACCCTCACCTTTTACGCTCTGACTTTTGCCAAGGCCGTCCTTCCGGGTTTTCAACCTTACGGGCTATGTTCTTCTTCTTTTTTCATTTCTTTTCGTTTCTCTCTTCTTCATTTCTTTTTTTGTCTTTTCTTTTGTTTTCTTTGTATTTTTTTGTTCTTTTTTTTTTTGTTCTTTTTCTTTTTTTCTTGCTCTAACTTTTGCCTGGGTCCCCCTTCCGGGTTTTTGGCCCAGCGAGCCTCTCAAGGGTAAAAGTGTAGCTTTGTCCATGTCAAATGGTTTTGAGATCCTGAAGTCATCTGAATCCAGGAGAATGGCTGCTGTTCGCTGACGATGCAGGAGTCCATCCAATGAGGGGCTGAATTTGCCCCCTAGTGAACTTGTGGTTAGGACAAAAGTTGTTTTCTTAACAAAACTTTCTTCTTTCTTCCCTTCTGGGATTTGGCATTCTTGCTGATCTTCGTCTTTGACTCTTTGAGTGCATTATCTGACGTCTTTTGCCTCTAGTTCGAGGGGTGTTTCTGATCTGGCCATACAAGCCTCACATTGTGGTTGACCGTTGAACATTCTGAATGCAAGTTCAAGGTTTGAAAGCAAGGAGTCGAGTCTCGAGGCTGAGAGCGATCCTAAGCTGCACAATCTCAAGAGCGATTCCACACAGGTCTTCGCAGGACCGCGCAAAACATTTTTTTTGAAATCTTTTAAGAAAACGACTAGTCGCTCGCGCTGAAGACAGTGTAGAATCAATCTGGATCAAGCCAGGATCCTTCTCAGTACTCATACTAATCAAGCATGATCTCATTCATTAAGGGCTTAGCATGCCTCTCTTTGTCTCAGTTGATCAAATTTTGCAAATCCCGAGGAATTCCTTCCTCTTCGTTTTCATCACAGTGTTCAAAAAGTTTTGAAAAACTTAAGTCAATGCAATGATTTAAAGGCGCAGAAAAGCAGGTGAAAAGCATTGCCGTTTCATTCTAAACTTGCTGGCACAACTGGCTCAAAGCAGAGATAAGCACAAAAACATGAAAACCACAGCTGTTTCGTGCAGGTTTCCTGGTTGCAACTGACTCCACAGTAGAGACAGACTCAAAAGAAAGCAAAAGGACAATCACAAAACAAAATAATGATGTCCGAGGTGACACCCTCGAAATCACCCGACTTCTGCACAACAGGACTGACTCGATTCAACAAGACAGACCACAATCAAAAGATCGACTCAAAACAAAGAGACAGACTCGAAATAAAACCATAGAATTGACTCAACACCTAAGTCAAAAAGTACAAAAATTAGCATTCGTGCCAAACGCCACATCTGAAATAAACCGAGCGTCGCCCGCAGGTGGACCAACCCCTGATCACATACTTGTATTATCCTCGAAGTCCACGAACTCAGTGGTGACAGACTTTGCTGAGCTAGGTGGGAGAATGACCTCATCATCGATCAAATCTTGCACTTTGTGGCGAAGATGAAAGCAATTGTCGGTGGTGTGACCAGCCTGTTGATGGTACACACAGTACTGGGTAGCATCATGTGAGAGAGGGAGATTACTCAGGAGAGGCCGAGGCTCAAGAGGTTTGAGATGACCCTTTTCAGTGAGGATTCGAAGAGCCTTGGAGAAAGGCATGTAGAGGGCATGAAAGACCCTGCGCCCTCGGGGCAGATACTTCGAAACCGGTAGACCTTTGCTGGACGCACTAGCAAAAGGATCAGCAGGTGCTGCCTTGGCTCTCTAATCTTTTCCAGGTGCAGGGTTAGGATTGAAAGGAACTGTTCTGGTATGACGGTCCCTATCTCGATTTTCCCTTTGGCTTGAACTGCTCTCTGTCTGAGCAGGAAAAATGTCATCTGCAGTCTTGGCCACAACCGCGAGTATTTGTTGCTTATTCAACCCACCGGCTTTCAGAGCCTCAACAACTTGCTGGAGTTGTTCATAGGGATCTGCGTCCATCCTCATTTTGTTCTTTCCACTAGCCTCAGCTTGGTGAACGGTTTGGGTTGCTACTTCAATACAAAGCCCCGTTGTCGCCGACATATCATTGCCGGAGCTTGAGACAGCTTCAGGTTGGCTGAGCTCAATTACAATTCACCCCAGTAGCGGGGGCTCCTGCGGCATGAAGTTCCCGGCATACGACGCAGTTGGTGGCGGGGCCGAGATTCCATAGACTAGATCAGTCACAGATCTTTGAAGGTCGCCAATCATTCCCATTAGCTCAAAGGTGGTGGGTTCACAAGCTTGAAACAACTGGGGTTCCTAGATCGGGCTCGCAATAGGTGATTTGGGTGGGTGTGGTACCTCAACATTGGTCTCTCCCCGTAAGATGATTCCTTGGTTTAATGCGGCTGCAATAACCACAATTTCCTCTGAATTTTGTGCCATCATAAATCCGCTGAACTGAACGGAGGTGATATGGCTAGTGACTGACGGATCAGATGTCTGCCTTGCTTTAGCGAAGGAGAACACTGGCTGTTCTGAACTAAATCTATGAACTGAAAGAGAAAACAGGCAGCATTTCAGCCTAATTTCACCCGAACAGACATAAGCATAGCTGAATAACTATATTCGACCTCTGATCACTGTTCCCCAAATTACTGTCCCAAAACTGAATCTGATACCCGCGGATATAACTGATTCTCAAAACACTGATGCCCACAGGCCTGATACTCAAACTTGCAAACTGATACGTGCATTCCTGTAGAGGTACACTCTAAAAGCACATAATCAAGTAAATGAGAGCCAAAACACCCCTATGTTGGGGTAGGGTTTCCCTATCCTATTGTTAGGAGCTAGGGTTTCACTACGCACACAGCGGTTTTTCAAACAACCTATAATTGGGTAAGCAACCTGTCCTAGTTTGGAATGGTCACTACAGTTTCCGATATGCACTAGGTCGAATGGTCAAAAGGGGTGCCCCGGTAAAAATCGAGGTTTGTGTTCCCGTCGTGGCAGAGCCTGCAACCGGTCAGCCTTACGACACGCTTCTCGAAGCGAGCCTCCAGCAAACCATTCAGGAATAACATACAGCAAACACGGTGTCTTAGGCGCACCAATGCACATGCAATGCAAAGAAACACATAAGTGTAATCAAAACATGATATCATGAGTTCGAGTCAAGTGCTCTAACTCCCCAGCAGAGTTGCCAGAAACTGTGGACGCGCCCCGAGGGCCTAGCTTACCACAGTTCGGACTCAAATTGTCACGGTTCTTAATCTGATCTCACAATGTGCGATGTGAGACTGATAAATCACCAAAGAGTTCAAATTCGGCAAATCGTTTTGAAAAACTGATTTTTAAGAAGGAAGTGCCAAACATGGACTGTTTTTCCAGATACAGAGTCGCCACCTAAATATTTTATTTTGCGGGGGATTTAGGAAACCCTGACTTGTGCCTAAGGCCACGTGTCCGTCATCACCAAAGTTGCCTCGGCTCGGGAACTTGGGTACAATTGGGGAAGGTCAGCTATGATCACCCCCGCTCGCCCGATCAAAGATCGGCCACTACTAAACATGATGTCGAGTTTTTGAAAACACATGCATTCTTATTCCGGTTAATTGGCTAATCTTTACCACGTGATGCGCACAGCAAAACAAGTATAGACTAGATCGTCTAACTTGGAACAAAGCATCGCATATTCGTTTGTTTGGAAATGGTTTTGAATTTTGCTACTCGCAAGTAGCCTAAAACACGGATTCCGATGAATTATTCCAATTCAAGCAATCCAACCTTCACCCACAGGCATTCAGGCAGTTATATCACATAAGCAATTAGCCTCATGGCAAGCATGCTTTCATGTTATCGTTCACATACATGTGAGATGCTAAAACATAAACACTCACAGTATACTCCGAGCCAAAACAAGAAACTAGTTAGAAATCATGCATGATCCTAGTTCATGTTCAGATGGCTTAATGCATCACATACAAAATGCAACTAGAATAGGCTCGGCTAGTCTAGAATGGCATGTGAGATGCGACAATTTGATGCACGTATTCAACTCTGAATTGAAATACAACGCAGTTAGTATGATGCGCCGAGCCCGGTGCATGCAATACAAATGGATGGATGCAAACATGCATAGCATAAGGATGCTAATCAAAACGTGCCCTAGAACTAACCATCGTAAGCGGTTAAGTAAAGGGAGAAAGAAGTGGGGGTTGGAAGACATGCATCACACACACACACGCTTATTACACAATTGCGCCCTTTCGACGGAGAGACCGAAAGAATAATACAAATTAACTAACCAACAAGCTAATTAATTATTACACAACACTTAACTAATTAAACAAACTAATTAAGCTATTAAAGCAGTAAAACAGCCTCGGGAAGAGAGACGAATGCATCCATGCTCGGCTTCGCTCGGAAATCCATCACCATGCTCATGTTACCTCTGTTTACACTGCTCTGCACCTCTGAAAACTTTTCAAGTCTCAAGGATGCTTCTGAATCACCTTGTGAGCACTGTGGGGTGTCATCGGCTAAAATTCAAGGCCACCGGCCAAGAGGAACTGGTCATCGACCACTTGTGGGGACATCTGCCAACAATACATAGCCGACCGGCACTGAAGATGGCCGACCGGCCATCTCTTCCTGCAGAATCTTGTTTTTCTGCAGCAGAGGACAAACAGAGCATGGCAATGCATTTTCAAGGCAATGTTTGCACCACCACCCTCCTTATCATGTTTGAGACTCAAAGGAGTATAGTTCTCGACCCTCGAGCCATCAATCACGCATTTTAATGCATGATGGCCAAAGAAGCCAAGTGTGCAACTTCAATATCAAATGAAATGCACACAAAACACAGAAAGGGGGCCCCCAACCTCTATCATGGTTGATCAAGAGGCAAGGGATGCATGCACAATGCTATGCAACCTAAACATGCAAGCAAACTAATGCAACATGAGCATGCAAGCAACAATGCTATACAAGGCAATTAGCATATAACAATATGCAAAGACAAGCATGCAAACAAGCATGTAACTTAACAAGCATGCAAACATGCAAGGCATGCGACAACATTCAAGCATGTAACAAAAATGTGAGGCCAACATGTAACAACATGTTAAGCAACTTAAAAAAGAGAATGCATGCAAAATGCATTACAACTTAAGCATGCAATTTACCAAATATGCAACAAGTATGTGACAACATACAAGGCAAGCATGCAACAACATGTGGGGATAGTCTTAGACCGAAATGGACAGCTCTCAAATAGGTCCAAATTAGCAGCCAAAGTGTAATGGAAATAAAGGCAAATGCACACACAAACATGCATGTATGAATGGTCCAATACTTAAGCATCAAAGGGGAACTTTTAAGAACACTTAAAATGAATGAAAAGCATGCAAATGTAATAACGTTACATGCTCTGAAATGATGCTAGGAGCAATACCAAATCACATAAACAAATCAAGCATGACATGCAATTAAAGCCCAAAACTTGAAACTAGCCAAAGGACTCAAACCAAGGCTACATGAAGCAAGCCCCAAAGGGCCAAGGGACCTAAAACAATCCCAAGGCGGTCCAAACAAGACCAAACGTGAGCTCAAAACTAGCCAACACAAGCTAGAACACAATGCCAAAACATGAGGCATACGAGGCCACAAACGAGGTGTTACACTACACCTAATACAACCAAACATGGTATGATTTAAAAAAACCAAAATCAGATTTATGGCATGTCAAAATGAACCCAAAAACCCACTTAGATGGCATCCCAAAGGCCTAACATGATGGCATACAGAATGACACGATCATGGAGCATAAGATACCAACTCTTCAAGACATTGAAAGGATGACAAATGCAAGCATGCAAGCATGAAATATGGACTGAAATAACATGACAAATGATTCCAAATCACTGAAATGGCCCAAGTAAAGCATGCTAGTGACTTAAGCACCCAAAGCTAACAAGCTAGATTGTATGGTAGCTATACAAAACAATGCAAGCATGACCAAAACAACAAAAAACAGAGCTCAAGCATGTTAAAACAAGGCTAGAAGCTTCATGAAGTTAAGCCAAAATCATGCTAAAAAAGACATGTTACAACATGGTGCATGTTAAGGCAAATCATGGGATTACAAGACAAGTATACAAAGCATGCATGGTATGTCTAAACCAAGTCAAAACAGTGCTATATCATGGCAAAACAAAGCCTAATATATACTGAAATGGAGCTAAAACAAGCTAGGCATACAAGCCACCAACATAAGCCATTTATGCAAGCATTGAAGATGACAAGGAGAGGGGATGACCCTCTCCTATTTAAGACACCAAAACCACCTCTCCACCACTGAAAATCCTCTGGATTTCAGTGGTAGAGAGGTCATGCAAAGCTAAGAACAAGGGCCAAAATGGATGGCCTAAAACAAGGCCTAACAAGGCCTAAGAGGGGGGAAACAACCCCAAACCCCAAAGAGACCTTAAACAAAGTTCTAAAGTAAGAAAAATTAGAACTTTTATCAATTATAAGTTAAGCTCAAAACAGCATGCAAGATAGGCTAAAAGCTTGTGCAAAAATGGGGAATCTAAAGTAAGGAACTCACCCTTGTAGAACCTCCTCAAGAGCAAAGCTCCAGCAAGTTTTTTGAGTTCAAACCAACCCAAGAACACTGAAATCAACCTCCTAGCACCTCAGCAACCAAGGATGGTGTTCTAGTGTGTGTTTGTGTACAATAGTAAGACAATACTACTATTTTGAGCACAAAACAAGACTAAACAAGGAAGTATAGATACTATATCTATCCTCTCAAGAACAAATTTTCTGAACCTTGAAGGAGGGAGGAGGGGCTCCCTCTTTATAGAGGCTCAAATTCTAAGGCTTCCAAGAGAAGCCAAGCAAAGAGCAAATCCCTCCATACACGTGTATGGAAGGGGTTAATTGTGGATGCCAGCTGCACCAGCTGGCATAAAATATTTGCATAAAGCAGATGAACAGGGTTCGGCCACCAAAAATGGCCGATCGACCAACACAAGTGCCGGCCGACCAAATATAGTGCCGACCGGCCAACACTCTTGGCCGGTGGCAAGAAAAAGGGGCCGATGGCCTCATGCCATGGCCGGTGGGTTGAGGGGATGGCAAACAAGCCACCCTCTTCCCTTAGAAGCAAAAACACAAGTGTTTGGTCCATGACCAAGCACAAAACAGATAAGTTGAGAGATCTTGAGGCAAGGCGCGTAGCCGAGACCTCCGGGAACTCAAAACGAACACGAACATGGATGATCATCGAGTGTTCAAACGATGACGTCCAAGTCTTGAGGACGGTCAAAAATGGGGTGTCTATGACATGTATTTTCAAAAACAACATATCATGTTAGTAGAGGCCGATCCTTTGATCGAGCGAGCGAGGGTGCTCATTTCAGGACCTTCATCTCTCGTACCCAAGTTCCCGAGCCAAGGCAACTTTGGTGAAGACGGACATGTGGCCTTAAGCACGAGTTAGGGTTTCCTAAATTTCCCAAAATAAAATATTTAGGTGGCGACTCTAAAATCTGGTAAAATAGTCCATGTTTGGTGCTTTTGATTAAAATCGATTTTCCAAAACGATTTGCCGAATTTGGACTCTTTGGTGATTTATCAGTCTTTCAATGCACTTTGTGAGATTAGATTCAGAACCGTGACAGGAGTCCGAACTGTAGTAGCTAGAACACAATTCGCTCCCTCTCCGAAAGGGGGGCGCGCGGAGCGAGTTTGGGCGGTCTACAGTTTCTGGCGACTCTATTGGAGATTTAGAGAACTTGACTCGAACCTCATGATATGTTGTTTTGTTTACACTTATGTGTTTTTTGCATTGCATTTGCATTGGTGCGCCTAAGTCACAGTGTTTGCCATCTGCTATTCCTGAATGGTTTGCCGGAAGCTTGCTTTGAGAAGCGTGCCGTAAGGCTAACCGGTTACGGGCTCTACCATAATGGGAACACAAACCTCGGTTGTTACCGAGGCACCCTTTTTGACCATTGACCTAGTGCATATCGGAAGCCATAGTGACCATTCCAAACTAGGACAGATTGCTTACCCGAATGCAGGTTGTTTGAAACCGCTGTGTGCATAGTGAAACCCTAGTTGCTGACAAAATAGGACAGGAAAACCCTACACCACCATAGGGGTGTTTTGGCTCTTACTTGCTTGGTATATGCTGTCAGAGTGCGTCTCTACAGGTTGTATGTATCAGTTGCAAGTCTGAGTATCGGCCTTAGGGTATCAGTTTACAGGTAGAATTTTGGGCAGAATTCTGTAGGGGGCACAGTCATTCAACTTTGCTCATATTGGTTCTGGTGAAATCAGGGCTGAGGTGCTGTCTGGTTTCTCTTTTGCTAGGTAGTCATGGAACCATAGCTTCAGAAGGCTTCGATATCCCCCAGGTTCATTAGACTTGTGTTGATAGACTTTGTCAGGTCAGAGATTCAGGTCAAGGGCAATCAGTGTTCCTTCGCCAGAGGCAAGGTAAAAAGGCCAATCAGGCACAGATCACCAGTTCAACAGTCTCCAGATCAGCGGTCATTATCCACCTCACCTGTGCACAGTTGGGCTGAGATATCTGCTTCCACCTCAGAGAGGGAATACACACCTATTCAGTCAGATCCGCAGTTTTTAGTTAATATGGAGAACATGATGCGTCAGCTTTAAGAAACCATGCAAGCTATGCAGCGGGATGCTGCCCGCCAGGCAGAGGTTACTGCACGTCAGGCAAAAGTGGTAGCTCAATAGGCAGAGTTGATTGCCAGGCTTCAGCAGCAGCACCTACCATAACAAGCCGAAGCATTTGCTTCTCATCCGCCCCCACTCCCACCTAGGGTTTTGACACCTGGGGAGACTGCAAACGTCCAGAAAAATACAGACGTCCCAACGGGGCCAGTTCCACCCCCAATTCTACCCCAGCTGTCCAAAACACAGGCTAATCCAGTGGACACACCGTTTAAATTTGAGGTGGATCCATCAGCGCTAAAAGTGAGCAAGCTAGAAAAGCTGTTCAAAAGAGCTCAAGGCTTTAATTCCATTCCAGACATAGAGGATGGATACACCGACTCAGTGGTGACGTTGCCAGACCAGTTCAAGATGCCGCATATAGACCGTTTTGACAGTTTTGGAGATCCTATGGTACATCTGCGGTTGTTCTCGGATATCCTACGGCCAATGGGCCTCTCCAAATTGCAAAAGCTTTCCCTCTTCGGCCGGACCCTGTCGAGTGTTGCGGCTATCTGGTATGCGAAGTTGGAAGATTCTGTCAAGAGGAGTTGGGAGGAGATGGCTGAGGCCTTCGTTGCCCAGTATTCATACAACACGCGAATCGAGGTCACGACTCGTGATCTCGAGACAACCAGGCAAGAGCCGAAAGAGGGCTTCTCTGACTTTGTAACCCGTTGGAGGGCCAAAGCTTCTACAATGACCACCAGGCCAGTCGACAAAGATCAGATAAGGATGGTTGTGCGCAACCTGCAGCCTAACCTGATGAAGAAAATGATCGCCTTACCCCTCTCCACCTTTGCGGATTTACACGAGATTAGGGTACAGATTGAAGACGCAATGAAACAAGGTCTGATTGGTCACGAAAGGGAGTCACCCAAGAAGGGTTATACACGCAGTTCGAATGCGACCACCAGTGGTGATGCAGCTGCAAGATCTTCTGAAGTTGGAATGGTCACCACCACCACACCAAAAACAGCTACCCCATTCACCAGTGCATCCGGAACCAGCTCACAAACAACCAAGTATCCACCCTAGGCAAGAGGGTTTTTACCCCACTTTATATGCCTTTGTCAAAAGCTCTAGGTGTCCTACTCAGGAAAGGACATCTGAAACTGTTGGAACAACGGCCTCTACCCGATCATCTCCCTCCAAAGCATGACTCGGCTAAGTATTGTGTCTTCCATCAACAAACTAGTCATGACACTGATAGTTGTTTTCGTCTTCGCCATGATATACAAGATCTGGTTGACAACAAGGTCATCGCCACACCAGTCTTGCAAAGTCTATCGGCACTGGATCAGTGAACCTGGGGGATAATGTGATGTGATCGGGAGATGAACCACCTGCGGATGGCGCTCAGTTTACTCCAGATGTGATGGATGGCACGCATTGTTTTGAGCAATGGGCAAATTGCTTTTTATTGTGCTTTCTGACTTGGGTATTGGGTTAGTTTTGCCGTGTTGTTTTGAGTCAGTCTTTTTGTACTAAGTCAGTTGAGTCTGTCTTGTCGTATCGAGTCTGTCTTGTTGTGTCGGAGTCAGGTGCTTTCGAGCGTGTTACCTTGGGCATCACTTGCTTGTTTTGTGTTTGTCTTTTACACTCTTTTGAGTCTGTTTTTGCTATGGGGCCAATTGCACCAGAAGATTTGAATGAAACAGCAGTGATTTTCACACTTTTGAGTTTGTTTCTGCCTTGAAGCCAGTTGTGCCAGAAGATTCGAATGAAACGGTAGTGCTTTTCACCTACCTTTTATGTGCCTTGAAATCATTGCATTGACCTAAGTTTTTCAAAACTTTTCTAACACTGTGATGAAAACAAAGAGGGAGGAATTCCTCTGGATTTGCAAAAAATTGATCAATTGAGAGAAAGAGAGGCGTGCTGAGCCCTTAATGAATGAGATCATGCTTGTTAATATGAGTACTGAGAAGGATCCTGGCTTGATCCAGATTGGTTCTACATTGTCTTCAGCGCGAGCGACTAGTCGCTTTTTTAAAAGATTTCAAAAAATGTTTTGCGCCGTCTTGCGAAAACCTGTGTGGAATCGTTCTTGAGATTGTGCAACATAAGATCACTCTCAGCCTCAAGACTCGACCCATTTTGCTTTCAAACCTTGAACTTGGATTCAGAATGTTCAATGGTCAACCACAAAGGAGGCCCACCAGGCCAGATTTGAAGCAACCCATGAACTAGGGGCAATAAGGTCGTGTGACATCAAAGGAGGCCTGTCAGGCCAGATTCGAAGCAGCCCTCGAACTAGGGGCAAGAAATTCAGATCAAGAAGGTCAGACGTCGTCAAAGGAAGCTTGTAAAGCTCGATCGGAAGTAGCCCTTGAACTAGGGGCAAAAAAATGTCAGATGTGCTCAAAGATTCAAGAATAGATCATTCTGCAAACTAATGAAGACTAGCAAGAAAGCCAAATTCCAGTAGGTGGAAGAAGAAAGTATTACTGAAGGACAATCAAGTTCATATCCACAACACTAGGGGCAAATTCAGCCCCCATTGGATGGACTTCTACATCATCAGCAAACAGCAGCCATTCTCCTAGATTCAGATGGCTTCGAGATCTCAAAACCATTCAACATGGACCAAGTTAAATTTTTACCCTTGAAAGGTTCGCTGGGCCGAAAACCCGGAAGGGCGACCCAGGCAAAAGTTAGAGCAAATGAAAAAAGAAAAAAGAAATGAAAAGAAAAAGAAGAAAAAAAATGAAAAGAAAAGAAAAACATAGCTCGCAAGGTTGAAAACCCGGAAATGCGACCTTGGCAAAAGTTAGAGTGCAACATGAGATGTTAATACCCGAGTGTACCTTACCCTGGAACTATGTCAGGCTTGATTCCCATCTTTGGGATACATAGGCAACTTCATTCTGAAGTCCAGCAATAAACACTTCCAAATCGGCTGTGTCTATGTAATGGTTCTGATCATCTTTGTCTTTTCTGTATCCGAGAGTTCGGTTGTGATCGTCACTTTGAGGATTGATTACAGTGCGCTATGGTGCCATTCAGACAAGGGGCAACTTTCCATCGCTGTGCAGTGTCCTTCAGACAAGGGGCAATTTTCCATTGTTTTGGATCTGAGGTTGTGCATCTCAAGAGTAAATTCTATGTTAGTCAACCAGTGGCCATTTGCAAAAAAATAGTTTTTGAGAATTTTTAATGAAGTTGACTAATTCTCTCGAAAATTATTCCATTTTTCCAAAACTGGACCATTTCTTGGACCCAAAAAAGGAAAATTTTCAGTGCTCATAACTTGACCCGCATGATTTCAAATTAGAAAATCGAACAAGCTTGTTAATCGAACTCTCATTTTGTTCAAAATTGTTTTAGCAGAAGTCAAAAACAAAAAATGGTCAAAATGTTGAACTAGGGGCACAGTCGAGTCAGGTTTTCTATCTTTTCCCCGTTGTCAACATGCTTGCCAGAAAGGGCACCATATTTGCCAGAAAAAGGGCACCTTACTTGCCGGAAAGGGCACAACTGAAGCTAACCAGCAAAAGGGCAGAAATGCTCTCTCATCCTCCAGGCAGCGAGGTATCAAGCCAAGTGCGAAGCACAAGCTAGAATGGACAAGGATATTCCATTCCCTCACATGGACAAGTCTGATCACATCCAACCTGGCTAAGCGCATCGTCAACCGATGTCAAGAAGGAGAATCTAGTAGAATACTAGGGGCAAGAGCCCGCAACTTCTTGTTTATCCATCAACCACCCAGGGGAGGGATAAAAAAAATAAGAGAGATTGAAGAATAAAGAGATGTGCACTGAGAAAAAAAGTGAGAAAATGGCTTTTTTCAAAGAAAAAGAGATTGAGTGCCAGAGTGATGTGAGAATCACAAATGAGAAAGGGTGGGAAACACTACTCGGAGAAACAGGCTCCCTGTGCACATTTGAGTCTTATGTTTTGTTGTGTCTTTGTTTGTCTCAATTCTTGTTTTAAGTCGTTTTGAGTGTCAATAGATGTGTTTAGGTTGTTTTACCTTTGTTTTCCGTTGTTGAGTCATTTTTGCTGTGGTCAGTCATAGGCTCAATACCCGGTTAAGAACTCGTTTCTCAATTTCAAGTGCGAAAATAAAATCGTTTTGTACTTGGAGTGCTGTGTCATTCTCCATATTTGTGCAAAACAGGATTTATTCTTTCATAAAACTGCAGGGTTCAACACAGGTCATGTGAGAACAGTGGAACAAGCACCTATCTGAAGCTACGTGGGTTCCAGACTGCAAAGCAAAAGAAAAGAGGGAAAATGTCGGGCATCTGAGTTTGTTTCAACTTCAGTAAGTTCCGTCATTGCATTTCGTATGTACCTTTTCAGGCCTTGTCAATGCTCCGAAGTATGAGTGTGCCTCTACCTCAAGCTCAAGTTCAAGCCTGTTTCAATGCCAGAATGGCGATCAGAAGTTCTCTCCCTGAGTTCCATTCCCTGCCAGAGGCATCTTGGTTGTGTTCGCAATGAGTTCCTAGAAGACCAACTGCGACGTTGGAAACTAGAGTTTGAATGGCTGATGCCTAGAACGCAAAGGTTCGGGATTTCCAAGACTAAAGTCTGGTTTAAATACCCAGGGGTGTATCCCCGACTTGAAATCTATATGGAAGCCCTATAGGTTGAGATAGCATGTATGCACCTCAATTCTGGATACTGAACCAACCTAGTCTGTCACCCCGTTGGAGAATAGGAAAAGTTGTGAATATGGTCAGGAAAAAAGGCGGCATCCAAAGTTCTACGTGAAGAATCCTTGTCATCATATCAGAACCTTTATACTGTGAGTTGAAGGAAAGAGTTCGAAGAACGCAAGGTAAGAGTTCGAGGAACACAAGGGGAGATCCCCATCAGAGTAGAGCGGTTCATCGCCACTCACTCTATGAGGTGCTTTCTAAAGCGCCGCTTTGTTTGTTTATTGCATTCCCTAGACATCATGCTCTACATTGCTTGTAACATGTATCATATCATCACACATATTGCATAAATGCATCTTGTACTATACTTATTCTTGTTGTCGCATAGAATATACATGTTACATTGGATGTACGTCGTTGATCCTTTTGCATAGAGTATGTTTTTGTTTCATCTCCTGCATATTATGCATGGAGCATGCCTTAAACATTGTATTATGATCATTCATCTCGCATGTGACATGCATTGTATTTACATTGTACCCATTGAGTTTCTTTCTCATACATGCACGATATTGTATGTACGGTTCATTTGAAGCTGGCGCAACCAGACGATATTGGATGTGCGGTTCATTCAGAGGAGTTCCGTTTAAAATTGATTATGTTTTGTGTATCTATCGCACATTTTCACTTACTGTATCTATCACACTTTGTTCATTTAGTGTATCTATCACACTCTCCTCACTTAGTGTATCTATCACACTTTGTTCATTTAGTGTATCTATCACACTCTTTTTACTTAGTATATCTATCACACTTTGTTCATTTTTGTGTATCTATCGCACATATTCATCTTTGGGTATCTATCACACATGCTCACTTTGTGCATCCATCTCACATTGTAGACCGCCAGAACTCTGCTCCGTGCGCGAGGGCGCGAATTGTAGTTCTTAGCTACTACAGTTCGGACTCTTGTCACGGTTCTGAATCTAATCTCACAAAGTACAACATAAGACTGATAAATCACCAAATAGTCCAAATCCGGCAAATCGTTTTGGAAAATCGATTTTAATCAAAAAGCGCCAAACATGGACTGCTTTTCCAGATTTCAGAGTCGCCACCTAAATATTTTGTTTTGGGAAATTTAGGAAACTCTGACTTGTGCCAAAGGCCACGTGTCTGTCATTACCAAAGTTGTCTCGGCTCGGGAACTTGGGTACGAGAGGGGAAGGTCCTAAAATGAGCACCCTTGCTCGCCCGATCAAAGGATCGGCCCCTACTAAACATGATATGTTGTTTTGAAAACACATGTGTTCTTATTTCGATTATTAGCTAACTTACTATGTGATGCGCACAGCATACAAGTATAGACCAAATCACTCAATTTGGAACAAAACATCTCATGTTTGTTTTTCGAAAATGGTTTGAAGTTGCTACCCTCAAGTAGGCTAAGACGCGGATTTGCCACCCTCAAGTGGGCTTAAAACATGATTTGCCACTCTCAAGTGGGCTTAAAACGCACATTTTGATGAATTGTTCCAATTCAAGCAATAAGGCCTTCACCCATAGGCATTCATGCAATTAATCACTTAAGCAAATTGCCTCATGGCAAGCATGCTGACATGGCAGTCACTTACACACATGCAAGGATGCTAAAGCGTAAAAGCTTACCTAGTACTCCGAGCCAAAAAAGAAGCTAGTTAGTAATCCATGCATGATCCTAGCTATGTTAACGATGCCTAATGCAACACATGCAAAAATGCAACTAAGATAGGCTCGGCTATTCTAAGATGTCATGTGAATGCAACTTGATAACATGTATTCAAATAGGTATTGAAATACAATGCAGTTTGTATGATGCGCCAAGCCCGGTGCATGCAAGACAGATGAATTGATGCACGCATGCAAACATAAGGATGCTAATTGAAATATGCCCTAAAACGAACCATCGAAAGCAGGTAAGTAAAAATGAGAAAGAAATGGGGTTGGAAGACATGCATCACACACACGCACGCTTATTACAACAATACGCCCTCTCGACAGAGGGTCCGAATAATAAGCTAACTAGCTAATCTAAGCTAATTAAAATAATTATTACAAACCAAAACTAATTAACTAATCCTAGTTAACTAATTAGCTATTACAACACAAATTGATTAGTTAAGCGCATTAACTAATTAAGTACAAAACCGTCAAACTAGCTAACTAAGTAAGCAACTACGTAAAACAGTTTAAAGGAGCCTCGGGCGAGAATGCATGCATGCTCGGTCGCCTCGCTCGGAAATCCATCACTATGCCCCCTCTGTTTGCATTTGATCTCTGGAAAGTGCACTGACTTCCAAATAGCTTCTACTCCAACATGGGAACCTCCTGGTGCATTGCCGACCAGAAAATGGTGCTGTAGACCACCTGTAGACCACTTAAGTTTGCTGCAGACCAGAAAAAGTGGTCGGCCAGCTACTTTTTCTGGTCTGCCGACCAGAAATTTTTGCCAAGCTCCAATTTGCTGCAACAAAGAACAAGAAGGGGCACAGCAATGTATTTGCAAGGTATGTGTGCACAACCACTCTCCCTATCATTTCTTAAGCGCAAAGGAGTGCGGTACTCGAATCTCAGGCCACCAACCGAGCATCGCAATGCACGATGGCCGAGAAGCCAAGTTTGCACAATTCAATGTCAATGAATGCACAAATAACACATAAGGGCCTTAACCTCTATCATATATGATCAAGAGGGTCGGCGACCGAGAAATGAGGCACGTTTCATCACTTCAAGTATGAAACGTCCCTCGTTTCTCGTGACTGGATTAACGTTCGATCCAAACACAATGCAAGGCAAAAATCATTCCAAACAACATGCAAACAACATGAACATGTTAAGTTAGAGTCCTTAAGCATGAAAGCTAGTGAAGGATACAACACAAGGGCTATGTAATGCAATGCTCAATGGAACAAACCAGCCCCAAATTGACCTCATGCATGCCAAAATAGTGGCCAAAATACTCTGAAATGATGGCATGAAAAGCAAGATAATGCATGCTCATGCATTGGCCCATCAACTAAGCATAAGAGCACGACTCTCAAACATGATTAAGAAGTGACAAATGTGAGAGTGTAGCTACACTACATGCACTGAAACCATGTGTGAAACGATGCCAAATCATCCAAACAACACAAGCATAGCATCCTAGAAGGCTTAAGGCTCAAGGCCACAAAAGGAGACCACACAAGAGGCATGCAATACATGGCACAAATGATTGAACTAACCATAGACAGAGCTCAATTAGGTCAAAACAAAGACCAAAACAAGCTGGGATGGGAGCTCAAAAGCCTAGACAAGCAAGCATACGCATTGGCCCATAAGCGAGGCACAAAGGCACAACTCTTAAAAGCACTCAAAGAGTGAAAGAAGTGAGAATATGGAAATGCAATATGCTCTGAAATAACATGTTAAATGATGTCATGGAAAGCAAACATCTCAAATAAAGCATGCTAGAGGCATCAAAACACAAGGCTAGTCAAGCCCATTGCACTACAGCTATGCAATACATGAACCATATGGCCAAGACAACCCAAAACAGTCCTAGAGCATGTCAAATCAAGGCCAAAAACAAGTTGTAGTAGAGCCAACACATGCTAGGATAATGAGCTAAAACAACAAGCATGCAAGGCTAGTAAGTGAGGTTTGCTCTACGAGTACAAGATGCAAACCACAAGTGGCCAAACCAGCCAAAAACAGAGTTGTATTATGGCAAAATAACACCAAAAATACACTGATATGGTAGCCCAAATGCTTGGACAAGATGGCATACATATTGGCTCACATTTAAGGCATAAAGCACAACCTTCCAAAGGCATTGAAAGAGTGAAAGATGTGAGGGCATGGCAATGAAACATGCTCTGAAATCACATATCAAATGATGCTAAATCATGCAAATAGCCCAAGCAATGCATGCTAGTGATTTGGAAACTCAAAGCTAGTGAGCAAGATTGCACTATAGCTATACAAAGCAAGACATGCATGACCAAAACAACTTAAAACAGAGCTTAAGCATGGAAAAACATAAGTAAAAGCTTGCTGGAGTGGAGCCAAAAACATGCTAGAATGATGGTCCAAAGCATGATGCATGTTAGGCTAGTTAGTGGAATTGCACTACAAGTGCAAAGAGCATGCAAGAGGTAATCAAACCAACCTTAGACAGAGCTATATCATGGCAAAACAACACCAAAAACATGCTGAGATTGGACCAAAATAGGCTAGCATGGTGGATCAAAGCATTGAGCACACAAGGCTAAATGGCAAGATTACACTACAAGTGTAAAAAACATGCATGAAGTAACCAAACCAAGCCAAAACAGAGGTATGCCATGCTGAAATAAGGCCTAAGACATGCTAAGATGGAGCCAAAACAAGCTTAACAAACATGCTACTTTGATGAGCCATCAACACAAGCAAACAAAACACAAGGAGAGGGGATGACCCCCCTTCCTATTTGGGACCTCAAAACACACTTTCCACCACTGAAATTCCTTTGAGTTTCAGTGGTGAGAAGGCCAAAAAGAGGTGGTCCCAATAGCTTAAAAGGATAGCTCAAAACAAGGCAAAATAAGGCACAAAAGGGGGTAGACCACCCCCAACACCAAAGAGGCCTTAAACAAACATTTCAAACACTTGAAAATGAAGCTTTTTGCAGTTAAAAGTTAGGCCTAAAACATCATGCAAATAGGGCCAAAGACTTAATAAAAAACAAAGCTCTAAGAGGCTAGTTTCTTACCCTTGAAGAACAAGGACAAAGCAGCCACTCCAGCAACCTTTTTGGACCAAAAGCAATCCAAAAACCCCAAAAGCAGCTTCAAGGTGCCTCAGCTCCAAAGAAAAGGTGTTTGAGTAGGTGTTTCTGTGCAAAAGTGTGAAGAAACTACACTTTTAAGCACAAATATAGAGCAAATAGAGCAATATAGAAATAGAGATATATGTATAACCCTAATGCAAAATTCTAAACCTAAAGCAAGAGGGAGGAGGCTCCCTTATATAGAAATCCATGCTCCAAGCTTGTTTGACAAGTTAGAGGCTCCAAGCAATCCCTCCATACACGTGTATGGAGGATGCTTTCTGTGCCCAACAGTTGGCACAGCTGGCAAGAAAATATCTACAGAAAAAAATAGAAAAGGTGCCGACCAGTTGAGGTGGTCGGCCGACCACTCCCACTAGTCGACCGGCCACAAAAAGTGGTCTGCAGGGAGAACAACTGGTCGGCAAGGGGGGAAAGATGGTCTGCACAAAGAGAGGAAGGTGGTGGCATGGCTACTAACTACTTTAGGTGGTCCATAGACCACCAAGACCAGCTGGCCGACCAGAAAACTGGCTGGCAAGGAAGAAAAGTGGTCTACAGGGAGAGAAACTGGTCTACACCCCTGTTCCACTCTCTAGGCAAGGGAAAACAAGGTTTGGTTCAAAACCAAACCAAAAAGGAAGCAAGACAAAAGTCTGCAAGGCGAAGGATTCAGCCGGAAGCCCCGAAAACTAGTCTACGAGCACAAAAAGTGGTCTACGAGAGGGAAAGGTAGTCTACAACTACAAAAAGTGGTCTACGAGTGGGAAAGGTAGTCTACGACTACAAAAAGTGGTCTGTAGACCTCTGTTTCCCTCTAGGCAAAGGAAACAAGGCATGGTCCAAAAACCAGGCCAAGAGGAGAACGTTAAGAGGTCCTGAGACAAGGCGCTCGGCCGAAGGCCCTGGAAACCGGAAACTAGCGTACAAGAGGGAAAAGTAGTCTACGACTACAAAAAGTGGCCTACAGGCCTCTCTCTCCCTCCAGGCAAGGGCAACAAGGCATGGTCCACAAACCAAGCCAAAACACAAAGAGTTCAGAGGCCCAGAGGTAAGGCACTCAGCCGAAAACTCCAGAAACTTGAAACGAGCACAAACATGCACGATCATCGAGCGCTCAATCGATGACGTTTGAGTCTTAAGGTCGGTCAAAAATGGGGTGTCTATACACATCTTCACTTAGTGTATCTATCACACTTCGTTCACTTAGTGTATCTATCACACTTTGCTCATTTTATGTATCTATCACACATGTTCACTTAGTGTATCTATCAGACTTTGTTCACTTAGTTTATCTATCACACTTCGTTCACCTTTTGTGTATCTATCACACTTCGTTCACCTTTTGTGTATCTATCACACATGTTCACTTAGTGTATCTATCATACTTTGTTCACTTAGTGTATCTATCACACTTTGCTCACTTAGTGTATCTATCATACTCCGTGCGTGAGGGCACAAATTGTAGTTCTAGCTACTACAGTTCGTACTCCTGTCACGGTTTTGTATCTAATCTCACAAAGTGCAATGTAAGACTAATAAATCACCAAAGAGTCCAAATTCGGCAAATCGTTTTGGAAAACTGATTTTAATCAAGAAGTGCCAAACATGGACTGCTTTGCCAGATTTCAAAGTCGCCACCTAAATATTTTGTTTTGGGAAATTTAAGAAACCCTGACTCGTGCCTAAGGCCACGTGTCCGTCATCACCAAAGTTGCCTCGGCTTGGGAACTTGGGTATGAGAGGGGAAGGTCCTGAAATGAGCACCCTCGCTTGCCCGATCAAAGATCGGCCTCTACTAACATGATATGTTGTTTTTGCAAACACATGTGTTCTTATTCCGATTATTAGCTAACATTACTATGTGATGCACACAGCATACATGTCACGACCCCATTCCGCCCCTAGTAGAATGGTGCCATGATAGCCAGTAATCCAAGATTACCGAAGGCCAGCTTTCAAAATTCACACACAAACAGAGTATAAATACATGGGGCTCACAAGTGCAGAAGCAATATATACAAATGATCTAATTTGTCCATAAGAGCTGTGCGTAAGTCAAATGAAATGGCGTACATCATAGCATGGTTTTACAACTTGAATACAATTAAAATAGAGTACATTTTACATCTTGATCAAAAGGCTTCTCAAGCCGACATATACAAAAGAAATGAAAGACAAAGCCGAGAAGCATAATCTTCAAGATGTTGCAAAACATGAATCCAAAAACACATCGGCAAACACATCTAGGCGTCATCGCCTTCTTGCTCGTCACCTACATATATATAGAGAGGGTGAGCTTGGATACTCAGTGAATGGTACAAGTAATAAAGGGTTTGCATGCATGATATCCGAGATCTTTAACGAAACAATACATAATCATAGCTTGTAACAAAACATGGGATGAATCAAGTTCATTTAGCAAATCTTTCAAGACTTCCAAGTCAAGGGATGACATTAAACAAGGTTGTGCTACAAATGCTTATAGTCCCCTAGCACGTACGGACTTTCAAAGGTTGTGCTACAAATGCTTATAGTCCCCTAGCACGTACGGACTTTCAAAGGTTGTGCTACAAATGCTTATAGTCCCCTAGCACGTACGGACTTTCAAAGGTTGTGCTACAAATGCTTATAGTCCCCTAGCACATACAGACTTTCAAAGGTTGTTATCAAAACTACGCTACTACTCGATGTACCAAAATAGGGATAGTCATTCATGCTTAACAAATACTTTTCCAAAACAAGCAAGGCAAAGCTTTATCAAAACTTTATTAACATAACTTTATTAAAGATACCACTCACCTAGTTCTTCAAACGTCGGGGTCAAGGCAAGTCCAAGTCCTACAAACACATGACAAGGCCTATTGAATGCACTATCAAACAAGCTTCACATGCATACAGATGATCTCGGCATTCCTCAAAACTAAGTCAAATCAAAACAAAACACTGTTTCTCATTTCAGGAAAACACGCTGGGCACCAACCAGGTCTTGGCCGAGGTCCCACACCTTCTCGCCGAGGTGTGGTTCCGATGGCCACATTCAAAGGCAAGGTCGGGAAATTCTGGGTTTCCCTCTGCTGAAGAACATGAACATGAAGAACATGAATGCTCAATCATAACTTGTTATTACAAAATCTAGGATTTCATACTATGAATTCAAAAACATGGACCTGGGTACCCATACTCAAAGATTTTATGAAAACAAACACAAAAAACATGTATCTTAATGGAAGCTCTCGGATCAAATCATGGCTTTTCCTCAAGAACACATGAATATCATATTCTCTTTCTAAAACCGAACTTTAAACCAATGCATGGCTTTCAAAACATGCTCGATCATGCAATGCAGTTAGATGAACAATAAGAACAACAAGAGTAGATCAAGATTCTAACCTCAAAATGTGAATCCAACGGTTTGATCTCTAAGGGTCAAGCTTGGAAATCTATTCCTTCTCTACGAACTTCTCTCTCCTCAAGAACAAAGACATATAGCAAATGATACATTCTAGGTCTGCTGGCTGACTTAACACTCAGCTGGGACACGTGGCTTCGGCTGGTTGGCTCTTCTCAAAAAGGTGACTGAGTGAAAAGACAAGACTATGACAAAGTGTGTTCAACAAGCAAGATGGCATAGGTACTCCGGCAGGTAAAGACATCGGCTAAGAACTAGGCTTCGGCAAGTAAGGTTCCAATGATCTCGTCTAGGAAGGACAACACTTGACTTAGTTGTGCCACACCTCGGCCTAGATGTGCCACACCTCGGTCTAGGTCACACCAATCCAGGAACAAGATCACTAGGTGCAAGGATAGCATCTCGGCCAATATGCCGGGGGGAAGGTGGAGGCCAACCAAAGTGGTTTCAAGGTGATCCTAGGTGCAAGAGGTTCCAACGTGTAACCTAGGCTTAAGATGACCTCGGCTAAACACACACCAAGCAAGGAACAAAGCATGCAAGTAACACTTATGCAAGACAAGTCTAGGTTTGCAAATGCAACATTTCAAGACAAGGTCATGTAATATATATGCAAGCATGACTAGAGTAAAATGAGGGTTGTTACAATACAAGTATAGACTGAATCGCTCGATTTGGAACAAAACATCTCATGTTTGTTTGTGAAAATGGTCTGGAATTGCTACTCACAAGTAGGCTAAAACGCGGATTTGCCACCCTCAAGTGGGCTTAAAACATGATGATTTGACACTTCAAGTGGGCTTAAAAACGCACATTTGATGAATTGTCCCAATTCAAGCAATAAAGCCTTCATCCACAGGCATTCATGCAGTTAAACACTTAAGCAGGTAGCCTCATGGCAAGCATGCTATCATGGCAGTCACTTACACACATGCAAGGATGCTAAAGCGTAAATACTCACAGTGTACTCCAAGCCAAAAAAGAAGCTAGTTAGTAATCAATGCATGATCCTAGCTATGTCAACAATGCCTAATGCAACACATGCAAAAATGCAACGAAAATAGACTCGGCTGTCTAATATGGCATATGAGTTACAACACTTGATAACATGTTTTGAAACACGTATTCAAGAAAGTGTATTGAAATACAATGCAGTTTGAATGATGCGCCGAGCCCGGTGCATGCAGTACGAATGAATGATGCACACATGCAAAACATAAGTATGCTAATTGAAATATGCCCTAAAACTAACCATCAAAAACTGGTAAATAAAAGGGAGAATGACGTGGGGTTAGAAGACATTCACACACACACACACACACACACACACTTATTACAACATTTGCCCTCTCGACGGAGGGTCCGACTAATAAGCTAACTAGCTACGCTAATTAAACTAATTATTACAAACCAACTAATTAACTATGCTAAGCTAATTAATTATTACAACACCAAATTAGACTAATTAATTACAAAACATGCAATTAACTACAACTAGCTAGTAAAGTTGTAAAATGGCCTCGCGGGCGAGGGAGGCATGCATGCTCGGTCGCGTCCTCCTGGAAATCCACCGCCTTGCCTCAAGATGCCTCTGTTTGCACGCTTCTGTACTTCTAAAAATTATGCCAACTTTCAAAATGTTTCTGACCCACCTTAGGAACATGCTGAGGGATGATCGACCAAGAGGGATGGCCATCGACCAAAGTTGATGGCCATCGGCCAATTCTGATAGCCGATCGGCAGCCTTGATGGCCGGTCGGGAGATTTGATGGCCGGTCGGCCACTGCTTCCTGCAATTTCTCCTTTTGCTGCAACAGAGCACAAACAGAGGCATGACAGTGTATTTGTAAGGAAATGTGTGTGCAACTACACTTCTTATCATGTCTCAAGCTCAAAAGAGTGTAGTGCTCGGCTTTCTAGCCACCAATCACGTATCTCAATGCATGATGGCCAAAGAGTCGAGCTTGCACAATGTTGATGAATGCACAAGTAACACACAAGACTCGAGAGGCCTCCACCCTATCATGCACAATTAAGGGGGACGACGACCAAGAAATGAGGCACGGTTCATCACTTCAAGTATGAAATGCCCATCGTTTCTCATGTTTGGATTAACGTCTGATCCAAACACATGCAATGCAACACAAACATGTTATCTTGGCATGTTTTACTTCAATTCATTTTGTTTACACATTTTAACATTACCAATCTATTCATTAATCCACTTGTCCAAATATGAGAGCCCTCTAATGAGAGAGAGGTCTATCAAAGAGAATGGTTTAAGGCATGAGAGAGACCAATGCCTTTGACTAGGAGTAACCCTCAAAAGAGGGTTGAAGCCATTTAAGCATAGGCCTCAATCCCAAGCATTAAACACAACCTCAAGACTAACCAATCCTCAAAACAAATCAAAAATGAGGGAGATGGCAGACTTTTCAGTGCTAAAGTGGCATGATAAACAAGACTCTAACATGCAAACACTTTAAGTACAACATGCTAGAAGGCTTAAACATTAAAACTAGTGAATGACACAACACTAGAACCATGCAATACAATGCCCAATGGACTAAACCAGCCCTAAACAGACCTTATGCATGCCAAAACAATGGCCAAAATGAGCTGTGATGATAGCATGAAAGGCAAGAAGATGATGCTCATGCAATGGCTCACAAACAAGGCATAAAGGTGCAACTCTCAAGAGCACTTAAAGAGTGAAAAACATAGAAGTGTGGCAAAGATATAAGCTCTGAAATACCATGCCAAATTATGCCAAGGCATGCAAACATCACAAGTATAGCATGGTAGTGGCCTCAAAACTCAAGACTAGTGAAGCCATTTACACTATAGCTATACAAAGAAAACCCCAAAAGGCCAAGAACACCCAAAATAGTCCTAAAGCATGTCAAAATAATGCTAAAACAAGTATGGAGTATAGCCAAGACAAGCTAGCATGAAGGGCCAAAACACCAAATACACTAGGCTAATGAGTGAGATTGCACTACAAGCACATGAAGCATGCAAGAGATGACCAAACTAGCCCAAAACAGAGTTATATCAGGTCCTAAAAGTCACAAAAATATGCTTGAAAAGAGCTAACATAAGCCACAAAAAGATGCTACTTTATAGAGCTAACAAGACATGGCATGGAGAGACGAGGGGAGGCTATCCCCTCCCATTTGGGACCTCAAAACAAGCTTTTTGTTACTGAAAATCCCCAGGATTTCAGTGGTTAAAAGGCCAAAAAGAGGTTGTTTGAAAAGCTTTGAGAGATGGCTCAAAAGGCCTTACAAGCCAAGGAGCAAAAGGGAGGAAACAACCCCTAGCCAAACAAGGCTTAAACCAACATTTTTAGGACTGAAAAATAGAGGAAAAATAGAGGTTTTTGTAGTTCAACACCACGCCAAAAAACAGCCCCAAAGTAGTTGAAAACTATGGCAAAGCTAGTATGCAAAACAAGCTAAAAGGGGGGTGAGTGATTACCTTTGAAACACAGCAGCAAAACAGCCACTTTGTTGGCTCTAATGACCTTCCAACAGCCCAAAAATAAGTTCCAAGGGACCTCAGCCCATAGATATGCAACTTTGATGAAGGATGCCTAGGCAAACTAGTTGTGTTTCTCTACTTCTATGCACAAAAGGGCAAGAGAGAGAGGCTCTAGAGAGAGAGGCAGAGATTTTGCTCTGAAAATTTTGTAGAGAGAGAGGGAGTTGAGTGAGAGAAGCTCTCAAACTTGTCAAAATGTTTTAACCTTGCAAAATATGAGATATAGCCTCCATATATAGCAAAAGCAAGAGCTTGGTCGAAAATATCTGAATTGGGACAGCTGGAGCAAGCTGGAAACAGCTGGAGGAGAAATATCTTCAAAAATTCTGAGTTTGTGTCACTCTTGGCTGGCCGGCCATCTTTGGTGCCAACCTGCTACTTGTGATGGCCGATCGGCCATCTCCATGGCCGACTGTGCATATTTGTGGCCGATAGGACATTCTGCTTTGCAGGTCCAACTTCAAATGGGCATAACTCCTTCATATGAACTCCTTTTCAGGCCATTCTTGTGTCTAAAATGAAGCCCCGGAAGTAAGCTTTCCAATGGTGATAGCCTCACCTCAAAATTACAAGTTTTCTAAGAGATATGCCTCTTTTAGTGAAGGATGCTCAGTTTCAGTCCAACCGAAATGATGCCCAACTTCAACCAATCATATCTCCCCCATCCGGACTCGGCTTTAGGAGATTCTTGAGTGAAAAATGAAGCCCCAGAAGTCTTCTTTCCAACAGTGGTGGCCTCATATCTTAAATCCAAGTGCATAGATAGATAGGCCTGATTTAGCGAGGACCGCTCGACTCTCTCTTAGCGATTCATACCCACCTTCTTCTTCAACTTGGTTTCTTCCCTCTCCTCCAATTTTCTTCAACTCCAAACACCTAAACAAGGTGTTTTGAAATATTTTCCAAAGATTTCATCTCTCTTTCATTCATTTCCACTTTGTCCTTTGCTCGGTTTACCAAAAAGCGCAACATTTAACAAAATGCGAGCGTCAGAACATCGTATGAACTTTTTTCAAAAACTATTTTGAAAGAGAGGGTTTCAAGGTCTAAAATATTTGGTCAAAATAGTTTTAGTCCAAAAATGGGGTGTAAGGTTGGGATTTGACTCTCTCCTTGCCGAAGAAATCGACTCTTTGCATAGCATAGCCTACACCATCAAGTAAGCAATCAGTAGTGCCCAAGTCTTAAAGGCGGTCAAAAATGGGATGTCTACAGGCATGATGCTTCTTTTATGCTCAAGATGCCTGTGGCTTAGTCCATCTTTCCATTTAGAGGACTTCTCACTTTTGGACTTAACCGGTTAAAGGATTAATTGGTAATCTAAAATGAGTAAACAAATTGAATTGAAGTAAAACATGCCAAGATAACATGTTTGTGTTGCATTGCATGTGTTTGGATCGGACATTAATCCAAACACGAGAAACGAGGGGCTTTTCATACTTGAAGTGATGAAACGCGCCTTATTTCTTTGTCGCCGTCCCCCTTGATTGTGCATGATAGGGTGGAGGCCTCTCGAGTCCTATGTGTTATTTGTGCATTCATCAACATTGTGCAAGCTTGACTCTTTGGCCATCATGCATCGAGATACGTGATTAGTGGCTTAAGAGCCGAGCACTACACTCTTTTGAGCTTGAGACATGATAAGAAGTGTGGTTGCACACACATTCGCTTGCAAATACACTGCCATCCCCCTGTTTGTGCTCTGTTGCAGCAAAAGGAGAAATTGTAGAAAGCAGTGACTGTAGACACCCCATTTTTGACCGACCTTAAGACTCAGACGTCACTGATTGAGCGCTCGGTGATGATGCATATTGTGCTCGTTCTGAGGTTACAGAGTCTCGGCTGAGAGCCTTGCCTCCGGACTTCGGGACTCTTTTGTGCTTTGTCTCGGTTTGCGAACCAGGTCATGTTTTCTCTGTTTTCTCTTCCCAAAGGGAGGGAGAGGTCTCGAAGACCATCTCTCAGTGGCAGTAGGCTACGTTTCGTGGCCATAGGCCACTATTCCCATTTGGAGACCAGTTTTTGGTTTTCAGAGCCGTCGGCCGTGCGCCTCGGTTCGGGACCGCTTAACTTTCTCCGTTTGGTCCGGTTTTTGGCACACACCTTGTTCCCTCTCCCTAGAGGGACACTGTGGCCCGGGAGACCACCTTTGTGGTCGCACGCCACCTCCGGTGCCTAACAGCCTGTTTTCGGGGCACCCGGCTGCGCGTTTTGGCCCCCGAACCTTCGTTTTGCATCGGTGTGGGTTCATTTTTGGCATGGACCCTAGTTTCTTTGTTAGGAAGGTGGTACTATGGTGGGAGACCACCTTTTCTTCTTGGAGACCACCTTTCTCTTCGCCGCCCGATTTTCTTGTTAGAAAGCTGGTCTCCCTCACTTTTGGGCCACAATTTCTGGTCTCCCATACCACCACTGAGTTGCATTCACCTGGGAGACCACCAATCTTGGTAGGCCGACCACCTTTTTTTGCTTGACCCTTTTGACCCCTTGGTCTCCCTCACTTTTGAGCCAGAATTTCTGGTCTCCCATACCACCACTGAGCTGCATTCACCTGGGGACCACCAATATGGGTAGGCCGACCACCTTTTCAGCTTGAACCTTTTGACCCCTGGTCGGCCAACCAGGGGGAGTGGTCGGCCAGCCTTCTACTTTTTTGTCTCAATGAGTTGAAGCCAGCTGTGCCAGCTGGAAGCCTCAGAATGCATCCTCCATACACGTATGGAGGACGTTTAAGCTAGCTTTTAAGCTTCTTTGAGAAGCTTTGGCCTCTCTTCTCTATAAAGGGAGGCCTCCTCTTCCATTGCAAGGGTTGAAGAAAATCTCTAAGGCATACATACACTCTCCCTTTGTATCTCTCCCTTTGTATCTCTCCCATTAGGCCTTGAAAGTGTAAGGTTCTTGGCCCCATTGCACTACACCTCCAAGCACAACACCTCCATGGTCAACCTAAGCACCTAGGAGCTCATTTTCAGAGGTTGAAGAGTTCCTATTTTGGTCCAGAAGCTGCTGGCCTTCTTCTCTACAAGGGTAAGTCTCTATTTCCCTCTTTGCAGCCTTATTTTGCTTCATAGTTTAGCTCTATTTGAAAGCATATTTAGGATTTTTCATAAACTGAAAAAAATCTTGTTTTGAGCTTCTAAACATGTTTGTTTAAGGCCATTTTTCTGTTAGGGGTCATCTACCCCCTTGCATGCTTCATTTCCTCTTGTTTTGAGCTATGCATTAGAGCATTTGTGTTGGCCTTGGTTTGGCCTTTTAGCCACTGAAATCCAGCAGATTTTCAGTGGCTAACATGTGTTTTTGAGCCTCAAAATCAGAGAGGGGTGACCCTCTCACCCCTTGTTTTGTTTACTAGCTTTGTTGGCCTTACAAAGGAGCCCCTATTTGCATGTTTCAAAGCCATGTTTCAGGCCACTTTTTGTGAGTTTTGTGACCTTCATAGGCTCTGTCCAGAGCCCTTTTTTCCATGTTGAATGTTTATTATGCATGTGTAGAGTAATCCTCTTCAAGGCCTTCCAAAGGGGCCTTTTCTTGCATGCTTCCTAGACTCATTTCAGGCCCTTTTCAGTGAGTTTTAGGGCCCTCATAACCTCTATCCAGAGGTAGTTTTGCCAATTTTTGTGTCCATCATACATGTGTAGAACAACCCTCTCATTGGCCTTTCAAAGGAACACTTCATTCTAACATGTGTTGACTGAGTTTCAGTGGGTTTTTGGTCATATTTTGGCATTCCATGTTTCTGTTTTTAGCTGGTTTGGTGAGTTCTCATGTGCTTCATATAGTTGTAGTGCAAATCATGGTTCACTAGCTTGTATTGCATGATCTTTTGGCCCTTAATTCTAGCACTTTTTGGCCATGCCTTAGACTGATTTTGTGCATATTTTGGACTGCCTTAGCTCTGTTTTTGGGTCTCATGGTCGAATGATGCTTGTTTTGCATACTTGTAGTTCAATATCCATGCCTAGCTTTGAGATTTGAGGTCTATTGCATGCATATACTGAGGTGTTTTCATGCTTTGGGGTCATTATACATCATATTTCAGAGCTTATATGAATGCCATATTCTCATGATTTCCACTCTTTAAACGTGTTTGAGAATTGTGCATAAATGCCTCGTTTTCGGATCATTGCATGAGCTTCGTTTCTTTGCATGTTGAACCATCATTTTAGGCCATTTTCCCACTGTCTTGGACCTGCCTAGGGTCTGTTTGGGGCTTGTCTTGCCATTTGTGCATCGCTTTGTGTACCTCTAGTATATTTCGCTTCACTAGTTTCGGTAATTGTGCCATTTAGCATGTATTGTGTGAAGTGTTTGCATGATTCGGGACCATTGTGCATCATGTTTCAGAGCTGGAGAATGTGTGTCTCTATGTCATATTTCATCCTTTGCCATGCTTAGTTAGAGTTGCATGTTGTGCCTTAGGATCGGTCTTTTGTATTCGTGCATGTTTGCATGTATTTCGGTTGTCTCATTTTCATCATATGGCCACTGATGTGAGTGTGGCTGAGGTCCACTCATATTGGTGTAAGTCCATCTTGCATTTGTATATGCCATTTAGTTCATGTGCGCATGATAGTCTTCATAAGTGCATTGTGTATGCCATGTTATGTCACGTGCATTATGTATGCCATTTTAGCCCATAGCATTGCGTATGCTAGGTTTCATGTTAGTCACATTGTGTATGCCATCTCATTGCTTTGTGTCTGGAGTAGGGTTTAGTCCGAACACGAGAAACGAGGGACGTTTCGTACTCCAAATGGCGAAACGTGCCTCGATTCTCGGTCGCCGACACTCTTGACTGTCCATGATAGAGTTGTTGGCTTTACTGGCTTATATATGCATTCATTTCACATCGAGTCATGCAATTCGACTTCTCGGCCATCATGCATCGAGATGCGTGATTGATGGCACGAGGATCGAGGACTACACTCCCTAGAGCTTGTGCAATGACGGGGAGAGTGGTCATGCATACATGTGTCGAAAATACTTTGCCATGCCCCTTTCTTGCTCTCTGTTGCAGCAAATCAGAATCCAGCAGCAAAAACTAGTCAGCAGCCTTCGGAAGTTTTGTACAGAGTTCTAGGACCAATTGCAAAACAGAGTCAAATCGGGGCATCGCAAGGAATTCCCCGACAAAGCGACCCGAGCACGCATGCATCTTTCATCATTCGGAACAAGAGCTGAGGCAGTCCATTTTATAGTTTGTATGCTAGTTTATTCGTTTTCCTAGTTAATTTGTTAATTAATTAGGGTTTTGTAATATTTAATTAGCTAGAGTAGTTAATTATTTATTCGGACTGTATTATTTATTTGGACCCTCCGAGCGAGGGCAATTGTGTAATAAGTGTGCATGTGTGTGATGTATGTCTTCCAACCCCACGTCTTTCTCCTTTTTATTTACCAACTTATAATGGTTAGTTTAGGGCATGTTTCAATTAGCATACTTATGCTCGCATGTTTGCATCCATTCATCTGTCTTGTATGCACCGGGCTCGGCGCATCATACTAACTGCATTGTATTTCAATTCCGAGTTGAATACTTGTTAGTTGTAGCATTTCACATGCTATCTTTAGAATAGCCGAGCCTATTGTAGTTGCATTCCTGCCTGTGTTGCATTAGGCATTTCAGCATAGTTAGGATCATGCGTGGATTTCTATCATAGCTCCTGTTTTGGCTTGGAGTACTCGGTAAGTGCTTATGCTTTAGTATCCTTGCATGTGTGTGAGTGACTGCCATGATAGCATGCTTACCATGAGGCTATGTGTTTATATGATATAACTGCCTGAATGCCTGTGGGTGAAGGTTAGGTTATTTAGATTTGAACAATTCATCGACTGCGAGTTTTAAGCCCACTTGAGAGTGGCAAAATCATGTTTTCTAATTCCACCTGAGGGTGGCAAATCCACATTTTAGCCTACTTACGAGTAGCAAACCGCTTTCAAAAACAAACATGAGATGTTTTGTTCCAACTCAGGCGACCCAGTCTATACTTGTATGTTGTGTGCATCACATAGTAATTCTAGGCTAATAATCGGAATAAGAGCACATAATGTTTTCAAAACTCGATATCATGGTTAGTAGAGGCCAATCTCTGATCGAATGAGTGGGGGTGCTCACGAAGTGACCTTCCCCAATCGTACCCAAGTTCCCGAGCCGAAGCAACTTTGGTGATGACGGACACGTGGCCTTAGGCATGAGTTAGGGTTTCCTAAATTCCCCCAAAATAAAATATTTAGGTGGCGACTCTGTATCTGGCAAAGCAGTCCATGTTTGGCACTTCTTTCAAAAAAATCTGTTTTCAAAAACGATTTGCCGGATTTGGACTCTTTGATGATTCATCGGTCTTGCATTGCACTCTGCGAGATTAGATACAGGACCGTGACATTGAGTCCTGAACTGTAGTGAGCCCAATGAACAAAACGAGATTTCCTCCCGGGACGTTCGGGGACGTCTACAGTGGCCGACCGGCCATCAAAGCTGCTGACCGGCCACCAAGGCTGTCGATCGGCTATCAAAAGTGGCTGATGGCCATCATCTCTGGCCGATCATCCCTCAGCATATTCCTGAGATCAGTAAGAAGCAATCTGGAAGTTGACACAATTTTCAGAGGTCTAAAGGTGTGCAAACAGAGGCATCTTGAGGCAAGGCGGTGGATTTCTGGGAGGACGCGACCGAGCATGCATGCCTCCCTCACCCGCGAGGCCATTTTACCGCTTTACTAGCTAGTTGTAGTTAATTACATGTTTTGTAATTAATTAGTTTAATCTGTGTTGTAATATTTAATTAGCTAGAATAGTTAGTTAATTAGTTGGTTTGTAATAGTTAGCTTAATTAGCGTAGCTAGTTAGCTTTCATATTATTCGGACCCTCCAACGAGAGGGCAAATGTTGTAATAAGTGTGCGTGAGTGTGTGAATGTCTTCCAACCCCACGTCTTTCTCCCTTTTATTTACCAGCTCTTGATAGTTAGTTTTAGGGCATGTTTCAATTAGCATACTTATGCTTTGCATGCGTGCATCATTCAAACTGCATTGAATTTCAATACTTACTTGAATACGTGTTTCAAAGCATGTTATCGAGTGTTGCATTCATATGCCATCTTAGATAGCCGAGCCTACTTAGTTGCATTTTGCATGTGTTGCATTAGGCATTGTTGACATAGGTAGGATCATGCATTGATTACTAACTAGCTTCTGTTTTGGCTTGGAGTACACTGTGAGTGTTATGCTTTAGCATCCTTGCATGCGTGTAAGTGATTTCCATGACAGCATGCTTGCCATGAGGCTATGTGTTTAAATGATTAACTGTATGAATGCCTGTGAATAAAGGGTTCATTGCTTGAATTGGAATTCATCAAAATGTGAGTTTTAAGCCCACTTGAAGTGGCAAATCATCATGTTTTAAGCCCACTTGAGGGTGGCAAATTTGCGTTTTAGCCTACTTGCGAGTAGCAACTTCAAACCATTTTCAAAAAACAAATATGAGATGTTTTGTTCCAACCTAAGCGATTTGGTCTATACTTGTATGCTGTGCGCATCACATAGTAATTCTAGATTAATAACCGGAATAAGAACACATGTATTTTCAAAAACAACATATCATGTTAGTAGAGGCCGATCCTTTGATCGGGCGAGCGGAGGTGCTCATTTTGAGGACCTTCCCCTCTCGTACCCAAGTTCCCGAGCCAAGGCAACTTTGGTGATGACGGATACGTGACCTTAGGCACGAGTCAGGGTTTCCTAAATTTCTCAAAATAAAATATTTAAGTGGCGACTCTGAAATCTGGCAAAGCAGTCTATGTTTGGCGCTTTTGATTAAAATCGATTTTCCAAAACGATTTGCCGGATTTGGACTCTTTGGTGATTTATCAGTCTTATATTGCACTTTGTGAGATTAGATTCAAAACCGTGACAGGAGTCCGAACTGTAGTAGCTAGAACACAATTTGCGCCCTCTTCGAAAGAAGGACGCACAGAGCGAGTTCAGGCGGTCTACACCTTGTGGGCTCCTACCAAAATTTGAGCCGAGCCAAGTCGGCCTACGGGCCAAAAAATTATACCCAGGCCCAAGAGTATTCGGGCCTTGGGCAAGCCGGTAGGCTGGGCCTCAGGTCGGCCCGGTAGGCCTGGGCTTGGCCTCGAGCTTGGGTCGGCCTGACCATTTTTTTTGTTTTTAAAATTTTTTCTACCAAAATTTTATTCAGTGTGTTTGGTTTGAGTTTTCTGAATTAAGTTTTTTGAAAATTGAGTTTTTTGGTTTTCGTATTCTTTTGTTTTTAGTGAATATTTTTTAAATTTTAAACATTTTTTTTTTACTTTTTTAGATGCACCTTAGTTAGATGTATCTAAAAAGTAAAAAATTTGTGAAAAAATATTTTAAAAAATTAATAAATACATAAAAATATAAAAAAATGTACTAAATTCTTGTATTTTTTTTTTTTTTTTGTATTTTTGGTATTTAGTGAATTTTTAAAAGATTTTTTTTATAATTTTTTTACTTTTTAAGTGTATTTATGTTAGGTGTGTCTAAAAAGTAAAAAAATTGCTTAAAATATTTTTAAAAATTTAGTAAAAACAAAAAAACACGGAAAATAAGAATGTAGAATTTTCTGAAAAGTGTTTTCTGAAAAATAAAAACAAACAAGCTGATTATTTTCCACTAAAAAAAGACACTGGGCCTCGGGCGGGATGGGTCGGGCCTTGAGTGGGCCTTAAGTGGGCCAATAGGCTGGGACACAAGCCGGGCTTCAAAAGGATGACCCAAGTCCGGGCATAGGGGCTCAGGTCTAGACCTCAACGAGCTGGGCCACCACAGGCCGCGGACCATTTTTACAGAGTCAGGTATATTTTAAGAGTCTCAATCTTTTTTCTTTTAATTAATTATAGCATTTTTGTAACCAAAATATATTTTATTTTTATTTTTTTTCTTTTCTTGATCACGTTATGGCATAACAACAATATTATGTATGATATGGTTGATATGATCTCAATCTTCCAGGGGGAAAATTATTTAATAGTTAGGCAACACCACGTGATCATATTTTAAGTTAATCACCAATTACTTAACCTCCATGCTGTCCTCCATCCCTAACATAAATCATGGGCCATTACCGCTTTCTACCAATCAAAACCTTATGAAGCATCACATGTCCATACTCTGAGAATATTAAATAATCAACCCTTCCATTGTGCCTTTTGAGAGGGAATGGATTGTGATTCTTTAGAATAACAACAGTCCTCGAGTCTGATATCATTCCTTGATCACGCTATGGCATGGTTTCTTTTGGCTTGATTTTAAAAAATATATATTTTTAGATAAATTTTTGTTTATTTTTAGTACATTTTTTTATATTTTAATTTTTTAAAAATACTTTTTAGATTTACCTAATAAAGATACATTTAAAAAGTAAAATAAATTAATTAAAATATTTAAGAAATTACTAAAAAAAGGCAACAATTTGAACAAAAATCTATATGTATATTTTTGTTTGAATTTTTATTTGTTTTTAGTAATTTTTTTAATATTTTAGTCAAATTTTTTACATTTTAAATACATCTAACCTTGTTGTATTTAAAAAGTTAATATATACATATATATATATATATAAAAACAAACAAAAATTTGTTTAAAAATAATTTTTAAAAATATAAACCAAAAACAAAACAATTTTGGACCGGTCATGTTCATTTTCTATCATAGATGGGTGGGCCTTTCAAAATGTGAGTAATATTACAAATTCACCCTTAGTAATTAAGAAATTATCCAAATATGAATCTCCATCACATCTTACATGGACTCCACATAAACTTCACATTACATAAATTAATCTCCACCACACAATCATTCATCCAAAAATTTCTAGATGGACAAGTCTAGATCCCCATGCTTTCTCCCAAAATATATGGTTGATAGGAAGATATGCATTTATGGTATATAATACAAACAAATGTGTAGTAAAAAGTTTTTATCATTTTTTACACAGGCTTTTTCTAACTTTTCTAACTTTGAAAAGTCGTTTAAAGTTCTTTCAAAACACCACAAAAATTGTGGTTGTGGATATAGAAAGTGAGTTCTCTCTGATCAGTTTTGCTAATAAGGCCATCTAGTTGCTTTGCTATGGATCCAGTCTGGGCGCAATTTACTTGCCACAATCATTCATTTTGTTATAAGATAGCAGTGCATGCTCGTGCCCAAAGGCATTTTCAACTCAAATGATCTTTATTTGTAATGTAAATTAAAGAATAAATGTCTAAAAATTTCAATGATTTAAAAATTATATATTTTAATAATGTAAATTAAATAATCTAATCTAAAGGTAATATTCCAATATAAAGTTTAGAGACATATTATTTATCACTTTTTTTTTTTACGACTTTGTTTCAATTAAGTATATTAATTCAATCAATGTTATGCATATGTGTAGTATTCATATTATTTAATAAATAATGAAACTAACCAGACTAAATAGAAAATCATATAAGAAGTGAATAGTTTCACTAATTTTTAATGATATATAGTCCTCTAATATTTTTATTTATAGCTATAAAAGTTATAATTTATACAAATTAATAATATTAATCTTTTAACAACGGTGAAATGCCAAAAAATTATAACTTTTTAAATCTTTTAACAATTTGACAAATTGAAAATGACAAAATTAGAGTATAAAATTTAAGATTCTTTACAATAGTAATCAAACGAAAAATGACACTTCTAAATTAAATATTGATAGCGAATGACCTATAGTGAAGAGAAACATTTTTAAATACACATAGAATATAAACATTAGTCTATCTAAATATTTAATATTTTTCAATTTAAAAATCAATATAAAAATTCAAAAACTAAACGAATAAATTTGGATTTTAAAAATCTTTAAAAGGAAATTTCAAATGTAACTTTAGTCTTATATGAATTCAAAATTTAAAAATATTTACTTCAAATTTTTTCATTTTAAATTTTGAAAAAAAAATACATATCACGTTTAAAAATCTAAGAATTTGTTAGGAATCAAAATATTTATGACAAATTTATTAATTAAAAATAAAATTTTGCATAGCACATTTAAAGCGAAAAAAAAAATGTGATGTATATTTTTATGCCACATTAAAAAATAAATGCCAAAAAGAGTCATCAATGTGGAGCAATCAATTATTAGTCAACTGGTTCAAAATTGCACGAATAGAAAATCTTACCTGTCGTGCAGAAAATAAGGAAAGAACAAGAAAGTGATGGGGGAGTGAATTGTAAATAGCTAGGAAGAGAAAAAGATTAAGAAAAAGAAAAGTAAAAGAAAGGAATGTGCTGAAACTTTTTTCGGGGAAATTTATTTGTGGTCAAGTAAATCTAACCATTGATCTCATAAATGGGCTGATCTAAACCGTTCTAACCAATTTTGTTAGAGAGAAAGATATACCATAGTATCTCATTTAGTATCACCAATTCTAAAGTTACAAAATTAACCTGTAAAATCTCTAAATATATAGTGGTGATTCAGCCCGAACTCATGAGATGGAGCAAGGAGGGTGGATCCCTGTGGTGGTAAAGCAAAGGCAAGACAGAAGTGCATGGAGTAAAAGTTCAACGAAGGGCTTGTTTACTGACCTAACACACTTAATGAGCCTAAAGGTCTATTCAAACTTTTCACTAAGTTTGGAATAGTCAAGGATGTCTTTATCCCACAAAAGAGGAGGAAAGCTACACACACAAGGTTCGGATTTGTGAGATTTGACTGCTTGGTCGCAGCAAGCATTGTAGTTCAGAAAGCAAATGGGTTATGGGTGGATGACAAGGCACTTGAAGTCAAATATACTGAGTATGCTAGAGATCAAAACACAAGCAAACCTCAATCCATCCCCACCAGAAGAAATCCTGCTGTTATTGAAAGAACTGGAGGATCCTACATCCAATGCAAATCCTTTGCTGATGCCCTAAAAACAAAAATAGGCACTACACAAGGAAAAACTTATTCTACCATTAAAGTGAATGAAGATGGCCATGGGTGGTTGTATGAAAGTGCAATAGTAAGACTCAAAGAAGAGTACACCTTATCCAATATCAAGCAAGCACTAAAAGATAAAGGGATGGGCCATACTCGTCAGGTATGGAGGTGGGAGGGATGTTGTCCTAACATTCAAGTCCGAAGAAAAGAAGAAATCAAATTCCAGACTAGTCAATGAATGGCTGAAGGAGTGGTGCGAATTTGCTACATAATGGAAGCCGAATTTGCACCTAGAGCATGAGAGATATTTATAGCTGAGTGTAGACATCCCAGTTTTGACTGCTCGTAAGACTTAGGCGCTTTATTCCGAGCACTCGATGATGAAGGTTACATTGCGTAAGTGGTTTGAATTCTCAACAAAAGAAATCTGATTTCAAGCTCTAAACAATCCCAACCTGCCATACCCACTGTATTTCTATCCCAGAAACTCAGTTTTGAACATTGTACCAACCTGCATTGAACCTGAAAGTGAGAAACAGTGGAACTACACTGAGGCACGGCTAAGCCCAGCCGTGCCTCAGTGAAACCTCTCCGGGCCTTTTGACTATTCTGGGCAGATTGAGCAGCAATCTGCCAGCTGTCTAATGCTGAAGCTATTTGTGTTTTTCAGCTCGAATTCTATAAATAAGAGGCTCAGACCTGTGGTTTAGAGGTTAGAAAATATCAAGGAGAGGAAACATCAAAGGGTTAGGAAAAATCAAAGGGTTAGAAAAAATATCAAAAAGGCTAGAAAATATCAAAGAGTTTATAGTTCATCTTTATACTCTCATAACCTTTGAGCTCTCATATCATCCATACATACCATACCCACTATAAGAGCTTGGACTTGGAGCTTTGATTGGGACTTTGAAACCATAACTAAAACTTGAGAGTGCTTTGGAATCAAATTTAGTTTACAACAAGAACACCATCTCTACAAGAGGTATAAGCTTACTACCTTCTCCTTTGCTTTCATTTCAATCTATGTCCATCTTTTTCTTGTGTTTTCATACTGTTCTTGGACTGTTTTGGGGCTGAAACATGTGATTGAAAATTGCAAAAGAATGAAGGGGTTAACCATCCCTTCTTATTTTTTGTTCCATAGCTTTTTCTCTACACTTTTTACTTATACTTTCTCTTGACTTTAGCCACTGTTTTTAGCATATTAGGAACTGTTTTAGGGTTGTCCTAATTTATTTAATTAGTGTATGCTTTGAATATATAGCTTGTTGTGTTGGAAGTCCTCCTATCTAGCTTGTCATGTTGTGTTATCCTTGCTTTAATAGCTTTTCTTTAGTTAATTCTCATATCAAGAGTCTCATTCTAAATAAATGAATTCATGTGTTCATTTCTGCAACCTCCTTCTTTTCTTTGAGAGTTATTTCAATCGATTGATGGTTATTTAAAGCATGAAAATGAGACCTATGCTCAATGGCTTAATCTCTACGGAGGTTCATCGTCAACGGCATGGTCTCTTTTTCATGTTTAGGATCACCTCTCGTTTGACGTTTCTTCTCATTTAGCGGACTTAATTATCACTTTGGACAAATGGACTAAAGAATGGAATGAAGTAAGAAAATTGGTAAAATGAACCAACCCACATAAAGAAAACGAAGTATCTTGCTTTGGTTCGGCTGGACGTTATGTCGAGTCCATTGCGTCAAGGGTTGTCTTACATCAATTCATGATGTTTTGATAAACTTTGAAGCGTCTCTACCTCCCTCTTTGAGTCCACTCCATGATAGGGGGGATGGGTGGTTATTGATTCATTACATTCATTTATTTTTGTCCAATATCATGCCCTAACTCATCAAGCAATCAATTTGCTCATTGATGATTTTGGAAATGACTTCACTTCTCTCTTGAGTATCTCCATAAAAGAGAAGAGTAGAAGGGACAAACATGGCTTAAGGATACTCTGTCTGCACTGTTTTCACCTCAGGTACAAAAAAACAGTCTTCTGCAAAGAAATAAGGCATAGTCAAATTTATTTAAGCTCAACCGAGTTTCATTGCAGGCTGGCCAAACCCCAATATATGGCAAACTGTACACTTTTGGTTAGCAGTTGTGACTGAGAGTGAAACAGAACAGTTTCCAGCAAAACAGATAAAGTGGTTTCTGAGGAACAACGCGCAATCATTGCATATATACTATTGTTGTAATAAATTAGACAACCCCTCAGTTATTATTCATTTGGATTTGTAATAAGTAGTTAATTCGAACCCTCCTGCGTGAGGGCGAAAATGTTGTAATAATGTATATGTCTTCCAACCCTACGTCTTTCTCCCTTTTATTTAACTACTTATGATGGTTAGTTTAGGGCATCATGTTTCTTTTAGCATACTTCATGTTTGCATCCACTTGTATTGCATACACCGAGGCTCAGTTCATCATGCTAACTGGCATTATTAGTTTAATATTTCTTTAACTATGTACTTAGACTACATGCTATCAAATTGTTTCATATGCCATATTAGTAGCCGAGCCTAGTAAATTGCATGTCGCATGTGTTGCATTAGCCATATTGCATAGTTAGAACTCATGCATTTTTCTAACGAGTTTCTCTTTTGGCTTAGAGTACTAGGTAAGCTTTTATTTGCTTTAACATAATAGCACGAATGTGATTGTTGCCATGTTAAAGCGTGAATACCATGAGGCTAAGTGCTTAAATGATATAACTGTTTGAATGCCTGTGGATGAAGGCTAGTTGCTTGAATTGGGATGGTTTGATTAAATGTATATTTTAGCCCACTTTTTCAAGTGGTATATTCACAAAATCAATTTTCAAACAAAAACATGAAATCAAATGTTCCAATTCTCGCAAGTTAGTCTATATTTGTGTGTGCATCACATAGTAATGATAACCTTAATAATTGGAACAAGAGCATATAATGTAAATGAAAATCACATCATGATTAGTAGAGGCCGATCTTTGATCGAGCGAGTGAGGTGCTCAATTCATGACCTTTCCCTTTCGTACCTAAGTTCCCGAGCCGAGACACTTTGGTGAAGACGGACTAATGGCCTTTGGCACGAGTCTCAGGTTTCCTAAATTTCCCAAAACAAAATATTTAGATGGCAACTCTGAAATCTGGCAAAGTAGTCCATTTTTGACATTTCATTCAAAACATCAATTTTTCAAAATAGAATTACCGAATTTGGACTCTTTTTGTGTTTTCACTATTTCACATTGCACTTGTGAAATCAGATTCAGAACCACAGGTAGAGTCCGAAATGTAGGGCTTATTCGTCTTCCGAAAGGGAGTACAAAAAGTTGAGCTACACTGAGATGTTATGGCGTCCGACTAAACCTCTGGAACGGAGACACGTTTACCAAACTAGGAGGAATATGGGGAAAGGTCCTAAACCTTGATAATAATGTTTGCCAACCAGTGTCCTTTTGCTATGGCAGAGTTAGGATTGCAACTAAATGTATGGAATGGATTAACAAAGAAATCAATTTGGAGTGCAAGGGTAGAATCTTTTCAGTCTTAGTTTATGAAGAACAAACTAATACTGAGAATGATTATAATTCATCCATTGATATTGCGGAAGATTGCAGTTCCAATGTGATAGCCAAAAAAGAGCATGAAGATCCCAAAAGGATTAAGGAAGATGAAGGTGACCTGGCAAAGAGAATGGAGAGGAATGATGTTGAGCTGGCAAAGAGAATGGAGAGGAATGATGTTGAGCTGGCATCTTTTGATGATGTGGATCCTATTCAGAGGGTAAAGCACACATGTGACAGAGCTAAGGTGGACAGGGTAGTTGAAGAATCAAAACTGAAGCATCAATGTAGCAAAGAGGAAGGGGATACGGTAGTTGCAGAGTTAAAGATGGCATGGAGAGCATCTATGAAGATGATGCACGCATGGAAAACCCATTAAAAATGAAGGCGGCTGAACTCAGAACACATGCCAATAATGACAATCAGAGGTTAGAAGGCCACCTGTATACACCTGGCTTTAATAGGAGCCTCAGTGCATCTATAGGGCTTAGACCTGGCATAGACTTGGAGATTGATTTGGGCCATATCCTTCATGAGCCTGGCCCATCAGTTACAAGCCTTAACAGAGTTATTAATCTTAGCTCTGCTAATAGTGGATCACTTGGGCCCATAAGGAACAAATCTATTTTAGACACACCCCCATAATAAAGGGGCTCAATCTAGGAAGTGTAAACCCAAAACCAAAGTCAAACTGAAAGGAAACAAGAAAGGAAAGTCTAAAGAACTCACACAGTCTGAAATTATCTCCAACTTTGTCAGATTTCATGGACATAAAGGGGCTTCCTCTAGTAAACCTCCACAAAAAAGGGCCATATTCAGAGCTGTTGTTGCAGCTATGTCACTTTCAGCTTCATTTGAGAATGGTGATAGAAGAGGAAGATATATCCTAAATGAAGCTCAAGCTACAATGCAAATGGGGAAAGTTCTAGGGCTCAACTTCAAAGGCAAGAAATTGTTTAATTAGTGCTCAAAGATATAGAAAGAAATAGAGGAAAAGAGAAAGGAGGGCAGTAAATAGCTCCAAATTAGGTGAATTTGGTGTTCAATTTTTTTTTTTTAATTAATGAAGCTACTGTCATGGAACATTAGATGCTTGGGAAAAGTTGAGAAAAAATGAAGAGTAAGGAAATTAATTAGGGAAAGGCAAGTGAAAATAGCATTCTTTCAAGAAACAAAAAAATCATTCATTCCAAAGAATGAAGTTAGAGCCCTATGGCCAAGAAGAAGTATGGAATTCATGTCAGTTGATTCAAAGGGATCTGTTGGAGGCCTACTGTGCATTTGGGACCTAGAGATCTTCAAACTACATAGTTGTTGCTGTAATAGGAGATTCATTCTCCTCTTAGGTACACTTCTCAATTCTTTTGAATGTGTACTATTAAATGTATATGCCCTAAATAATCTTAGTAGTAGAAACAAATTGTGGGAATGTCTTGTTAATCTAAAAAGAATCGTTCCTAACCCATGGTGTATCGGTGGGGACTTCAATAAGATTAGAAATATTGGGGAAAGGCTTGGATCCTCTAGAAGGGACAAAGGGATAAAAGAGTTTAATGAATTCATTGACAGAAGTGAGTTAACTGACTTACCATTGCTTGAAAGGAAATACACTTGGTGTAATGCACAAGAAAATGAGAAATGGAGTAGGAATGACAGAATTATGCTCAGTCTTGAATGGCTAACCAAATTCAAATTAAAGTTATGGGGGCTTCCTAGACTTCTCTCTGACCACTGCCCCCTCCTAATAAGGGAGGATGAGAGGGATTGGGGCCCAAAACCATTTAGGTTTATCAATGCCTAGACCTTGTATCCCTCATTTCCCTCTTTTTTGGAAAGCACCTGGAAGGAAGCTACTGTCAATGGAGAACCTGGGTATACTCTTCTGCAGAAGCTAAAGTTGTTGAAGCTTGCTCTTAAAAAGTGGAATTATGATGTCTTTGGTAACATTTCCTCTAAATTGAAAGCAGCTGAGGAAGAGTTGCATGAATTGGATCTAACTGCTGAAGACAGACCACTGGTAGAATCAAAAAGAGAAAGCAAGAGAGTAATGAAAGGTGAAGTATGGAAGCTAAGCAGAATGATGGAATGGATGTGGCAGCAGAAATCCAAAGTTAACTAGACACTTAATGGGGACAAAAACACTAGGTTCTTCCATGTAATGGCTAGTTGTAGACAAAACAGAAACATCATCAATTCTATATCTATTAATGGAGTTACTCATGAAGATCCTGACAAGATCAAACACGAGGCCCTTCTGCATGTTAAGAAATAGTTCACAGCAGATTGGGCTAAAAGGCCATCTTTAGGTGGTGTGTTCAAATCAGTTGCAGTGAGCCACTCTTTTCAGGAGTTAGAAATTGAGTTCTCTAAAGCTGAAATTAAGGCAACTGTTAAAGAATGCAATGGAAATAAAGCACCAGGCCCAGATTGCTTCAATCTGTTATGCTTTCAGAAATTTTGGAAGGTTATGAAAAATGAGATTCTCATGTTCATGGAAGACTTCCACACCCACGATAGACTTACTTATGGGATTAATAGTTCCTTCATCACACTTATCCCCAAAAATGAAAATCCTATGGGATTGGGGGACTATAGACCTATTAGTGTGGTGGGCTCCGTTTACAAGATTCTTTCAAAAGTCCTAGCACATAGACTGAAAAAAGTTCTTCCTGAAGTAATCGGAGCTACTCAATCTGTATTTCTTGAAGGAAGGAATATTTTGGATGGTTTTCTCATTGCCAATGAAGTTGTAGATAGTTGGAAAAAAAATCTAAGAAGGAAGGTATCATCATTAAACTTGATTTTGAAAAAACTTTTGACTCAGTTAATTGGGACTTTCTCCTTTCTATGCTCTCTAACTTTGGTGTTGGTCCAAAATGGGTTGCTTGGATGAGAGCATGTATCTCTACAGTAAGGCTTTCTGTACTAGTTAATGGTACACCAACTGCAGAATTCTCTCCACAAAGAGGGCTAAGGCAAGCACTACAACAAAAAAACACTTTTAGCGACCTGTTTTTTAGTCACCAAAAGTGTAATTTTGATTGCTGAAAGTATCCGCGACATGAACAAAATTGGTCGCTGAAGCCCTGTCACTAAGTGCTTCAGCGACCAAATCAATTTTGGTTGCCTTTATAAATAAATTGGCGACCAAATATTTCCGTCGCCAAAAGACTAAAATTTCATCGCCATAAATTAACATTTAGTCACCAAAAGTAGCCTTCAACTGATGACATGTTAAGTTTCAGCGACATATAAATGCGTCGCTAAAAATATCTTTCAGTGACTAAAAGAATTGGTTGTTGAATGTTAAAACTTTTGACGACCAATCAAGTTTTGGGTCGCTAAAAAAATTGACACATACTTTCAGCAACATAAATAAAATGTCACCAAAAGTAAATTTACAACTAAAAAAACCTGTCACCAAAAATTCATTATTTATAATTTTTTTTTAACAATTTCCCTGTTCAATACATAATTCATAAACCTATAAACATAAGCAAAATGTAATTCAAATTAACACACTTATGCAAAGCATCCAAAATATAAACTTAATTCAAAAGTAGTACCATATTAAATATAAACAGCATATCAAATCCAAAACATCCAATTTAAGTACAAATCTCTTACAATCCCAAACTTGAAACATGTAATGCCCAAAAACCTTCTAAGCTTGCAAATTCATAACAAAAACCTATGACAAAATATATCCAAAAATTCAAAATGTAATTCTTTGATGCTCCCCGAACTATATTTCATCCATTGCCAATTTGTCAAACATGTGAAAAAAACTTCAAACATGTAATTCCAAAAAACCTTCCAAGCTTGCAAATTCATAACAAAAACCTATGACAAAATATATCCAAAAATTCAAAATGTAATCCTTTGATGCTCCCCGAACTATATTCCATCCATTGCCAATCTGTCAAACATATGAAAAAAAAATTATAATGTTAAAATGTTAATAATAAAGGTCTTGGTCTAAAAACATTGGTTTCACATTATAGATGAACAAATTGAGAGCAAATTTTCCTACAGTGAATTACAAAATTTCAACATACCAAAATCAAAAAGTAACACATGATTCACTAGTTAAACTTGGCATATATTCCCAGACTCTACAAATGGATCGAAGAGTATGTTAATTGCTCTGTCATCAAAGAACATCTGCCACCCAGAGAGAAACTACTCACCTCCGCCAAAACATATTTTCAACAAAAATAAAAATATGTAGTTTCGAATTGCAGACCGGTTTTCTTTTCTATGTACTACTAGTTCTTTTGTTCTGTGTTGCGAATTAATTGAAGTACTTTAAATTTCTATGTATAAGGAGCTAGTTATCGCTCTTCTTTCATTTCAAATAAAAAGTGATATTTTTGTATACAAGCTGTGAAAGAGTAATGGTGTGCATGTGAAAGAGTAATGGTGTGCATTAGAAATAGAGTAGTGATATAGAAACATAAAAAATAAAAATAAAAAGTTAAACAGAATTTGTATATGGAAGTGCATTAGCCACAAAATCTTGATAAAGAATGGCAGTTGAGTCAGGATTGCACAAAACAATGAATAAACAAAGAATTTTCTACACGAAAAAAAAAAAAGAATAAATAAAGAACGACTCGGAAAAGGATCTGTGCAGAAGGAAGTGTCATGTATCAGTACACCACCTCTTCCCCCACATTTTTAGCTTAATTAATTCAAGTTCAACCATGAAGAATTGTGTGGCTCGTAATCAAATGTGAGGGAGAGAACCAGTGGTGCCGTTGTCACCTTGTCTAGGTTAATTAGTTCTAACTGCCTCAGCCATCCTTGAGTCTTGATCTTGAAGTCCTACCTACTCAAAATTGGGCCTGTTTGGTTGTTTTTGTTCAAGCTTGGCTTGAAAACTTAACGAGCTTAAAATTGTGTTCAACCTTGGTTTGTTTACATAAAGAATCGATTGCAAATGAATTTTTAACAAGCCAAACACGAGTCGAGCTCGAGTAGGTTGATTTGTTTAACTGCCCTATCTACTAGAGCTGGAAGAATTTCGAAGGGCCACGGCATATTCAAGGTCAATACGTTGTTGTATCCCTGTGAATATTTCTTTTTCTAACCAAACAATTACTAGTACACCTATTGTGATTCCTAACCCTTGATTTACTGTTGACGTGAAATATTTTTCAATGTTTTAAGTTACATGGCTGTGTCATTCTCACATTACAGGGGAAAATCTGAGAAACTAAGGATCAAACCGCCCTGAAACTGCCCAAAATTTAGTACATTTTAACAATTGATTGATTTTAACAATTCATGAAGTTATTATACCTGCTCATCAAGGTTGCATGAAGAATTGATAATTCCCACTGCCAAACTATTTCTATGATCTTCTGCAATTCCACACAAATCCTAGATAACAGGGAGGAGGCACAATTTAAACCACATAATCTGAGATTACATATGGTAAACTATTTTAAGTACTATTCTCTACAAATAAACTCAAGATCATGTTGTTACAAAATGTTAAATAATTTAACCATCAAAAGAACAATAATGGAGTTGTTGACAATGAAACTAATGTCAGCAGGACATAAATCATTTATCCACATTTTGCTAAGTTTAACGAATTTGCATTATATTTGTAAACCGGTCCAGTAGTTTGGATCTGATGTGGCCGTGAGGCAGGGCCAGCGAGGTTGGTCTTCATTTGGACAGTCATAAATTAATGGATGTATTTTCTTGATACCTTTGATTTACCATATGCTTGTGGCCTAGCCTATTGAGCTGCGAGGAATGTAATTTTAAATTGGGCTAGGCTTGTGTTCTCTCTTATTTGAGATATGTGTGCCCTTTGGGGTTGGTTTGGGTACCCAAGGGTACGTGTACTGGGCTTCATTGTCCAATTTTTCCTTTTTGGTAATAAATGCTTACTTTACCAAAAGATAAGCCATTTACTGAAAAATAAATAAATAATAATAAAAATAAAAAACAAGTGAAATTTGATGAAACCTAAGAAGTATGGACACGGACACGGACACAACATGTGGAGGACACGTGCAAAATAAAGTCTAAAGGAGAAGAATATATACAAATTTAGATTATTTTTGTTTTATCATTGAATTTCAAGTTATTTCATTTAAACTTGTAATGTGTTTCATGTGTATCTAAGTATTCAGAAGTGTTCGCCGAGTGTCGTGCCATGTCGGCATTGGACACAAAACGTTACTTTCTTAGAAATATCCATGCCTCTTAGGATGAAACAGTGACAAAAATTCACTCTTGAGATTTGGTTACACCTTACCCCTATGAAAATTGGATCTCGGGTTCACTTCAACTCGCGATTTACTCAGATCCCAGGAAAATAAAAGGAAAATGCTCAGACTATACAGAAATGCTTATTTGGACCATAATGGTTAAAGTCAAACTGTCAAAAAACTAACATTAGTAGTTAAAAAGCTTGCATGGAGCATAAATATGTACACAACGTTATACTTATTTTACGAAAATGATGTCATGGAATTTATCGTAAAGCTAATGTTGGAACCGAGAACATACTTCCTCATCTGGATTGACAGGACTGCCAGTTTCTCCTGTTACAGCCTTGGAAGGATCATCAGGCATTCCCTGCATATACCACAGATCAGATAACAAACTACAACCTTGTCTATTCATTGATGACAATTTCATTGTAATGAACCAAAATAAATAAATAAATTATCATACAGGATTATCCAGGTTTCCGCAGAAATTTTCTCCTTCAATGATTGAAGGCTTAATATCCATGGGTGTTTCCTGCAAATCCCAAACAAAACCTTTGGGTAAATCAAACATCACTACCATCATTATTATTATTATCATGTCTGGCAATGACCAATTAATATTTGGTCATAATTCAACTCACCATGAACTGAAAAAAGAAGATACAGGTCATAGAACCACAAGAAGATTTTAAATCAGGCTGCCAAAAGGGGAAGTAATAGACCTTCCAATAATAAGGTGTTACAGTTGTCTTCACACAAAACGTACCGGTTCTATTTGGTCCAAACAAAGATTCCTCCCTCCCTTGCTCAGATCTCTCAGAGTTCCCTGCCCATTCAACAATATGGTGAAATAAAACAAGAAACCACCGCAAAGGACAAAAGAAAAAGGAAGCCATGATTTGTACGATTTAATAACAAGAATAAAACTCAATCCAAAGCCAAACTCAGAACATGCAGATACCAGGATTTTGGGGAGAAACATTTCTCTCAATAATAACAGAATAATCACCATCAACAACAATTTCAGTCACCTAATGTTACCCAACACATTTATTAATTTTTTTACATAATTTCCGTCAAATGAGAACAAGATTTCACAAAAACCATCATATTCATCATTTACAAACAAGGAATTTGCAGATAGTGATGCCCTGGTGAACATTTTTTAATTAATTTTGTTATATGCCTCTACTAATGGCCTCGTTTTTAGCAGGATATGACAAGCATGGAGTAGATTCAACAGTAATAAATCATATGCAGCTTGTCAAAGATTTGAGAAATTCGAATTCAACTCAATTACCTAAACGAGCTGAGGTTAAAGATTTAAGAAATTCAAATTCAACTCAATTACCTAAAGGTGCTGAGGTCAAGGACAACTAGAGCTTTGAAAAACAATTAAACTTGAATTAATATACACTTTCACACAGAGAGAGAGAAGATTACAAGCATAATATTAAAAAAATGATGATATCATTAACAATTTTCATATATCAAGTAGAGAGAGAGAGAGAGAGTTGTTACCAATTGCTACAGTGGCAAAATAAGTTAATTTAGCTTAATACATGGATCCTAATATATCCTAGCTCACAAATTTATCAGCAAGTAAATAAATGACATTAGACCAAACTCCAAGAAAGAAGAGGAAAAGCCAGTGCATGTTCAATAGATCTCTAAAATTCAGATTGAAACATGGACGTGAATGGGGAGAAAAAATCCATCCAAAGGGAGAAAAAAAAAAAGAAAAAAGAAAAAAAAGAACACAGAACAAAAAGAATCAATCCACAAACAACACTTCAATGGGGAGAAAATGAATCAACTAAACCGATTCTTTTCTATTTCATTTTCCTTTTTTTCTGTTCTTTTTTAAAACGGAATCCATACTTTTATGTCAAAAAACTTCTAAATGCAGCAAAAATAGACCAAAAACAGCAGCAAAAACAGCACCGAAACAGCCCAAAAACAACCCCAAAACAGCTAGAATAGCAGCATAGGGCAGAAAAAAAAATAGTAAGTGGAGAACTACAGCAGCACTGCAGCAGCACAAAACAGAAAAGAAAAAAAAAATCAATAAGAGTAAAACTGCAGCAGCACAGAGCAGAAAGAAAAAAAAAATCAGTAAGTGTAGAACTATAAAAATATGAAAAAGTCTTTCATTCTTCAGGCTATTCTTTCAGGTTGAGTTTGGCAAATGCTTTTTTAGTATCTTTAAAACGTAATTCCCAAACGGGCACAACTTTTTTGGCTAAAAAACTAGTGCTATTTAAGCCATTGCCAAACAAAGTAAATAAAAAAAAAAATTGAAACAGAGCTTAGTTATATATTTCTAGCCTCATATCATCTAGGTGATCTCAACCCAATATGAAAAACTCAGTACAGATCAAAGCTATGGCTAAACTAACTCAGATGTGACAATTAGAAAGTTAGACATTCATCATTTGAGTTCAACAACCAATATCACTTCCAAAAGGTGCATATAATTGTCACTGATAAATCTAACATAGCCTATTGTTTATATTTTCCTCTTACATAAAATAATATTAACTGATCTAATGGTCTCTGTGTGTGTGTGTGTTGGGGGGGGGGATAGTAGATGCTAATCTCGGTTATGTGTTCATGACCTGATCAAAACCAAAATAATGGTAGAGAATCAGATGTTAAAATAAGCTTAAATATCTTCTTTACGCTAATTATCTTTAATTTGATTTAATTTTTCATCATAAAAATTTCAAACTTTTTAACGATCACTGTCATTGTCCATGCAGGCTAACACGTTTGTGATTGATCAACACACTTATCTCATGCAGAAATAGTCCCCAAGAACAAATGCAAAACAGGATATTCCCAAATGCCAAGAAATTGATGTTTCATAGAATAAATACTTCATCATGATGATCAATAGTAAATGGAATCACTAAGCCAAGGTGGAACACATTTAGTGGCAACCATAACATATTCTCGAAGGTTCTATTTCTTTTTTTGCTTAGAGCAGGAAAAAAAAAATCAATTAGTGTAGAACTGCAGCCACATTATTTCTTCTTCTAAGTGTAGAACTGCAGCACAGACCAGAACAACAGCCACATTTTTTTTTCTTCTTCTAAATTTGTAGAACTGTTGCACCAAATAATTTTCTTCTGAAAGTGATAAAATTTCATGCAATCAATAAGTGTAACCAATTAAAAGATAGAAGAAAAAAAATGTACTCCAGATGTTTAGCTCTAGGCTTCAACTTGGTCAGTGTAGAAAATTGAACACTTCTCAAAACATGTTATATATGTTTATTTATTAATGCTTGAACTAATTAAAACAACAACAACAACAAACAAACATGAAATGATTACAATTATTATTGGAGAAGCTCCTCACCACATATCAGTCCCAAAATCAGTCCCAAAATTAGTCCCAAAATCAGAATATCAGTCCCAAAAAAAATTCAAAATCAGAATATCAGTCCCAAAAATAGTCCCAAAATCAGAATATCAGTCCCAAAAATAAATAAAAATTGATCAAGTTTACTGCATCAAAACAAAGGAATTCAATCATCCCAGAACAAAAGTGGGAAAACAAAACAAACCCAGAAACGAAAATTCAATAATCAATGCATTCACACGAAACCCATTAAAATTTTCAATAAACCCATGTCGATATGAGCAATCAAAATCAACCCATAGATCGATAAAACACAAAAACACGAATTAAATAATTTATATATATATATATATACATTCAGTGTGTATATGCACGTAAGAGATCTCAAAGTGAGGAAAATCTGAGATTTATTATGGGAATTGCTCGATCGAGACATACCCGATTGGAATATCAGAATATCGGTCCCAAAAATAGTCCCAAAATCAGAATATCAGTCCCAATATCAGTGCTGTGTTGTGTTCTTCCATGCCGAACAAGAGAATCAAATTGAAGACAAACAAGAAAAATTGGAAGAGGAGGCAGTGTAAGAGAGGGAGAGGGAGAGGGAGAGGGAGAGGGATACCTGTGTGTGTCTTCTGTTGTGCCGCTTGAGGTTGTGAAGTGAGAGAATGAGATGAATATTAGGTCAATCCTTGTTTATTCACCTAAAAGGGCCTGTCAACTGTTGGACATAAAAAATAAAAATAAAAAAACAGATTCAAAACTACGTCGTTTTGACCCTTAATTTATTGGCGACGAAAATTATTAGGTTGCCATAAATATCGTTTACCTTTCCGCGACTATTTTAATTCTGTCGCCAAAAATTTACAATTGGCGACCAAAAATTTCGTCGCTATATGTTAATTTGGTCACGAAAACATTTTTAGTGCTCCCGCGCAAAAATTTAAGTTGGCAAAAACGTTGTTAGCGACCAATTGAGATATTGGTCGCCAATAGTTTATTTTTGGCGACCAACAAGTATATTGTTGCCAAAAATATACAATTGGCGACAAATTTCAATTTGGTTGCTAAAAAACGTCGCCAAAAATGCTTTTTGTTGTAGTGAAGGTGATCTCCTTTCACCATTTCTATTCAACGTAGTAGCAGAATTCAAAAATCCATTGATCACTCTCAAATTATCAAGGAATCACACATAAAAATATCCTCCAATATAGAAAACCTTGGTAGCTCTACTCTCCTAAAATTTGGACGGCTTAAATCCTAAAAACAGCAAATGAAACACTTTATAGTAAACTGGATTGCGAAGACCGCTCAAGCAACCACTTCATCGCTCGAGTGAACTTACTAAAATGCGTGCCCATCGTTCGAGCCAAGACTCCACTGCTTGAGCACATAAAGGATTCTTTCAGAAGTTCAATTAGTTTTGCAAAAATATTTGATGATGTCATTCACCGCTCGAGCGGTTAAACAGTTTGATCCCCTTATATAGTCAACAAAGTGGCAAACATGTAAGATTCAAGATCACAAACTCCTCTGCATAAGCACAATTTGAGTTGGATTCACATCTAAATACTCATATCCTCACTGAAACAAAAGAGCGAATAAAATTACAACTGAAAAAAATTTTGTCAAACAATATTGCCAATTACAAAACCTAACAATAGTATAAATGAATATTTATTATAAAAATTTTATCAGCTCTTACAACAAAGAGGATCTAGACAAAAGTTGGCTAAAAGTTCGCACTGCCATTACCACGGTGTTCAAAAAACCAATCTACCGAATTCTCAGTGAGATACGCGATGAACCTTTCGTCCGATGGCCAGCTAAGTTGAGAGAAGCACAAAAAGACTATGACGAAGGATCCCGATGTACTTTCCATAATGAAAAGGGGCACCGCACAGAGAATTGCATGCCGTTGAGACAGCACTTGGAGGAGTTAGTGGCAGCTGGGCACCTGGACCAGTACATAGAAGGAGGGACACAGCCGGCCCCCCAGAACAACGACAACCCAAACGGAATGCCCATCGACGCCCCACCTCAAGGCGTGATCAATGTAATACATGGGGTATTCGAACCTGAGCGGATATGTGAGCTCAGGGGGATGATCAAAAAGGCTGAGCACTTAACAGAGGTATTAAGTGCACAACCTGCTATCAAAAAGGGGAGAACAGAGGCCACAAATGTCATATCTTTTTCAGACAAGGATTTAGCAAGGATATACTGCCCTCACAATGATGCACTGGTCGTCACTCTACGCATCAAGAATTTCGACGTCAAACGGATTTTGATCGACCAAGGAAGCTCATGTGAGATAATGTATTACGAAACCTTCAAACAACTGAAACTAGAGGACAAAGACATGGCACCAGCAACATCTTCCCTAATCGGATTCAACTCGATGCCCGAATGGCCAGCGGGCAAGTGTAGACACCCCATTTTTGACCGTCCTCAAGACTTGGACGTCACCGTTTGAACACACGGTGATTATCCGTGTTTGTGTTCGTCTCGAGTTCCCGGAGGCCTTGGTAGCGCGCCTCGTCTCAGGACCTCCTGACTCGACTGCTTCGTGTTTGTTTTTTGCACCAAACACCTGTGTGTTTGCCTTGAAGGGCAGGGAATGGCTTGTTGGCTATCCCCACACCCCACCGGCCCTCCCCTATCATCACTGGCTGCAAATTTGTGCCACCGGCAGTGTTTTCTTAAAACCTTTGGCCGGTCGGCACTATATTTAGCCGACCGGCACTTTATTGTGCCGGTGACCTATTTGGTTGGCCGGCGACCTTTCTGCATCCATTGGAGCATAGTGCATGCCAGCTGTGCCAACTGGAATGCACCCACACCACTCCCCATGCACGGGGATGACCCCTTTGCACCTTTTAACCCCCAAACCTTCTAGAAGATTGACCCATTTGGCCAAGCTTCTTGGAGAAGCTTGGCCAGCTATCTTAGCTTCTCCAAGAAGCCAAGACCCCTTTGTACCTCTTAGCCCTTTCTCCTTTGCTTAGCCACTAAGCTTCTTGGCTTTATTTTGCCTATATAAGCATCATATCTCTCCCTTTGTTAGAGGTTGGCCATTCTTGAACAAAAAAACCAGAGCTTTGTATCTATATATCTGTCATATATCTCCTCTCTCTAGATTTTCCCTCTCTCTCCTCTTGTGTGTGTGTTTTTAGGCTTAAAAGTGTGGTTTTACCTTACTTTTGCACTCACACACACTATCACACCTTAGCTCGAGATTGGGAGGCTTGGAGGGTTGTTTCTTGAGCATTTGGACTGATTTTGATCAATAGAGGGTGGCTGAACCAACTGCTCTTCAAGGTTTCTTCAAGGGTGAGCACTTTACTTTAGATTCCCCATTTTTGCAACAAGCTTTTACCTGTCTTGCTTACTGATTTAGGCTTTGTGTTTAACATGAAAAAGTCTTATATTTTCATGCTTAAGAACTTTCATTAAGGGTGTTTTGTGGTTGGGGGTCGAAATCTCCCTTTTAGGCCTTGTTTGGACCCTCTTGGTCCCTTTTCCTTAAGTCTTGCTTATGTTGTTGTGTTGATCTTCTCACCACTGAAAAACCAGTGGGTTTTTAGTGGTGAGGAAGGTGGTTTGAAGTCTTGTATAGGGAAGGGACACCCCTCTCCCCTTTGTCCCTCTTTTGCCTTTGTTTTTGGCTCATAAGGGCAACATGCATTTTAGTCTTATATGCCTTCATTTCAGAGCTTATTTGAATGTTTTGGAGCATGTTATATCTCTGTTTTTGGTCGAATTTGTAGCCCTTAGCATGCATCTTATACTTACTTTGTAATGCTCTACTTTGCCTAGAAATATGCCATGGGTTTAGCCTTGTATATCCTCATGTTTTAGCTTGGCTTATTGAAGCTTTTGGTCATGATTTGTCATGTTTTAGGTCTGTTGGCCACTGGTTTTACCATTTTGGGCATGCTTAATGTAGTTGCTTTGCATTGTGGCTTGTAAGCCTTGAGGATGTGATCCATGTATATGCATTGGATAGGTTATTTAGATGATTTGGAATCATTTAATATGTTATTTCAGTCCCTATACCATGTTTATATGTCCCCATTTATCATCTCATTCATGCTTTGAAGTGTTGTAATCTTATGCCTTAAAGGGTGGTCATTGGCCACGCTTGCATGTTTAGGTATTTGGGTCGCCATGTCATGTGTTTTTGTGGCTTATTTTTGCATGCTATACATCTTTTTTTGGTTGCTCATTCCATGCTATGAGAGGTCTTGTTAGTGATGGTGTAATGCTCCATTTTGTGCCTTAGTCTTAGACCCCATTTGGTTTGCACGTCAGCATGAATAATTGTCCATTTTAGGCACTTTTGGCCACTGTTTTGGGGTGGATTGAGGTCTGCCCCTTTATGGTTTAAGCCCACTTTTGCATGTTTGTCTCGTGTTCTTTGCATACTTGCTTCATTAAGTGTGGTAGCATGATAGTTCTATTACATGATTTGTCCTTGTTTGCATTGTATTTGCATCTCGTATGCTCTAGCATTTTGTATACTCAACATGATGTTGCATAGCATTTGGCATGCCTTGCATTTTAGTATCATGTTGCATTGTTAAGCCATGTTTGCATAACATGCATTGCATCACTTGGTTTGGGGTGTCAAACCAAGTGTGAGAGATGAGAGGTGTTTGTACTTTAAGTGACAAAACACATCTCAATTCTCATGTCACTAAGGCCCTTGACTTGGACATGATAGGATCTTGGTCTTCATTTGTGTGTTGCATGCATCTTTACATTGAATTGCAATCTTGGTCCCTTAGGCCATCATGCATCAAAATGCATAATTGGCGGCCCAAGGACCAAGGGCCATGCTTCCTTGAGTCCCATACATGATAGGAAATGTGGCCATGCTTACATGTGCCCAAAATTCCATGCCATACACTGTCTGTCCTTGTTGCTGTCAAAAAACCAGATTCTGCAGGAATTGTTTGCCGACCGGCAGTAAATGGTGCCGACCGGCAATGTATTGGTGGCCGACAGCCTCATAAGCAGCCGACAGACATTTTACATGGCCGGTGGCTATTTCATCCAGCCGATGGTGTGAAGCAGTGTGCATAGAAGGTATCCTGGGACTTTGGCAGTCTTTGGAAAGGCAGGACAGTGAAAACAGAGGCGGCAGTGGTATGGTACGGGCTTTCCGGGCAAGACGGATCGAGCATGCATCATTCGCGCATCCCGAGGCAGGGCTGAGCCCCCCTTCTTTTTACATTCGATTTAATTTGATAATTAGAATTTTTTGTTTTGTAATAATTTATTCTGTATTTGGACTGTACTATTTGGGACTGTATATTCTTTTGGTCCCTCCGTGTGAGGGCACATTTGTAATAAGTGTGTGCGAGTGGTGTGTATGTCTTCCAACCTCCACTTCTTTCTCCCTTTTATTTACCTGCTTATGATGGTAGATTAGGGCACATTTAAATTAGCATAACAGTATGATAGCATGCGTGCATCCATACATTTGTTTACATGCACCGGACTCGGCGCATCATACTAACTGCATCGTATTTCCAATTCCAAATTGAATACATGCTACCTGTGTATTTCACATGCCATGCTTAGGATAGCCAAGCCCGTCTAGATTGCGTCTTTGCCTTTGTTGCATTAGCCACTTAACATGAACTAGGATCATGCATTTGATTACTAACTGGTTTCTGTTTTGGCTTGGAGTACTAGGTGAGCTGTTATGCTTTAGCATATCGCATGCGTGTGAGTGTTAACATGACAGCATGATTACCATGTGGCTAAATGATTATATGAGATAAACTGCCTGATTGCCTGTGGGTGAAGGTTGGATTGTTTGAGTTGGAAAAACTCGTTGAAATCCGTGTTTTAGCCTACTTGCGAGTAGCAAATTCCAAAGCATTTTCAAAACAAACGGATATGCAATGCTTGTTTCCAAATTAGGCAATCTAGTCTATACTTGTTTGCTGTGCGCATAACATAGTAAAACTAGGCTAATAACCGGAATAAGAACATATGATGTTTTCAAAATTAGATATCACGGTTAGTAGAGGCCAGTCTTCGGACCGGGCGAAAGGGGGTACTCATAGCTGACCTTCCCCGATCGTACCCAAGCTCCCGAGCCAAGACAATTTTGGTGATGACGGACACGTGGCCTTTGGCACCGAGTCAGGGTTTTCTAAATTTCCTCATTAAAAAATATTTAGGTGGCGACTCTGTATCTGGCAAAGCAGTCCATGTTTGGCACTTCTTTTCAAAAAACTGTTTTCTCAAAACGATTTGCCGGATTTGAACTCTTTGGTTCAAGATTAAGAACCGTGACACAAATTGAGTCTGAACTGTAACCCGTGAGTTCCCTCGCGGACATGTTACAGCAAGATAATCTTCCCAGTCAAAGCAGGAACCGTGACAAAACAGGTGGAATTCTGGGTATTGAAAGTCCCTTCCACCTACAACATAATCTTGGGGAGGGCATGGTTGCACGCCATGCGATCGGTAGCTTCAACCTACCATCAAGTGCTGCAGTTCCCCAACGAAACCGGAGTAATTGAAGAGGTCTTTGGAGACCAAATTATGTCAAAACAGTGCTTCGTCATGGTGAATGGCAGCCGCGCTGCCAAAGGCTATGTACAGATGGTAGAAGAACCTGAGAGCAATGAGCTGTTCGCAGATGTTGGTAAAGCAGCTGAACAAAAGGCGGTGGAAAACTTGGTACAAGTAAGGATAGATGAAAAAGACCCAGAAAAGTTCTTTTTGCTCGGCTCGTCATTGTCTAGCATTGAGAGAATAGAGGTCGTGAAATTCTTAACCTCTGACATGCCTGGCATTGACCCAAACTTCATCTGTCACCAATTAAATGTCCACCCAACTGCCAGACCAATTATACAGCGCACTCGCAGATCAACACTCCACCACGCTGAGATAGTGGCGGAAGAAGTGGGAAACCTTCTAGAGGCAGGAGCTATCAGAGAAATGCACTATCCCAAGTGGATATCCAATACTGTGGTGGTGCCAAAAAAGAATGGAAAATGGTGTGTTTGCGTGGACTACAAAACAGTCAACAAGGCATACCCAAATGATAGCTTTCCCTTACCACGGATAGACCAACTGGTAGACCTAACGGCAGGACACAATCGACTTAGCTTTCTTGATGCGTATAGAGGGTACCATCAGATCGCTATGTATGAACCAGACCAGGAGGTCACATCCTTTACAACGCCAAGAGGACTGTACTGCTACAAGGTCATGCCTTTTGGCCTAAAAAATACAGGGGCAACATTCCAGCGGATGGTCACCAAGATGTTTGAACCATTATTAGGCAGAACAATGGAGGCATACATAGATAATATGGTGGTCAAAAGCAAGGATGAGAATGACCATCTCAGGGACCTAGGTGAGATGTTTCAGATCCTAAAAAAGAACAAGTTGCGCCTAAATGCCTCCAAGTGTGCGTTCAGCGTAAGGTCAGGTAAATTCCTAGGCTTCCTGGTGACCAACCGAGGTATAGAGGCAGACCCCTCTTAGATCAAAGCAGTTCAGGATCTAGAGAGGCCCAACTCAGTAAAGGAAGTGCAGCATCTCACTGGTATGGCAACCGCGCTCAATCAGTTCATAAGTCGGTCGTCAGACAGATATCGACCATTTTTTCAAGCATTAAAGGCCAAGTTTGAGTGGGATGAAGAATGCGACCGCGCCCTAGAGAGCTTGAAAGAGTACATGTCTTCTCCACCATTACTAGTAACCCCAGTACCTGGAGAAGAGCTCTTTTTGTACCTGGCAGTATCACAACACGCAGTTAGCGCAGTGTTGGTCCGAGCAGAAGGAATCCAACACCTGCCCATCTTTTATGTCAGCAAGACATTGCTGGGCGCAGAAACCAGGTACTTGCCATTGGAAAAACTGGCCTTAGCCTTAATGATGGCATCAAGGAAGTTGTCACATTACTTCCACACCCACACTATAATCGTCCTCATAACTTTTTCATTAAAAGCTTTGTTTGAGAGGGCGAACTTTTCTGGGCGAATCTTGAAGTGGGCAGTGGAGTTGGGACAGTTTGACGTCAAGTTTCAACCCAGAACCGCAATAAAAGCCCAAACTTTGGCAGACTTCGTGGCAGAATTCACACCAGGAAGTCATCACATCTTCCCAGTCAACTTGACTGGTATAACTGAAGTAAAGATGGAAAGCACCGCAGGAAGTGCGCAACCCCTAATACAGGATGCCCAGCCACATCTCAAAATAGACCGGAGTGAAGACTAGCAATAAGAGGCAAACCATGCTACATCAGGCAAAGACTCATCAACGAGTAAAGACTTGGTACAATCAGATAGTGAGAGGCAAACAGTAAGTGTGGACTTTGAAGAAAACACCAGCAACACTCATGACCACAAGGCTTCAACCGATCCCTCCACTTGCTGGAAGCTGTTCGTTGGAGAGATGTGGAAGCTCTTTGTGGATGGAGCGTCCAACAGACACGGTACAAGACTTGGCATAGTCCTCATCTCACCAGATGGCCTAATAATGAAACAAGCAGTCAACCTTGGCTTCCCAGCATCAAACAACGAAGCGGAGTATGAAGCGCTTCTGGCAGGCCTAAAATCAGCACTCTACATGAAGGCCACCGAGCTAATGGTTTACAGTGACTCACAGCTGGTGGTAAACCAAATTTCAGGCGACTACGAGGCAAAGGATGAAAGAATGGCTAAGTAACAAGAGTTAGTCAGAAAACAGATCATGAAGTTTGAAGTAGTGCGGATAGAGCAGATTGGCAGGGAAGAAAATAGCAGAGCAGACGAACTAGCAAGCTTTATCTCGATGGCAGATACACCCATCCCACATCCGTTGCTGATTGATTACCTACCAAGACCAAGCATTGAAGAACCTGAAGTAGCTGAGGTATGTTGTGTCGAACTAGGCCCTTCATGGATGGATCCCATTATAGTATTCCTAAAATACGGCATCCTACCCGAAGAAAAGAAATAAGCCAACAGAATAAGAGCCAAGTCACAGCGATTTTGGCTCTCCCCATCAATGGCCTTGTACAAAAAATCCTGCACAGGACCTTACCTGAAGTGTGTCCATCCCAGCAAGGTCGAACCATTCCTATTTGAGATTCACAAAGGCGTATGCGGAAGCCATCATGGAGGAAGATCATTAGCCTACAGAGCAATTTCACAAGGACATTAGTGGCCTTACATGCAAGCAGATTCAGAGAAGTATGTCAAGAAGTGCGAGCAATGTCAGAAGTTCGCACGCCAAATACATCAGCCAGCTAGAGGACTTCTACCATTAACTAGCCCATGGCCCTTCGCAATGTGGGGCTTGGACATAGTAGGACCACTTCCAACGGCACCTGGCAACAGGAAGTTCTTTCTTACAGCAACAGATTACTTCACAAAGTGGGTGGAGGCAGAAGCACTAGCATCAATAAAGGAGAAAGATGTAAAGAAGTTCGTTTGGCAGAATATCATCACTCAGTTCGGCATACCAAAAGCCCTAATATCTGACAACGACACTCAGTTCGATGGCAAAATTTTTAGAAGCTTTTGTGAAGAGTATAAGATAGAATTCTACAATTCTACACCGGCATACCCCCAAGCAAATGGCCAAGCGGAAGCATCGAACAAAGTCATCTTGGATGGACTAAAGAAAAGGCTGGAGAAAGCAAAAGGCAAGTAGGCGGAAGAACTCCCTCATGTTTTATGGGCTTACCGTACCACACCTCGACGGTCTACTGGAGAAACGCCTTTTCCCTTGGCCTATGGCATGGAAGCTGTAATCCCACTGGAAGTTGGCCTCCCCACAATTAGAAGCGAAAATTTTGATCCAGACTTAAATGGAGAAGCCATAGCATTGGAGCTCGACCTTGCAGAAGAAAGAAGAGAAAGAGCACTGGTTCACATTGCCTCGTACCAGCAAGAGTTATCCAGAAAGTATAACAAGACAGCACATCCAAGGCAATTCAAGATCGGAGATTGGGTGCTGCGCAAAGTAATGGGAAACACCCTGGTACCCGGAGATGGCAAGTTAGGGCCCAATTGGGAAGGACTTTACAAAGTGGTTGGATTAGTAGGAAAAGGGGCATACCACTTGGAAGAAGAAGACAGCAAAGCCATTCCCAGGCCATGGAACACTGTCAATCTCAAACTATTTTATTTTTAGCCTTTCTTTAAAATACTTGTAATTTTTCCTTTCCTCAATAAAACAAGTAGTTTTCTTTTCAACATAATTGTTTTATTCTGTAAAAGTTGTTTTAGTGAGCTAGGAGCAACAAAAGCAGAGTTGCCCGGAAAAACCAACTTTGAGCTCTCTTCAGCTAGGATTAGGATCTGGGCTGAAGAGGTTGGCTGGAAAAACCAACACTTATCCTAAGCCGAAGGTAAGGATCTAGGCTGCAGGACGTTTGGTCGGAATAACCAAACATTTTACTCAGGGTTGGCAGGAAAAACCAACTTTGAGCTCTCTTCAGCTAGGATTAGGATCTGGGCTGAAGAGGTTGGCTGGAAAAACTGACACTTACTTTTCCCAAGCCGAAGATAAGGATATAGGCTGTAGGACGTTTGGTCGGAATAACCAAACACTTCACTCAGGGTTAGCTAGAAAAACCAACACTTAGTACTCTTCAGCCGAGATAAGAATCCAGGCTGAAGAGTGGTTGGCTAGAAAAACCAACTTTGAGTACTCTTCAATCGAGATTAGGATCTAGGCTGAAGTGGTTGACTGGAATAACAACTTTTTGTGATCTTCAGTCGAGGTAAAAACCTAGGCTGAAGAGGTTGGCAGGTATGACCAGATAGGTCCCGAGGTTAAAGACCGAGATAGGCATCTCGGCCAGAAAATGTTATGCTGCATTCAGATAACAATTGGAAAGTAAGTGCAAGCCTGAAAGTAAACCGAACAAACAGTTGAGGAAAACAAAAGAAGATTTCATTGATAGTGCAAATTAGAAATACAAAAGGTGGGGCCTCAGCCCGGTTACAAACTCCTTTGTTAAACAAAGAAAAGAAAAATCAGGAGAAGGGGTCGTCCAAGTCGGCGTCCACAACAACACGGTCTTCACCCCGAGGTAGCTCGGTTGTGGCAAGCACATCTAGGTTAAGCTCGGTCGATGGCGCTACAACAGTTGCAACAGGTGAAGGTGGGATAGAGACCACTGGAGTGGGAGAGGTAGACTGACGACCGGGCTGGGTGTCGTCTTCAGGAGCAGGATCTTCATCCTCCCCTTCTTGTAGAAATTTTTGCTAAATGGCAGCAGCATACTCCGCCATATAGCTCGGTATGAAATGCGTATGACGGTTAAAGAAGACCTCAGTCTCTAGGCCATGACCGAACTGCGCCACGGCTGCCTTCCACCCACATTTGAAGAATATGTCTTTAGCAGCTTCACATTGTTTGATATAAGTGGCCTCCCCCTCCTTGTAACCGCGGTCCTCTGCGTCCTCGACCTTCTTCTCCAGCTGGGCGATCTCCGCCTTCTTCTTTCCTTCGAGCTTGGCTAGCTCGCGCAGATATTTGTCTTTCATCATGGCCAGAGCCTTTTGCTTATTAGCATTAGCCGAGGTAACCTGACTGGTCAAACGAACTACCTCGGTCTGTAGCTCGTCCATTTGCTTCTTTGCCTCGTCCAGCTCGGCCGATTTGGCATTGGCCTCTACCATGGCTTGCCTTGTAGTTTTTCGAAGCTCCAACACGCGTTTGTGAGCGACGTGGTTTTTCTACATGGCCTGCAAAAGGGTGGTAAGAAACTTTTTAGTAAAACCGAGCAGAAAGATGTACAAATTGGAAAGACAAGCAAAGGGGCAACTTACCAGCACCATTGATTTGGTTGCCGAGCGAATGGCCTTCAGCTTGGTGAGATGGTCGTGATGCTCCATGTCGGTTGGAAGGCAAATGCTCTTGGCAAGGTTAAATGCCAACAAATGGTCTTTTTCCACGACCACCAATTTGGAGTCACGGATAGCACGGTTCTAGAAAGTGATCTTGGGTGCCCACTTGGAAGAGCTAGCTCGGTCTGAGCGCTCAGGCTGGGGGCTTGGTGGGGTGGTTTGCGACAACACGGTCTCATCCTCGTCGACAAGACGTGACTCGGTTGTGGAAGTCCGAGCACGCTTGCTTGCCCGAGATGATGAAGGCTGATGGGTTGGCAGGGCTACCACGGCTTCTTGGTTTTGGCCGGCTGGTGGTACCTCGGGCTGGTTTGTCTCGGTGATGAGGGCCCTTACAGCTCTCTTTTTTGCCATCTCTTGCTCCGCTGTTAATGGAATGAGGTTGATTTGTGGAAGGGAAGGATCAGGCTCAGGTGAGGGCTCCAACAAGAAATCAGTCACCCTGGTCTTCCTCCTGCTACTGTATCGATAGGTTGGCTCGAAGTTGAGTAGCTCGGCCCAGCTTCGATTGGGATGTCTTAGTGCGGCGCGGAGGGTGTCAAGATTGGGGTAACTGTACAATGTCTTTAAGCGGTTTAAGTCTGCATGAAGAAAAAATACAATGGTTAGTGCGGTTGAAAATAAGAAAACCGAAGTAAAAGAAAGCACAGAACTAAGCCGAGGTATTCATACCGGCTACACCCTTGTTCCAGTTTATTCGGTCGCCCGAGATCTGGGCTTCCTGGTCTTCGAAGTTGCCCGAGACCCAGAAAAAGTCATCGTCATTTACATCTTTATCCGGGGTATTTTTTATTATCTTCTCGCGGCATCTTCTTATTCTTAAATAATACACCCAGCTATCTTCGTTTTGGCCAAGTGAATACTGGTGAAATAGCTCGGCTAAACTGAGATTAAGGCCAAGTCGGCGGTTTAGCTCGGTAATGCCATTTATTACTCGGTATGAGTTTGTTGAAAGCTGGGTAGGGCAGAGGTTTGTTTGTCTAAGGAACTCACAAAGAAGAGGTTATACAAGGAATCGGAGTCCGGTTTCTACAATAGAAAGAAGGGTGAAGGGAATGAAGCCCGGGTTTCCCCAGGGTGTGGTGTCTAGTTTGGCTAAAGTAAGATGGACATCATCAAGGATATGGGAGTCCCTTCGGAACTCGGCCATAGCCCCTGGTGAGTTTACCAAAAACCTATATTTACCCATGAGGTCTTAAATTATGTATAAATTAGCTGGTGTGCTAGCTCGGTGCTGAGATGACGTTGGTTATCTCGGTTGGACGTTCAAAGGAGTGCCTGGGCAACCTAGTCAGAGTCTACAAAGTGCAAAGGAAAAAGTGTTAAGCACAGATCGATGGACCGTGCTAAAAGCAAAAAAGGAAAAATAAATGTTGTCTTAGCTCGGCTACGTGGTATACTATTCATTCTTAGCTCGGTTTGAGCAAGGGACTTTAGCCCGATTTAGTAATGAGAAGTGCGTAGCCCGGTTGTAGCTTACGGTACAGCATTCTTAATTCGGTTTTGACTGAGTCAGGGAGCTGGTTTAGCCCCAAGTTATAGCTCGGTCGATGGCTGAGACTTTCTAGCATGGCATTGCGCAAACCTAGTACGGTTCCGTAGCTCGGCTAAATGAAACAGAAGGTACTTAAGTCCTATTGAAACTACAAGGATGGCACGAAGTTTCAGTTCGGTGGTTTAGTGTGGCTAGGGTCGCACCTAATACAAATAACTTCGTAGTTCGGTTGAAGTATGATTTTGGATCAAAAGCATCATTTTTCAGATTGTTCGCGAATACGATAGTTCTATTACATGGGTTTTTTCCCGAAAAATGGAAACAAAAATGGTAGGTACATGAAAAACATACGAACAAGCATGCTATGTATTGCAAAACAGGTGCAAAGTCAACAAAAGGAAACAGATTTGAGCAAACATACCAGTTCAAGGTGAAGGAACTGAAGATGGAAGCAATAACTGCAAAAACACGAGTTCTGCAGGCACTGTGTTTGGAGAAAATGGAGGCTCAGAGAGAGAGAGAGACGAAGATGAATAGTAAGAGTCTTTGATTCAAGAAATAGGGTTTTTGTATAAACCTTGGTTTTTTAGCGGGACTGTTCAAATTTTTCGGTGTACGAAGACGGCGCGACAGCTACGTTGGGCCAATGAGAGCCTGCCACGTGTCCATGGAATAGAAAGCGATTCAGTTACAGCGACTGAAGAGACGTTTTTGACCGGACAGATTGGTAGCCCGGCGTGAATTTAGCTCAGTTGAAAGTCTAAAGTTGTTAGCTCGGCTAGAAACGAGTAATCCCAATCATGCTGCGCAAATGGAATTAAGGGGCAATTGAAAGGGTAATTTATAAGTAAATTGGGCCGAGCTGGGTAATGGGCCGTTCTATGGGCCACAGTAAGAAGGGCTGAGTAAAAGGGCCTTGTAAGTTTGCCCGGTCCAAAAGAGCCTTGTAGTTAGCTCGGTCACCACTATCAGAGTGATAGCAGTTAGCTCGACCATACCCTTCTGAGCCAAGGTATTTTGAGCTTTTCTTAGGACCTTGCTACGGATTAGCTCAGTCCAAGCTCATTATAGTTAGCACGATCTCAGCAGGAGAAGTCGATATACATGCAATGAAAGGAAGAATCGAGCTAGTTAAAGCCCGGTCATTTCAGCCAGTTTAGCATGGCTATGATAGCTCGATCGTTTTGTCATACTACCGAGGTAAAACCATCTCACTTGGTTTAAGCAGTGAGTGGGGTGTTGAAGGATAAGCATTATCTTTCAGGAGTGTGATTCCTAGGAGGACTCTCAATGGAGAAATAAGAGTCCTACTAAGATTGTGCCATGCGAAACCTATAAAAGCTCATAACATCACCTATAGAGAGGTAACACAACTTTGATTTTCGAATACACAGAGCTTTTGTCTATTTGTCTATTTTGCTGACTTAAGCATCGGAGAGGTATCCGGCACACACCCGCCGGCTAGCTCACGTTTGTATTTTCAGGGAGTAAAGCGACGACGTTTGGAGGAGCGTAGACTTAATCAACAGGATTATACGAGAACATTATTTCTTGCTCGTACAATTTTAATATGTATTTCAGTAAAATTATAGATTTCTATCATGCTCATCAAACGACAAATGCCTAACTGCTAAAGCATGTTTCACTACATAAAAGCACTTTTGTCTAGATTGTTGTTTATGTGCTGATTCTTAATCTGAAAGTGAAAATGTGAAGTGAATATCATTGTCATTTCAATATCTTAGGATCAATTGCGATGACAACATTAGAAACTGTTACTTTTGAGGCCAAAACAGCCTCGCTCTCTCTCTCGCTCTCTCTCTCACATTAATAGCCACCTACCTATTTACCAAACACAGCCTGAAAGGATAAGAAATGGATGGAAGTGAATTTAGATCAACCCAGTATACACATGCTGTAAGGCTAAATTTAATTATTTAGTCATTATGATAACTCACATGATATAATAATATGAATTATAAATTTAATAAGATTATAGTTTTATATTTTGAACCATAAGTTATTATCTAATTAGTCAATAGATTAAGTAGTTTCCAAATCTCGTACTTTGATGGTCAAGTGGAATTATAATTATATTAGAAAATTGGTCATCTGTCTACCTATAAAAATATATTTAGATTACATGTCAATTATTCTAAATATAACATATTTTAAAGAGGGTCAAGAGAGAAAAATCTTTCCCCACTAATATTATTACTAAGTTTATATTCAATCAATTTTGAGTCACTTGAAAGATTCGCATAACTGATCTAGGTATATTCTTTATTTTTCACATTATGTTATTATTTGTGAAAATTATGATAGTTCACGACTTTCAATTTTGGGTCAAAGCTCATTCGAAGGGGTGTTCTTACTCAGTCCAGGACTTCATCTGTAATTTGCAACAAATCAGGTATGTGTCTAGGTCTTGATGATGCTGAGTAGTGCTTAGTGGAGTCGCTGGTCTTCTCTTTGGTAAGCTTGTGGGCAGGAGGTGGGGTTTAGGAGCATTGTTGGAAGCAGAGGTGTTTTGAACCTTTATGCTCTGTTTTGTTTCTCTGTTGGGTGGTATCTCACCATTCTGGATGTTTGTAGGGTGCCTTTTCACTTTGCTTTATTGTTGTATTCATACTGTTGTATGTTGCTATCACCAATAAAGTTATTTGTTTTGCTGATCAAAAAATATACATAATACTATAAAATTATTTACACTTGTCACCTTTTTATACTATATTTAATCTGTCACTTATATATAACTTAAAACAGACATTACAACTTCATATTACATATCTATATATAAAATAATAAACACACTAAGATAGATTATGACCCAAAACTTTATGGATCACAATAATAATTTTGGACTCATACTAATCAATTTATCTGAATCACGTTCAACTCTTTTTTCATAAATCAAATAAAATATAGTCAATGACAATCTAATTAAGAACAAATTCAGATCAACCAAGTACACACTTGCCATCTTTTAATACCACATTTAACCTATCACTTTATGTATAAACCCATCATTGATATAAGGGGTCCCGCCACTCAAGTTTATATCAAATAATGATCTAACATATGAGGTAATACATTAAAAAATAATATAAAAAGATGATAAGTGTACCACTACTCTTATTTTATTATGGTGTCTGCCAAGATAATCTTAAAGGCAATATTTCACAACATTATTGCACTCGAAAATGAAAACTGAAAGCAAAACACGAAACACGAAACACAAAAAGAAAGAAAGAAAGAATAAGAAAAAGCCATTTTTGCAGGTGGCGAATGCGATTGCACTTGTCACGTGCAATAAGCTTTTTCAACCCCTAGATTATCCCTAGAGAACGAATGGAGTCTCGCGAGGGTTTGCAGCAAAGATGTTACCCACAAACATTTACCCACCATAACATCTACCCACCACCAATGAATTGGTGGTGGTCGTTATTGGGATTCCGAATAGATGAAGACATCGCGGCAATCATTGTCTGGGGTTTGAGATAATGCACATAAGCAGTTGGAGTATTTGGTGTTAGCGGTCTGAAGGCATGCATTGCGTTTGAGATGGCAGTGGAGAAGTAGGATTGCAGTAGGGGAACTATCTACGTGCTGGATCTCGAACAAAGTACATCCCAACTTTTTTAGGTCTTCGTTTGGTGCAACAGCAACAGCAGCAATCGATGAATTGCTGTGTTTCTCCGATTTCACGTGGCAGCAACTGTTGGTCGTGACTGGTTTGAACGTTTTAATAGTTGCCATTCTCTCTCTCTCTCTCTCTCTCTCTCTCTCTCTCTCTCTCTCTTACTTGGTTCCTTTCTTTCGTGTGATTTCCCTAACTCAAATCAGCGCTGCTATTTATAAGGTGAAAAATGGGGTGGTGCTGGTCCAAGTTTGTCCAACCCATTGAGAGCAGAAATTAAAGTAGTTCAAGAAGATTGAAGTTGTTTTGAGAAATTGGTATTTTAATTTTTTATAAAAAGTGTAAAAAATTAAAGAAAATAGTTGATTTGTTTTTTGTTGTGACTTTTTGATTTTTTTTTTTTTTTTTTTTTGACTGTTTTCCCATGTTGCCAAAATAGGCTGGTGGGTGTTCGGATTTGCTTTTTTGTTGGCTCATTTTCATTTTTAGGGAATTTTTAAAAAAAAATTGAAAAGTTTTACGTTTTTAGATTTTACTAGACAAAACGAATAAAAAAGTTTAGAAAAAACAAAAATAAACAAAAAATAGTGGCCCTTTTTTGTGAAATTTTTTTTATTTTACTTTTTAGATTCATCTATACAAAATAGAGTAAAAAAAAATTTTGTACTAATTTTGAAAAAAAACTACTATAGACAAAAAAATGTGACTTTTTTCCTTGTTTTCAAATAGCCACTAAGCTTCGTTTGGCAATGACTTTTTAGTTGATTTTTTTTATTTTTTTGACTTTTTTATTCTGGGATTTTTTTATTCGTTTGGTATTATTGATTGGCATTTTTAGCTTTTTAGCTTTAGAATGGTGGACTTTTTTTTTTATCTTTTTGTGATTTTTGTCCTTTTGTGATTTTTTGACTTTTTTTTTATCCTTTTGTGATTATATAACCCAACTCATTTACCAAACAACCCCTAGGTCATCGTTCTAATGTGGTGTGTCTAACTGAAAAAAATTTAAAGAAAATGTTAGGTAGTGTTTGGTTTGTTTTTGAATCATGATTTCAATCAAAAAATTTTAAAGTTCTTTTCAAAATTTATAACTAACCATACAAAATTCAAAACTCAATTCAAAAATTATTTTCATTACTAAACACACAATTCAAAATTTAATTCAAAAACTCTGTTTTAAAAAAAAATCAATTTTTTTTATTTTGTTCTTTAAAATTATTCTTTATTTTATATTTTTTTTGAAAAAATATAAAATATCAAAATTATTTTGTTTATTTTTATTTTTGAAGAAAAATATTTTTTTATTATTTTTATTTTTTTTAGAAAAATATTTTGTTATTTTTTTAAGTATTGGCTAAATAATTTGTTATGATTTAGATAAATATGGGCAATCAAAATTTTTTAAAATTAAAAAAATTAAATATTTAAAAAAGTTAAAAAAACTCAAAATACAATTTAAAAAATATTTAAAATATTAAAAAAATAAAATAAAATATTTAAAATAAAAATTATGTATTTAAAATGCTTAAAAATATATATATAACGCACACATTTAATAAACACGGCACACATTAAAAAAAATTAAATAAAAATATTTGACCTAAAAAAATAGAATTAAGAAAAATTTTAAATATTTAAAAAAAATAAATCCAAAAAATTTCAAAATATAACTCAAAACTCTTTTCAAAACTCATATCCAAACAAATTTTATTTTTTCAAAACTCATAACTCAAAACACAACTCCACACTCAAATCATGATTAAAATTAAACCAATGAATTAGTTTTTTTTATTTATTTGAATTAGCAAAGTTCCTAAAATTCCTCCATGTCTTATAGCTTTTTTCCTTCATGTACTGTTATTATAGATCGGTCACACTACCGATATGGTATGCTAGACCCATAGAATAACTTCTCATGTTTGAAAGTAACTTACGTGGGAATAGAAAATGGAAAATGAGACATATAATCCTATTTTTACCTTATTTTTTTCACTTTAATACACAAGTTTAGATACATTTATACATTACTTTGCTCAAAAAAATAATTAATTAGATAAGGTATGTGTGAAAAAATTATATTTTCTCTTCATCTTGTTTAGATAAATAAGAGAGGAATGAAAAGAAAAGATATGTTAATTAAACTACATCAAAGAAAAAAGAAATTTGTTATTTTCTATATCTAAAGGGGCAGGTTTAGTATTATAAGAAAATAACAATTAAGTGGTTTTATTTTCTTTTCCAATCTCTCCATTTTGGGGAGATTCCAATTAAAGATTGTAAGAAAAATGAGTTTCTCACAATTTATTCTTATTTCATTTCATTTATCTTTTTATATATCCAAACATTTGATATGAATTGAAAATAATAATTTCATTTATTTTATTTTATTTTCTTGTCACTCATCTCAAGGTTGTTTTGGGCATAATTTATAAGTTCACTTTTTTCCTTAGCACCAAAAGAAGTATAAAAAAGTAAATAAATTATTTAACCCAAGTAAGCTAATAAGTTAATAAATTGTTTTTTCATTTTTTATTTTTTTTTTTTTGGCACTCAATCCATAAATCCAATTTTAGATTTTCTTTACTAAAAAATCCACACTTTAAAATATTTTGTTCATAAGGACAAATTTCTATAAAATGACCAAACTATTAGGATAAAAGTATTGACCTAGAACCCAGGAAAATTGATATATGGCCAGAGCATTTAACCTAGCCAAAGCAACTCCAAAGTAAGGGTAAGGGCTAGGCCCAAACCCTTGTTAGGTCCATCTTAATGAAAGAGACAAAGCCACGTGATCGAAGGTTTGAATAAGATCGCCTTTTGGAAGGAAATTCGCAACACAAATGAGAGCCCTTGGATCCGTATGTAACCTACGATGGACATCAGAATTGACAAAGATAGGAATATGGGATCAGCATATCCTGATAGCATGATCATCCGATAAGCAAAATCCAATGGTCGAAAATGAGAACCAGTATCCAAACTAATCTAGGCCATCCAAAATAAAACAACTTCTACGTTGGCAAATCAAGACAACTTGACCCCTTGCCTGACAAAGGTTTAGGGGCATAAAATACCATTCAATCAAGCCAACCATCCAACGCCCCAAATACAAGGTATTGACACTATAAAAGGAAGGACCAAGAATAACAAAGGCGGGGCAAGTAAACAATAACCAATACAACTAGTCTTTCATTTCAGTATAACATGTCCAAACAATATTCTGACCTGACCGTCGGAGGGTCATCCCGACCAAATTTGGTCAGGAGAGATCACTAATAACTTGGTGTCTTTTTACAAAGCATAGGAAGGAGCAGCTTGTCTCGTTTTCGCTATGGAGAAAAATTCGTCCTTCCATAATATATATTCTATATATTTCCCAAAACATATACTCGCTCTCCCTCTCTGCTCACCTCTTCTCTCTCTCTCTCTCTCTCTCTCTCTCTCTCTCTCTCTCTCACATAGAATATAGACACACACATACACATACGCAACCCTAGTTTGTTCTCTCTAAAAACCCTAGTTCTGCTATGGAAGCTTTCGGATCAGGAGCACTCGGCGATGGCGAGGAGTGAGTGAAAGACCCTCACCACCAACGCCTAACGCCGTATCGGATCGCTGTCGATCTCAGCAATGAAATCACCTTCGGTTTTACCGCCGTCGATCTCAGCAACGAGATCCACTACTACCTTCACCTCAGCGATACCTTGATCTTCCTCCACGTCTGCTATACCTCCGTGCTCTACAACATCGATCCATTTTTCTTCTTCTTTTTTGCTCTTCAAACTATGTTTTCTGTCTAGATCAACATCGATTTGAGTTGATTTCGAGTGATTTTTGTTGTTTTTGTAGATAAGGCAACGGAGATAGTGACGGTGAGGGTCTCTACCGTCTATTACTCTGATCATCAGATTGTGTGTTCATGTTCACATACTCAAGCACTACATATATAGCGATACAATCGAAGTCGAAGAAATGAAACCCTAAATTCACAAATCGGCCATGGCTTCCATCAAAGATCGCAACAATTGTTTATATCGCCAACCTCGCCGAAGAAGTCAAACGCTGTGATGGTCACTTTCTTCTTCTTCTTCTTCTTCTTCTTCTCTCTTCTCTCTCTCTCTAGATCTACAGTTTTTAAGCTCATTTTTTGAAGCTAGGTTTTTTTAAATTTGATTTTGTGTAGAAATGGTGGAGTTGATAAAGATAATAACGAAATTGTTAATATCATCAAGGGTTTGTTTGTTTTCTTTTATTCGCAAAAGAGAGAGGTATTTTTGGTGGATTCTAGGGAATTTAAGCCTGAAGCTTTGGTGGATTCCGGAATGGCTCATCGTCGTAGATTCGACATTAGTGTTGTGAATCCAATATTGGGCAAGACAATTTCGATGTGAAGATAGTGGTGAAAGAGGCACATTGAGATCAGTTTAATTTAGTCATGGATTCACTAGGTGATTGAGAATACACATATGTAATTCTTTTTTTATCTTCTTAGTGAATTGTTTTGTGACTTTAGTCCTTAGTTTTTTTTTTATCACAATTAGAGACATTCCAATTATGATTTTTTTTCACGTTAAATCATTGTGTCGATTTGTTTTGATTGTTTGATTGAGATTGTTATTCATTGTTTAAAATTGAAACACAATCATAAATCAATATCCCGGGAATTTTAAATTTTTTAGTAGTCATATTTTTCTTAATATCAATTATAAAGAGATTTTCTTAATATCATTTATATTTTTTTTTCATATCAATTATTTCAATAGACTTTCTCTTTTAAAATGATAAGCTCCACTACAATCATATTAGGGACGAAGCAAGGTTAAATTGTGAAGATTGTGAAGGAATTGTGTGAGTTTAAAATCTTGATAGTCCCAAGTTCTTGAAAATAGTGTAGGAATTGATCATGTTAAAAATATTGCTTCAAAATATTGTCGATGAATTGTTTGAGTTTAAAATCTTGCTTATGAATAACTGTTTGTTTTTTCTTTTTTTCAGAATAGAAAAATGTAAATGTCTATTAATGAAACTAAAATGGACAATTTGGCCATAAATCCCTCAAGAAGCACTTATCTTGTCAACAGGATAAGAATTATATGAGTACATGCAAAAATCCTTAGTATTTTAAAATATCATTCTTATTATTCTCATAGTCACTGCTTATCTCCATCATCTCATATGAGATTGATGACCTCAGATCTGACATTTATTATCTTAGATTTGAAAATCAATAGTTCATTCTCTCTCTTTTTGACTCTCTCTCTCTCTCTCTCTCTCTCTCTCATTTCCCTGTAAATCCCTATTTTTTGTTCATTTCTTTTTTTTTATTTGTTCACAGGTGAAATCACAAATTTTATTCTGATTCAAAATAAAATTTTATTATGAATCAAAGTAAAATTTTGTCCTTTCAACAAAAAATGGGAACTATAAGAGAGTTTTGTAAGTATTGAATTTATTTTTATTTTATTTTTATCCTTTTGACAAAAAATGAAAAGTCTGAGAGATTTATGGTCAAATCCCCCGACTAAAATAACTTACATCAATAAATGTGAGGGAAATGCATAACTGCATCATAGTGGCCCAATTCATCCCAACTACTGACCCAATAACTGTTGGGTTTGAAATCCTAGTGACCCAATGACAGCAACTTAGTCACCCAATAACTTTTGGATTCTTGGAAAGATTGGACAGAAATTGATTAACTTTGAAATCCTATTTTATAACAATCTGTTTTTCGGTTAGAGGATTTGATGAAAAAAATTGAAATGAGGAATAGAAAATAAAATAAAATAATTAATAGAATTCAAATTTTGAATCATGTTTGGTTGAGTTGAAAAATAAAGAAAGAAAAGAGTTTAAGTGAACTTAAAAAATAAAAAATGAGATTGCATTTTTCTCTATTTTTTTTACCTGTGTTTTCTATTATAACCAAACAAAAAATAAGATTACATTTCATCCTTTTTCTTTTCTTTTTTTTTTTTTTTTTTTCATCAAATCATCCAACCTAACACAACCTAAGTGCTTTTAACCAATCAGTATCTTATGATTCACGATACATATCTTATGATTCGGTACTTTTCAAAAGGAATCGATACTATCATCAATACGTATCTTAAATTAAATGTATTTTATGTTACATATATAATACGTGATGCGATATACATTACAAGATACATAATGTGATACGTATGTCACATAAATACTTAAATGTCTTTAGCAAAATTTGAAAAAAAAATATTCAAATTATTTTATATAAATTATTATTGTCGAAAATTTTAATCAACTTATTAAAAAAAATCTATTTTTTAAATGAGAATGATACATTTTAGTCTATTTCTCAACCTTTTTGATATATCTATCGTATGGTTTAAGAATGTTGAGTTATTAATTTATGTCTTGTGAAGATAATATGTATTGCTGCATATATATATATATATATATATATATATATTTAATTTAGGGAACTTTACTTTTGCAATTGATAGAATTACATATTGTTTAGAGTTTTATTCTTATAAGATATTCGTTTTTTACAACTATATTTATTTCTCTACCTATTTCTAAAGGCATTAAAGTATCTTCAATACATGATACAATACGATACACGATTCAGAAAAATTAAAAAATGATACACGATTCGTATCCTAATTTGACAACTATGCTTGAAACGATTGTGGAGGAATTGATTAATTAGTCTGAAATCTTGCTTCAAAACAATTGTCAAATGCTTGAAAAGATTGTCGAGGAATTACTTGAGTATGAAATCCAATGTTAGAATAATTGTCTAGTACATGAAAAGATTGTGGAAGTAATCATTGAGTAAGAGTTGCACAAACTTAAAAATCCAAATGTAGAATACTGGTTGAGTGCTTAAAAAGATTGTAGAGGAATTGATAGAGTTTGAAATCTTGCTTTAGACCATAATTTTAGCATTTTCTAACAACAAATTTACTTAGATCATGTTTTTACATCACAACAATATTATATGGTTGATATTGTTCCAATATCAGAACTTTGGGGTGTTACAAGAAGTTTGAATGTGAATGGATGGTGACAGTGACACCTTGATATTAATCTCAATTCTCTGTTATATAATTCTCAATTTTAGAAAGGTCATACTCATGTTTCCATCATAGGTGGACCCTTCAAAATATGAGCTGGCTAAAAAAATATGAATTTATGTTACAAAAGTGCTAGGAAACTCAAAATATTTATAAAAAATATAAAATAAAATAAAAAAATATTGAATGGTTGAGATGCATTTTAAAAATGAAGCTCACAAAACTAAATCGACATCATCAAATAACATTTGGATAACTTTCTAAATTATATTTCTGAATTCATAACTCACTACAATATATAAGAGTTTTAGAGACTAATTTTTTTAGTCTTTAAAAGTGAATTTTGTTTCAAAAGACATCTAGGGACTAATTTCTACCATCGTGAAAATAGTCAGTAAAAGATTGTTCCAAAAAGTCAAAAATAAGGCTTTTACCGACAAAATTTAAGAAATGTCACTAATAAATACACTTTTAGAGACAAAATAATTTGGTCTTAAAAGGATTTATTTTTTGAGACAAAAAATTTGGTCCCAAAAAGATAATAATTTATCACTAATGTCTAATTTTCGTTGCTAAAAATATTTGATCTCTAAAAAATAATTTTATCCATAAATTTTAATCTCTAAAATTTTAATTTTTTGTAATGACTTTTATGTTATGTTATAGGGAAGCCTTATAGTACGCTGTACAGACCCCCCTTAAAAGTAGAGTTTGGCTTTCTTCCAGTCAGTGATTAGATTAGAGGGTGCCATTGGGCTCGTGGAGGCTTGTCACAGATCCCGTTTTAATAATCTGAACTGTTCAATATGTAAAGCTCGTCGAGTAATATATAACTATAAAAAATCACGTTGATTAGATATCGATAGCTACTTGATCAAATCACTTTTTTTTATAAAAAAAAAAAAGGACGGCGAAAAAATTATCAGTTGACAGAAATCTGATCCGATGAAATAATTATCGATATCCGATTAACATGATTTTTTACATTTATATAGTACTCGACGAGTTCTACACATTGAACGGTTCGGATTATCGAAACGGGACCTGTGATGGGCCTCGACTAACTTAATATCACTTTCTAATCTGATCATAGACGGGAGAGAAGCCAACTCCAAAAAGTACTATCATTTCTTTAGACTAAATTATCATTGGAATCACGTTTTGGCACTATTATACCATGAAAAGTTACACATTTTTTCAATTTGTAGAGAAATTAATTATAAAATTACATATAATCTTTTACAAAGGAGACTAGAGATGAAATTCACTTTATGTAAAGAGTTGTGTGTAATTTTATAATTGATATTTATGTTTCTAACCTTTTTCAAAGTTATAATCTTAAAGAAAATTCATGTAAAAAAAAAAATCATATTAAAATATTGTGATAATTATCTACAAAAATTATAGGGTAATTTGGCAATCTAGTTAACAGTTAGCTTTTAATTTCTAATTCATTTTATGTCACATCTCCTTTTATATTTATTATATATAAAAGGATAAAAAAGTTAGAAAAAACTAAAAAGTTAATTTTTAACTAACTTTCCAAAGAAAAATGACTGGTAGTTCGAAAACTTTGGCTCGAGATTGGCTCGAATTTATAAAACGACGCCGTTTTATATTTTTTTTTTCTCTTTTTATCTGAAGCAGACAGAGGGAGGGGGAGAGGGACGAAGGAAGAGAGAGAGAGAAGGAAAAAGAAAAGAGAGAAGAAAGGGGGAAGAGGCTCGCCCCAGATTTTGCTGATGAAGATGACGATGATGTTGAAGATGATGAAGATGTTCAAAGTCTGAAGCTATTCAAAAAAAAATTTGATCTGGATGATGGCGGTCGGTGAGGATGAAAGGGATCTACAGAACCAAATTTTTCCGTTTGTTGGCGAGGGAAAACCCAGCAGCCAGATTTTTTTTTTTTTTTTTGATTGATTTTTTTTCTTCTTCTTCTTAATTTATTATGATGAAGATGTTCATTATGATGAAGATCTGTGTTGATAAATTAGATCTAAAAGATTTATAAGATCTGTGTTTTTAGATCTGTGAAGATCTAAAATCTGTGTTGATAAATTAGATCTAAAATCTGTGTTTTTAGATCTGTGTTGATAAATTAGATCTAAAATCTTCACAGATCTGTGTTTTTAATCTTCATTATGATGAAGATCTAAATTATCAATCTGTTCCTGAAGATCTGTGAAGATGATGAATCTGTATTGAAAATATGTGTTGTTATGAACAGATGAACATCTAGAAATAATTTATTTTTGAAACATCAATAAAGATCATAAATCCAAATTTATTTGAACCAGATCAACATCAATGAAGAAGATGAACATCAGCTGAACCAGAGAAAACATGAAGAAAAAAAAAAAAAAAAAGAGAGAGAGAGAGAGAGAGACACCAAAACGACGTCGTTTTGGTGTCGAGCCAAATTCGAACCTCCAAATTTCAAGCTACCAATCGGAACTGCTTCCCAAATCACCCAACGTATATTTTGTCTATTTCTACTAATAATTGGTGTTCTCTCCCAATTAACCAGAAATCAATAAAAATTCAACTCCCTTTTGAAGTGGTGTTTGAACTGTAGTCCATGTGATAGTTACTCTTTTGAAACTAAGCTCAAATTTCTAAATATTAAGCTTCCATTTAGAAAGTTGATTAACTTTTTGATTTTTTAATTATTTTAGGAGTGTTTTAAGAAGTGGGTTAAAAGTCACTTCCTAATTTTTAACTCACTTCCCTCTCTCACAAAAAAGCTAAAAAGCAGCTTTTAAACATCTTCTCAAAGCACCTCTTAGTTTGGATTAAAAAGTCTCGTTTATAATAGATTTTTTGGCTTTTTTGATTTTTGTGAGAGAAAAATTAAAATAATTATGGTTTAGATGTGATATTTTGTCTTATTAACTTTTTAGCCTATTTTATCATTTTGTAACTATTTTAACCCCAACTTAAAATGCCAAACGAAGCCTATATTTCCATGATAATGACTAATCTCATTTTTGGGTTTGTTTGGGATGTTAACTAGTTTTTTGACTTTTTGACTTTTTTGATAAATTTAGTCTGTAGCTAAAAAGTTTCGTTTGATATTGATTTTTTGATTTTTTTTTTTTTTTTACTTTTGTGAGAGAAATGAAATAATTATGGTTTGGATGTGACATTTTATTTTATTAGACTAAAAAATCCATTTTATCTTTTTGTGACTAAAATAATCCCAGCCTCACCCAAACCCACGTGCCAAACCAGAACTTTGTGGTGTAAAACCGCGCAATATGATTAGCTACATGGATTGTTTTAGCTAATTTTATTTATAATTTTTTATTAATTAATAATATTAAGTAAAATAATATCATCGATATATTCAACTTTCGTTTGGGATATAGGTTGGCTTTTTGGCTTTATGACTTTTTTTCCCTATTTTAGCGTAGGGTTAAAAACCTCGTTTGAGATAAGAAGATCACTTAGGCTTTATGCTTTTATTTTTTGACTTTTGTAAGAGAAAAAATAAAATGATTATAAGTTGTGTGGGATATTTTATCTTATTTAACTAAAATAATCTATTTTATCTTATATGACTATTTTAGCCTAAGTGATCTTCCCGAACAGACCCTCAATCTTCATTTTTCTATCACTGTTGGACCCTCTAAGATATGCTTAGGTAGAAAAGATATGCATTTTAGGTATAACACAAACAAATATGATGCCATTCAATTGGGTTCCTATCATTTTTTACAATAAACCCTAACGAGGATCACGTTTTTGCACTACACTAATGTATCTCCCATCTTCTTTGATTTGTGAAATAAAAAATAAAATAAAATTTCTTTACCGATTCAAAAAATAAAAATAAAATCATTCATTTGAATAACGTGGCAATTGGGTTTTATAACAAAAGCATTCGAACCAATCATAGCATTCTATAAAAAAATATTATATAATTTTCCTATTCATACAGTACTGTGTGAGTGATTTTCCGATCACACTGCCCCTCTTAGTAATTCAGCTGTAGAACATAAGCAGAATAGATGGCACCTTACTGTCCTGCACAAAAAGAAAAGGCTCCGGCGGTGGTTCTTCCATCCGGGGGCACTCCGACGATCAAGTCAGTATATTTCTCAATTATATTCCGGTATTCAACTCACAAGCTTGAATATAAAAAACATACCTTAGACTCATGGGGGTGCCTCTCTTTTATAGCTAATACAATCCTAGTCCCAATAGGAGCCTAACTCCAATGGACTCAGGATTACTGCCAAACTGGAACTCCCAGTGGGATTAGGATAAACCCTCTAAGAGTTTCATCTTTACCCAAACTGAAGTATTCTCTCAATCTAGGACTCTTGTCCTTTATCCGCTTATCTCGGATTCCGATATCTTCGGAGATAACCTCGGCAACTCCGAAATTACCTCGGCATAACTACCACGACACGTGGCACCTCGGCTGACACGTCGGCATCACCATGCCACGTGTTGGTACTCAGAAAATATATCCCCACAACTGCCCCCTAGGTTCTATTACCTCGGCATTCTGAGGTGATGAAACTTATATTGTTCTTCTTTCCAGTACGTCGGCGTCAGAACTCTTCAGTCGAGGTCATTCTCTTAAGGCCGACATGTCTTCTTTTAAGAACAAGATTTCAAATGAACTCTTCCATGCGCATGAGCTGTCATGCATCACTTCTCAACCGTTTTTCCTATGTGTGTGATCCTCATTGGATCGTATCACTGACGCGCCTGAAAATCGTCTTCTCTGTGTGCGCCGCCTGACGTATGCGATGCTCCAGGCGTAATAATTGTTTTCATTTTGCCGCCGTTTCGAGTTTTTGACAAAAAACCTTTCCTTCGTCTTTTTTCCTTCACTTTTACATTTCGATTCTCTTGCTTTCTCTCTCTCTAAACTCTCCCAAATCCGCCATTGCTCTAGCTCCAAGCTCTGCAATCGTCTTCATTCTCCCATTCCAGCGAAGTTTTCATCGTTCCGTCGTGTCTACATCCGTCGTCTGACCTCGGCGATCCTCATACCGGCTCCATTTTTTCCGGTAAGCCTTTGCCCCTTTTGTCTTCAATTTTGTTAATGTTCTTCATTTCTTTCTGCCTTTACTGTTTTGTTGGAACTTCCAACCTGTGAATCATACATTTTGATGTTTTTTCCTCATGATTTTGCTTCTGCCCATGTTTTGAATCATACGCACTGTTCACCACTTCTTGCACTTTTGCCCCTGTTCTTGGCCCTTTACTTCTCATATCTTTTATGCTCTTGATAGGCCACCTTCGTTCTTGATTCTGAAAACTTGCTCTTGTTTCTTGTTTTTGTGTTTTTTCCAGATTCGAGCCTCCAATCTTTGTTTTCATAGGTCTAGGTTTGGGATTTGCATATAGAACCTGCCAATTCTTTAGGAAAAACTGAAACAATTCTTACCAGTATTTGCCTAGGTTTTTGCCGAGGTCCTAATAAACCATTTAAGAACATCTCCTTTCTGAAATTGAATACCCTTACGCCGATATCATGAGTATGTGGAGACATAGGGTAGATACACCAACCAAACTTAAATACTTTAGGGAGGAGTTTTCCATTCCTGCCGGTGTCTATCTGAGACTGGCTGGTGATGACGACTCTATCATGCCCAAAGATGATACCATGCCCTTCTCCATTGTTGCTTTCGTTGAATATGGACTTCGGCTCCCACTAAATCCCCTTTTCCGTGAAGTTCTCCACTATTACAAGTTGAACCCTATGCAGCTCACCATTAACTCCTATCGAGTGATAAACGGTATCATAGCCCTAGCTAGGCAGGAGAACGTTAGGATCACCCTTGCCGACGTTCAATATTGTTATACCATGTGCGCCCTGAATTTGAAGGAAAAAGGCTATGTATATTACCTCAAGCCGAGGTCCACTGAATTCAAAATCGTAGCCGACCTCCCAGACTCCAACAAGGGAGCTGGAGATGACTATGTCATTGCTTCGGGGAATTGGGAGTTTGGCCCAGACGAAGATGTTCATCTTTACCCTCTTCCTCGAACAGTTAAAGAGGGCAAGGGTAAGAGCCCAGTGTTTAACCACTTAGTTGTTTTCTTTCCAAGTCTTCAAACTTTGTCGGTCTCTAATGTCTTGTTCTTTTTTGCAGACGTTCGCAAGCCACCAAAGGACTTTCGCCAGTCCTACTTTTTAGGCAAGGATCTAAAAAAGCTTTTGGACTTGCCTGTCCACAAAAGGAAAGCACCTTTGTTGTTAAATTTTATCCCAACATATAAGTCCATTTTGCCCGACGTTCCAAGGAAGAAGAAAAAGAGCCTCTCTCCTCCTACAGCCACAACTCAAACTGCCTCTACATCCCGAACAGATCAGGAATCAACATCTGACCCAACCAATCAGCCATCTACCTCAGCTCCATACTTAATACCAATACCCGAACGCAAACGCCGGCGCAGACTTGTCAAAACTGCTGAGATGGGTCGCCCAAAGCCCGTTGCTCAAGACCTGCTAGCCGATCTCCCAACCGACGTTGATGCTGCTCCGACTCAAATTATGCCCCCACCAAAGCCAAAGAGAACCAAGAAGGCCCAGCCAATGACCAAAGCCACTGTGGCTGAGACTGAAGACACCCTGCCTATTGCACAATTGGCAGAGAGTAAGAAGACTGCTTCTACTTCTGCCAAAAGGTCTGCTGAAGCTCAACCTTCTGAGTCCACAAAATCGAAGAAGCCGAGGTCGTCTTCAGCAACTACATCGGAATCCAAAAAACCAGATGTTCCTTGGGCCCCCCAAATTACTTTGGAAGACAGGCCAATAATGGCCAGTGAGAGTGCCGACGACATAAATGTCGGCGTGGCTCTTAGCACTGCACTGCTTCTGCCTGGTGACTTGGAGCGAAATGCTGGATACAGTGAATATGAGAACTACGCTTTAATGCTCCAACACTCAGTTCAAGTAAGTGTTCCAGTTTGGTACTTGTTCTTTCTTTCTGTTTCATACTTAGAATATTTTCTAACACTTCTGTTTTCTTTCAGGCTATCCAGTACGCCCATTCCTTTTCAATGCAGTCATTTGAAAATCGAGAAAAGTTGGCCGAGATGAAGAGGGAGTTTACTTCCCTTCAGAAGGCCAACAAAAGTCTTCAACAAAAAATGAAGAAGCTGGAAGATCAAGCTGAGGCTGCTACTCAGGCCAAACAGGTAGCTGAGGAAAAGGCTGAATCTGCTGAAGCTATAAGGAAGGTTGCTGAGGCTGAGAAGAGGGAAGCCGAGGCTAAAAAGGCCCAGGCCGAAAAGGAGCTCCAAGAGGCCCTGGCTACCAAAGTTGCTGAAATAAAGGATGCTGACGAAAAGGCATACGCACAGGGTATGGCCGACGTTACAGAGGAATACAAACTTCAAGTCAGGCAGGCATGCAACAGGGGCTTCTCCCTAGGTTGGATGTCCTTAGCAAAGAAGCTCAATATTCCTGATGATTCACCATGGCGTAAAGCCGACGCGATTCCCCTTCCATTTCCTCCTCCGCCACCTCCAAGTCAAGCTGAAGAGGAATCTGAGTCTGAAGCCGAGGATGAGGATAAGGATGACGATGATGCTCTAGTAAGGAAGCCCAAGGATGCCAATGAGACCAAATCTCCTCCTCAGGATGATCAAGTCCTAGACCTGACTCATGAGGAGGATGAGGAGGTTGCTAAAGATGCTATTCCTGAACAAGCATCAACCGACGTTCCTCCAGCCGAAAAAAATCTTGATGAAACGCTTGCAGAGATTGATGCCGAGATTGAGGCAGAAAAGGTTGCCGAGAAGGTTCCACCAGAATCTTCTGAAGTCCCAGCCCTTCCAGCTGTTAATGCTGAAGAATCTTGATTTTTATTTCCTTGTCTTTTATACTTTGTTTTGCTTTTCTGAACAATGTAAGCTTCCTTTTATGGCCGATGTGCCTTTCTTTGTTTCTTCAGAACAATGTACTTCTGGTAGGCCATAGTGTCTTCTTTGTATATAACTGCAACTGTTTTCCTCTGAATGCTTTTAATTTCCCTTGATTGCTTCTGCATGGTTCTATACTTAGAATACTTTGCATATACTCTTCATACTTCTTCCTTCTTTAAGAAATCATCTCGGGGTTATATACCTCGGGTAAAATAACTACTAAATTTACTTCGGCAAGATACTGACCTGCAATCTTTTCATAAATTTCAACAAGTATAAAACATATACTTTTCAACGTAAACTTTGCAAACTTTTCTCAAGTTGCAATAAATGTGTAAACAGTAATTTTACTCTAACCTACTTGTAAATTGCTACAAATTTCAACAAGGACTAACATATACAGTAAACTTTTCTCAAGTTATAACAAGTGTTAAACAGTGATCTACTTGTAAATTGCTACAAATTTCAACAAGGTTTAAACAATATACTTAGCTTTTACCTCAACCTGTAAATTGCTGCAAATTTCAACAGATGATCATATGTCGGCTTAACTTCAACTTGTAAATTGCTACAAATTTCAACAAGTGTTAAGCATCTTTTTTGGTTTAGCCAACCAGTAGATTGCCATAAGTCTGTAAGTAATAACATCGGCTTACTTCGACTTGTAAATTGCTACAAATTTCAACAAGCGAAGAGAAACAGTAATCTCGGCTTAACTCCCAACTTGTAAATTGCTACAAATTTCAACAAGTGGTAAACTTTGTATCGGTTTGACCAACTTGTAAATTGCTACAAATTTCAACAAGTGGTAAACTTTGTATCGGTTTGACCAACTTGTAAATTGCTACAAATTTCAACAAGTGGTAAACTTTGTATCTTTGCCTTCTCTCTGCCCCCAATGTGAACCTGAGTTTCACTCGGGTTCTCATTACTTAGAGACAACATTATGCATTCATAAGTTGGGGAATTCTGTAAAGATTTTATTGATGACGTCGGCAAAATACAATGAATATCTCAATGATAGAAAATTTCAAATTACAAGTGTTCCAGGGTCTTGGCAATGCTTTGCCCTCATTGTCTTCAAGCCGATAAGCTCCATTGCCTAACACCGAAGTAATTCTGTAAGGTCCTTCCCAGTTTGGGCCAAGCTTGCCCTCTCTGGGATCCTTCTTGTTGCCGACGACTTTTCTCAGGACTAGGTCGCCGACTTGAAAATCTCTTGGGTTGACCTTCTTGTTGTAAGCTCTGGCAAGCTGTTGCTGGTATACTGCAAGCTGAATTGCAGCCTTCTCTCTTCGTTCTTCCAAAAGATCCAGATCTCGGGCTAAGAGTATGTCATTGGTCCCATTCTCAACTCCCTGGGTTCGGATCCCTGGGATGCCGACTTCTAGTGGAATGACTGCTTCTGTGCCATAAGCCATGGCAAAGGGGGATTCCCCTGTTGATCTTCTCGGCGTAGTCCGATATGCCCAAAGGACGTTGGGTAATTCGTCTACCCACTTTCCTTTTGCTGCCTGCAGCCTCTTCTTTATTCCATCCAAAATTACTTTGTTGGATGCTTCTGCTTGCCCATTACTTTGGGGGAAACTTGGTGTTGAAAAGTAATTCTTGATCTTGAATTTCGCACAAAAGTTCTTGATAAGTTTGCTGTCAAACTGCGTTCCGTTGTCGGCAACGATGGCTCTTGGAATGCCAAATCTGGTGATAATGTTTTTCCATATGAAATTCTTGACGTCCACATCTCGGATTTTGGCAAGAGGTTCTGCCTCTATCCACTTTGTGAAGTAATCTGTTGCTACCAGCAAGTATTTTCTCTGCCCAGTTGCTTGGGGAAGTTGTCCAACCAGATCCATGCCCCATTGGGCAAACGGCCAAGGGCTGGATACTGGATTCAGGTCAGCAGCTGGCTGATGAATCAAAGGTGCAAACCTTTGGCATTGTTCGCACTTCTTTACGTATGCTTCTGCATCTTTTTGCATGTAGGGCCACCAATACCCCTGGGTAATGGCCCTATGGGCTAATGATCTGCCCCCAGTGTGGCTTCCACAAATTCCTTCATGAATTTCATATAAAAAATCTTCAACTTGTAAAGGGTGTACGCACCTTAAAAGGGGTCCAGTGAAGGACCTTCTGTAGAGATGTCCGTCCGCAGTCAGGCTGAATCTTGCCGACTTCAACCTGACTTTGTGTGCCTCCTTGCGGTCTTCTGGCAGCTTTCCTTCTTTCAGGAATGCAACAATTGCGTCCATCCAGCTTGGCCCCATGTCCACACACATTGCTTCTTGCTTTGCGCTCTGTGGTTCTATGCTCGGGCCCGACATATAGTCAATCATAATTGTTCTTGTTTTTCCAGTCTGTATTGAACTTGCCAGGTTGGCCAACGCGTCGGCGTGGCTGTTATCATCTCGGCTTACTTGGAGAAGTCGGCAGTTCTGAAACAGGGCTGCCAATCTGATGACCTCTTTTGCATATGCCGACATCCTCTCGTCTCTGGCTGCAAACTCTCCTGTTGACTGGTTAACAATTAACTGTGAATCACAAAAAACTATTACCTCATCTGCTTCTGCTGCTGCTGCCAGCTTTAGTCCTGCAATTAATGCTTCGTATTCTGCTTCATTGTTTGAGGCCTTGAACCCCAAACGGATGGATTGTTCTATTATTTCTCCATCTGGGGATATCAGCAGCACTCCTGCCCCCGCTCCTTGTCGGTTTGAACTTCCATCGACAAACAGTCTGAATGAGTCGCCGATGTAGATGCTGCAGGGTCTGAGCTTTTCCTTCCTTTGTTCCTTGGCCTTTGGCTGGGATTCTCCCTGCTTGCTGGGACCTCGTTCATCTTGGCTCAACGGAGCCCGATGTTCGATGGACTCAGGTGTGAATTCTGCCACGAAGTCGGCCAAAACCTGGCCCTTAATCGCTGTTCTGGGCCTGAACTCCAGGTCATACTGGCCCAAGGCCACTGCCCACCTTGCAATTCTTCCTGTTAAGTCTCCTTGTTGCAACAAGGACTTCAGTGGGTGCTCTGTTAGTATTACAATCTTGTGTGCCTGGAAGTAGTGGTTCAACTTTTTTGAGGCCATTACTAAGGCCAGCATTAACTTTTCTAGCGGTAGATACCTTGTTTCTGCGTCGGCCAAGGTTTTACTTACATAATAGACAGCCTTCTGTTCTCCCTGCTCTTCTCGGATTAGCACTGCACTTACTGCGTGTTCTGACACGGCTAAGTACAGAAACAACTCCTCCCCAGGTTCAGGTGTTGAGAGGACTGGGGCCGTGGTCAGATACTTTTTTAGGTCGGCCAAAGCGGCCTCACATTCTTCAGTCCATAGGAAATCTGCGGTCTTTTTTACCAGGTTGAAGAAGGGTTTACACTTGTCTGAACTTCGGCTTATGAACCTGTTTAGGGCTGCGGCCCTGCCAGTGAGCATTTGAACCTGTTTTGCCGATGTTGGGCTCTGTAGATCTAGGATGGCCTTGATCTGATCTGGGCTGGCCTCTATTCCCCTTCTTGTTACCAGGTACCCTAGAAACTTACCAGATCCGACTCCAAACGCGCATTTAGATGCGTTGAGTCGGAGCCGATATGTTTTGAGTATTTCAAATACCTCTTTCAGGTCGGCAAGATGACTCTTAGGCTCCTTGGTCTTCACGACCATGTCATCGATGTAGACTTCTACTGTTTGGCCTATCAGGTGCTTGAACATTTTGGTTACCAGCCTTTGGTAGGTTGCTCCTGCGTTCTTCAGCCCAAAAGGCATCACCCTGTAACAGTACAGGCCTTTTGGGGTGATGAACGCTGTCTTCTCCTCGTCTGGGGGGTACATGGCTATCTGGTGGTACCCCCTGTAAGCGTCCAGGAAGCTCATCCTTCCATGTCCAGATGTGGCGTCTACTAATTGATCGATTTTGGGCAGAGGAAAGCTGTCTTTGGGACATGCTTTATTCAGGCTTGTAAAATCTACGCAGACCCTCCATTTACCGTTTTTCTTCTTTACCACCACAGTGTTTGATAGCCATGTTGGATAATTGACTTCTCTGATGGCCTTGGCTTCCAGGAGTCTGTCTACTTCTTCCTCCACTGCTTCGACGTGCATCAACGTCGGTCTTCTAGCTCGTTGTATTACAGGTTTAGCCGACCTGTCAACGTTCAGTCTGTGACATGTGACCTCGGGGTCAATGCCAGGCATTTCATAAGGTGTCCAGGCGAACACCTCTATGTTTGCTCTTAAGAAGGCTTCAAGTTCCTTTTCTTCTTCTTCGGCTAAGCCTGAGCCGAGAAGAAAGAAGCGCTCTTCATCGCCCTCCTGGACGAAGATCTTCTTTAGTGTTTCCTCGCTCTTCTCGGCCGGCTCCTTGCCGACATCATCTAGGACCTCTATATCCTGATCTTCAATCTCTGCCTTCCCAAGTTCTCGTATGTTGCAGGTTGTTTTCATTGCTGCCATGGAGCAATTTTTGGCCTGTAGCTGGTCTCCTCTGACTTCTTCAATCCCATGTTCTGTTGGGAACCGCAATAGTTGATGCAACGTTGAGGGAACTGCCCCCATTGCATGCAACCATGGCCTTCCCAATATGATGTTATAAGGAGAAGGCGTATCAATCACGATGAATTCTGTCCTGATCTTCTTAGTGCCGGCCTGTACTTCCAAGTTTGTAGCGCCTAGTGGCCACGTCGGCGTTCCATTGAAGCCGACCATCGGGCCATTCGATTGCTCCATGTCGTCTGGGTGAAGGCCTAGCTCCTTGTAACATCTAACGTACATGATGTCACAAGAGCTGCCTTGATCTATTAGGATGCATTTTACTTGGCACTCCCCAACCTGGAGGGATACTACCAAGGCATCATTATGTGGGTGCTGTACCATCTCTAGGTCGGCTTCGGTGAAGGCTATCATCGGTCCTTGGCACTCCGCTGGCCGATGTCTTTTTTTCCCCGACTTGGTAGACATGCTGCAGATGCCTTACCCTTTGAGTCTCTCCTCTGACTTCGTTCTCGTTAACTTTTGAATGAATCACATTAACTATCCGAGGTCCTTCTGCCTGAGGTTGCGGAGGTGGTGGGGCTGCTGGAGCCTGAGGCAGTCTTGCCTGTTCTTCTCTTGTTCTGGTTTCATCGACAAGGTCTCTCAGGTGGCCTTGCCTTACCAGATCTTCCAAGTGTGCTTTTAGGGCTCTGCAGCCCTGTGTTGTATGTCCGTCTTCATTGTGATAAGCACAATGTCTGTCCATGTTTCTTCCCATAAATTCTCCCGGTTCCCTTGCTGGCGTTCTGTAATAGGGCTGGTTCCGAATTTTTCCTAGGACTTTTTGAATTGGAATTCGGAACACGGTTGTCACTGCCTGTTTGGCCCTTAACTCTGTCTCTGTTTTGCTGAATCCGTTGTTGCTTCGGCCTCGCTTCGGCGAGCCGTTCCCTTTTTCCTGTTTGACTTCCTTGTGTGCCGATGTATCCTTCTCGGCTCGGGCATATTTTTCGATCCTTGCCATGAGTTCTTCCATGCTCTTTGGCAATGTCTTTGCCAAAGATTTCCGCAGCGAACAGTTATCTTTCAGGCCGTTCTTGAAGGATACGACCGCCACTTCCTGGTTGCACTCGGGTATTCGATTGAACACCTCGTAGTATCTTTTTGCATAGGCCCTAAGGCCTTCATCCTGGCTGATCTTCAAAGCCATTAGTGCGTCCACCCTTAATGGCTGTAGCTTGTTCGTCACGAACCTGGCCACAAACATCTCGGCCAGGCCTTCCCATGTCTTCACGCTTCCCTTTGGTAGCTTGTGGAACCAATCTGATGCAATCTCCCCAAAGGACGAGGGGAACACTTTGCAGAGCAGTGGCTCGTTTCCACTGTATAATGCCATTGAATTCAGGAAAAGACCAACGTGGAAGTTAGGGTCTGACTTACCATCGTATATCTGAAACCTCGGCATGCTGAATCTTTTTGGTGCCTCGAATTTGTCCAGTTCTACCGAGAACGGTGTCCTCGGCTTGTCGGGTGAATTAACCTCAGCTTCAGCATTCTGTTCCTTCCTCTTGAGGTAGTTTCTCAAGTCCTCTTTACTCCTCCCTGGAGCTCGGCTATCTTTTGACTTCAGTCTTTTCGGCACACTGCTCTCGGCCTCGTGGTGGGCCCGTTTTGATCTTTCTCCATGGGTTGTGTCAAAGCAGAGTGCCTGCCTTTGGACATGCCGATGTTCTCTGGGCTCTGGGTCCTTCGTGTGGTATGTCCTCTGGGATTTCTCTTGTCTCGGTTCTTCTCGTCCGATCTCCCTGGAAGGCGGGTGGGAGTGCCTTGCGCTCCTGGTATGCCGAGGTGCTTCGGGAATTACTTTCCTTCCTTCCTTCTGAGTATTAACCGCTGGAATTGGCGTGTCCTGCAGCGGGTATGGTGGCTGTATGACCTTGTTTTGCATCATAAAGTTGACGACCGACTGCAAGTCTGCCAACTTATCTGCCAATTCTTTTACTTCCTCATCCCTTCGTAGGCACCTGTCCCTCCATACCTGGAGGTTATCTTCGTTGTAGTATCTGTCCTTGTCTGTCTTCTTTGAGGTGTCGCCCTCCTGGCCGACGTTTTTCCTCCATGCCCCTGGTCGCGGGTTTCTTCGTTGTGGTTGTCTCCTTCAACGTCAAGGTCGATAGGCCTGCCACTCCCAGCGGGAGCGTCGTCCCCAACCTTTTCGTTTTGTGCGTTACTGGCCATCTATTCGTCTTTCTTTCCCACAGACGGCGCCAAATTGTGTGAGTGATTTTCTGATCACACTGCCCTCTTAGTAATTCAGCTGTAGAACACAAGCAGAATAGATGGCACCCTTGCTGTCCTGCACAGAAAGAAAAGGCTCCGGCGGTGGTTCTTCCACCCGGGGGCACTCCGACGATCAAGTCAGTATATTTCTCAAAGATAATTCAAGTATTCAACTCACAAGCTTGATATAAAAAACATACCTTAGACCCATGGGGGTGCCTCTCTTTTATAGCCAATACAATCCTAGTCCCAATAGGAGCCTGGCCCTAATGGACTTAGGATTACTGCTAATCTGGGACTCCTAGTGGGATTAGGATAAACTCTCTAAGAGTTTATCTTTACCCAAACTGAAGTCTTCTCCCAATCTAGGACTCTTGTCCACATCCAGGTTGAGTTCCCTCTTCATTCTAGGACTCTTGTCCCTTATCCGCTTTTCTCGGATTCTGATATCTTCGGAGGCAACCTCGGCCTAGCCAAGATGACCTCGGCACAACGACCAAGACACGTGGCACCTCGACTGACACGTCGGCGTCACCTTGCCACGTGTTGGTACTCAGAAAATATATCCCCACAACTGCCCCCTAGGTTCTATTACCTCGGCATTCTGAGGTGATGGAACCTACACTGTTCGTTCATTTGTGCCCCTCTGTCCGAGATAAAACTCGCCGACCTCAAAGTTCCCTGGACCTTATTGTCCACTTGTGTCAAGTATCAAGATTCATGCCTTCCAGGCTACTTGAGATCGCACCTCCTAGCCGAGGTTTATGGTTCCATCAATTCGTAAACTCCAAAAAGCTTTGCAACTGCTTTACTCACATTCTCCGGTGGGTTCCTGACTTCCAGTCATCTATTTGACTCCGGCGATCTTCATATCGGCGTTCATTTCTCTTGGTAGGTTCATAAACTCTTTTATTAAGATCAATCTTTCATAACTCTTCTGAATCTGTTTACTTGCCCTCTGTTATCTTCTATTTTCGTCTGTTTTCAAGTTTTGAATTGTTTGAATGCCTGGCACTGTTCTTGCCATATCCGCTTTCTGTTGCTAGCATCGTGTCTGGGTCATTTACTTTCTTGTTCTTCACATACTTACTTAGTGCCTGTGTACTTTTGCTTTATTCCATCCAAAATTACTTTGTTGGATGCTTCTGCTTGCCCATTGCTTTGGGGGAAACTTGGTGTTGAAAAGTAATTCTTGATCTTGAATTTCACACAAAAGTTCTTGATAAGTTTGCTGTCAAACTGCGTTCCGTTGTCGGCAACGATGGCTCTTGGAATGCCAAATCTGATGATAATGTTTTTCCATATGAAATTCTTGACGTCCACATCTCGGATTTTGGCAAGAGGTTCTGCCTCTATCCACTTTGTGAAGTAATCTGTTGCTACCAGCAAGTATTTTCTCTGCCCAGTTGCTTGGGGAAGTTGTCCAACCAGATCCATGCCCCATTGGGCAAACGGCCAAGGGCTGGATACTGGATTCAGGTTAGCAGCTGGCTGATGAATCAAAAGTGCAAACCTTTGGCATTGTTCGCACTTCTTTACGTATGCTTCTGCATTTTTTTGCATGTAGGGCCACCAATACCCCTGGGTAATGGCCCTATGGGCTAATGATCTGCCCCCAGTGTGGCTTCCACAAATTCCTTCATGAATTTCATATAAACAATCTTCAACTTGTAAAGGGTGTACGCGCCTTAAAAGGGGTCTAGTGAAGGAGCTTCTGTAGAGATGTCCGTCCGCAGTCAGGCTGAATCTTGCCGATTTTAACCTGACTTTGTGTGCCTCCTTGCGGTCTTCTGGCAGCTTTCCTTCTTTCAGGAATGCAACAATTGCGTCCATCCAGCTTGGCCCCATGTCCACACACATTGCTTCTTGCTTTGCGCTCTGTGGTTCTATGCTCGGGTCCGACATATAGTCAATCATAATTGTTCTTGTTTTTCCAGTCTGTATTGAACTTGCCAGGTTGGCCAACGCGTCGGCGTGGCTGTTATCATCTCGGCTTACTTGGAGAAGTCGGCAGTTTTGAAACAGGGCTGCCAATCTGATGACCTCTTTTGCATATGCTGACATCCTCTCATCTCTGGCTGCAAACTCTCCTGTTGACTGGTTAACAATTAACTGTGAATCACAAAAAACTATTACCTCATCTACTTCTGCTGCTGCTGCCAGCTTTAGTCCTGCAATTAATGCTTCGTATTCTGCTTCATTGTTTGAGGCCTTGAACCCCAAACGGATGGATTGTTCTAATATTTCTCCATCTGGGGATATCAGCAGCACTCCTGCCCCCGCTCCTTGTCGGTTTGAACTTCCATCGACAAACAGTCTGAATGAGTCGCCGATGTAGATGCTGCAGGGTCTGAGTTTTTCCTTCTTTTGTTCCTTGGCCTTTGGCTGGGATTCTCCCTACTTGCTGGGACCTCGTTCATCTTGGCTCAACGAAGCCCGATGTTCGATGGATTCAGGTGTGAATTCTGCCACGAAGTCGGCCAAAACCTGGCCCTTAATCGCTGTTCTGGGCCTGAACTCTAGGTCATACTGGCCCAAGGCCACTGCCCACCTTGCAATTCTTCCTGTTAAGTCTCCTTGTTGCAACAAGGACTTCAGTGGGTGCTCCGTTAGTATTACAATCTTGTGTGCCTGGAAATAGTGGTTCAACTTTTTTGAGGCCATTACTAAGGCCAGCATTAACTTTTCTAGTGGTAGATACCTTGTTTCTGCGTCGGCCAAGGTTTTACTTACATAATAGACAGCCTTCTGTTCTCCCTGCTCTTCTCGGATTAGTACTGCACTTACTGCGTGTTCTGACACGGCTAAGTACAGAAACAACTCCTCCCCAGGTTCAGGTGTTAAGAGGACTGGGGCCGTGGTCAGATACTTTTTTAGGTCGGCCAAAGCGGCCTCACATTCTTCAGTCCATAGGAAGTCTGCGGTCTTTTTTACCAGGTTGAAGAAGGGTTTACACTTGTCTGAACTTCGGCTTATGAACCTGTTTCAGGGCTGCGGCCCTGCCAGTGAGCATTTGAACCTGTTTTGCCGATGTTGGGCTCTGTAGATCTAGGATGGCCTTGATCTGATCTGGGCTGGCCTCTATTCCCTTCTTGTTACCAGGTACCCTAGAAATTTACCAGATCCGACTCCAAACGCGCATTTAGATGCGTTGAGTCGGAGCCGATATGTTTTGAGTATTTCAAATACCTCTTTCAGGTCGGCAAGATGACTCTTAGGCTACTTGGTCTTCACGACCATGTCATCGATGTAGACTTCTACTGTTTGGCCTATCAGGTGTTTGAACATTTTGGTTACCAGCCTTTGGTAGGTTGCTCCTGCGTTCTTCACCCCAAAAGGCATCACCCTGTAGCAGTACAGGCCTTTTGGGGTGATGAACGCTGTCTTCTCCTCGTCTGGGGGATACATGGCTATCTGGTGGTACCCCTTGTAAGCGTCTAGGAAGCTCATCCTTCCATGTCCAGATATGGCGTCTACTAATTGATCAATTTTGGGCAGAGGAAAGCTGTCTTTGGGACAGGCTTTATTCAGGCTTGTAAAATCTACGCAGACCCTCCATTTACCGTTTTTCTTCTTTACCACCACAGTGTTTGATAGCCATGTTGGATAATTGACTTCTCTGATGGCCCTGGCTTCCAGCAGTCTGTCTACTTCCTCCTCCACTGCTTCGACGTGCACCAACGTCGGTCTTCTAGCTCGTTGTATTACAGGTTTAGCCGACCTGTCAACGTTCAGTCTGTGACATGTGAACATCTTCGTCTGGGCCAAACTCCCAATTCCCCGAAGCAATGACATAGTCATCTCCAGCTTCCTTGTTGGAGTCTGGGAGGTCGACTACGATTTTGAATTCAGTGGACCTCGGCTTGAGGTAATATACATAGCCTTTTTCCTTCAAATTCAAGGCGCACATGGTATAACAATATTGAACGTCGGCAAGGGTGATCCTAACGTTCTCCTGCCTAGCTAGGGCTATGATACCGTTTATCACTCGATAGGAGTTAATGGTGAGCTGCATAGGGTTCAACTTGTAATAGTGGAGAACTTCACAGAAAAGGGGATTTAGTGGGAGCCGAAGTCCGCATTCAACGAAAGCAACAATGGGGAAGGGCATGGTATCATCTTTGGGCATGATAGAGTCGTCATCACCAGCCAGTCTCAGATAGACATCGGTAGGAATGGAAAACTCCTCCCTAAAGTATTTAAGTTTGGTTGGTGTATCTACCCTTTGTCTCCACATACCCATGATATCGGCGTAAGGGTATTCAATTTCAGAAAGGAGATGTTCTTAAATGGTTTATTAGGACCTCGGCAAAAACCTAGGCAAGTATTGGTAAGAATTGTTTCAGTTTTTCCTAAAGAATTGGCAGGTTCTATATGCAAATCCCAAACCTAGACCTATGAAAACAAAGATTGGAGGCTCGAATCTGGAAAAAAAACACAAAAACAAGAAACAAGAGCAAGTTTTCAGAATCAAGAACGAAGGTGGCCTATCAAGAACATAAAGATATGAGAAGTAAAGGGCCAAGAACATGGGCAAAAGTGCAAGAAGTGGTGAACAGTGCGTATGATTCAAAACATGGGCAGAAGCAAAATCATGAGGAAAAAAACATCAAAATGTATGATTCACAGGTTGGAAGTTCCAACAAAACAGTAAAGGCAGAAAGAAATGAAGAACATTAACAAAATTGAAGACAAAAGGGGCAAAGGCTTATGTAGACGTCCCCGAACGCATCCCGGGGAAAAGGGGGGTGCGAGTCCCCCCCCCCGGTTCTGGTTCGATATTGGGTCACTACAGTTCGAAGGACTCAAATGTCACGGTTCTTAATCTTGAACCAAAGAGTCCAAATCTGGCAAATCGTTTTGAAAACAGATTTTTTGATAGAAGTGCCAAACATGGACTGCTTCGCCAGATACAGAGTCGCCACCTAAATGTTTTTTAATGGGAAATTTAGGAAACCCTGACTCGGTGCCAAAGGCCACGTGTCCGTCATCACCAAAGTTGCCTTGGCTCGGGAACTTGGGTACGATTGGGGAAGGTCACTTCGTGAGCACCCCCGCTCGCCCGGTCAAAGACCGGCCTCTACTAACCATGATATCTATTTTTTAAAACATTGTGTGTTCTTATTCCGATTATTAGCCTAGGTTACTATGTGATGCGCACAGCATACAAGTATAGACTAGGTCGCCTGAATTGGAACAAAACACTTCATGTTTGTTTTTGAAAATGGTTCGATGGTGCTACCCGCAGGTAAGCTAAGACATGGATTTGCCACCCTCGGGTGGGCTTTAGAAAACAATGGTTTTGCCACTATCTAGTGGGCTTAAAACAAACATTTGATGAATTGTCCAACCCAAATAACTCAACCTCCACCCACAGGCATTCAAGGCAGGTATATCACATAAGCACATAGCCTCATGGCAAGCATGCTATTCATGGCAGTCACTCACACGCATGCAAGGATGCTGAAGCATAAAAACTTACCGAGTACTCCAAGCCAAAACAGAAGCTAATTAGAAATCATGCATGATCCTAATTATACAGAAATGCCTAATGCAACGCATGCAATAATGCAACTATAGCAGGCTCGGCTATTCTAAACATGGTATATGGAATGCTACAACTAACACGTATTCAACTCGGAATTGAAATACAAATGCAGTTAGTATGATGCGCCGAGCCCGGTGCGTGCAAGACAGATGAATGAATGCAAACATGCTATCGTATTGTATGCTAATTGAAACGTGCCCTATATCTAACCAACATAAGCGGGTAAATAAAAGGGAAGAAAGACGTGGGGTTGGAAGACATACATCACACTCACGCACACTTATTACAATTATGCCCTCGCGCAGAGGGTCCGAATAAATAATACAGTCCGAAATGAAAGAATAATACAGTCCGAAATATACAGTCCGAATAATATACAAATTCCTAATTAATTAACAAATTAACTAAGAAAAACTGTAAACTGGCATGCAAGCCAGGGGCTGCCTCACTTCCGCTGAATGATGTATGTTTTGGGCTGTTTTGCGCAGAAATCCATTGGGATGCCCAATTAACCTCTGTTTGCAATGTTCCTCGAAATGCGTGCCAAGCCTCGGAAGGCTGCTGATTCTTGATACGCTGCAACAGAGAGCAGGAAAGGGGCATAGCAATGTATTTCACAAATATATGCATGCCTCGATCCTCGTGCCACCAATCACGCATATCGGTGCATGATGGTCGATGAGTCGAATTGCACAACTCAAATATAGGATGAATGTAGATGAATGCTACAACAAAACCTAACTCCATCATGGGTAATCCGGAGTGTCGGTGACTTGGGAATTGAGACCCGTTCCGTCACTCGGAGTACGAAACGTGCCTCGTTTCCCGTGTCCGAGCTAACTCCTATCCCGAACACGATGCAATATGCATGATATGCATGAATGCAACTAAAATACAATCCTAGCACGCACTATGCTATGAAAATGAGATGCCTCGAAATGCGTGCACGCGGGCACGCAAACCGAGGCGATGATCCTAAGGCATGAAATGGCATACGTAATGCAAATTGGACTTACACTAACACGAGTGGACCTCAGCCACACTCACATAAGAGGCCGATGGATGAGAATGAAATGCCTCGAAATGCGTGCACGCGGGCGCGCAAACCGAGGCGATGGCCCTAAGGCATGAAATGACATACGCAATGCAAATTGGACTTACACTAACATGAGTGGACCTCAGCCACACTCACATAAGAGGCCGAGAGATGAGAATGAAATGTCTCGAAATGCGTGCACGTCGGCGCGCAAACCGAGGCGATGGCCCTAAGGCATGAAATGACATGAAACATGATATACAATGAGACTAAAATGAGATGTCTCGAAATGCGTGTCCGCGGGCACGCAAACCGAGAAATGGCATACGGAATGCAACAAGACTAAAATGAGATACGGAATGCAAAATGGACTTACACCAACATGAGAGAGCCTCAGCTACACTCACACGGGAGGCCGTTGGATGAAAATGAAATGCCTCGAAATGCGTGCACACTGGCACGCAAACCGAGAAAATGGCATACGCAATGCGATGAGACTAAAATGACATACAAAATGCAAAATGGACTTACACCAACATGAGAGAGCCTCAGCCACACTCACACGGGAGGCCGTTTGATGAAAATGAAGCGCCTCGAAATGCGTGCACACTAGCACGCAAACCGAGGCGAGAGCCGTAAGGCATGAAATGACATGGAAGTGATATGCAAACATGAAAATGGGATTTCAGCACTCACAAATGATGCAAAACAGTCCGAAAGGTGGGGAAATGACACCAAATGTACGGAATGGTCCCGAAATGCAATATTAAGCACCCGAAATGGCCTACAGCCATACTAAACATGCATGATATGGACATGGAATGAAAATGCAGTAGCGAGGCAGCCCCAAGAAAAGCATTTTTCAGTCATAAAAAGGGCTAAACAGCAAGCATAGATAGGGCAATAATGACATGCAAAAATACGGGCCAAGAGAGGGGTATTGAAGCAAGTGATACATACGATGCCCAAATGGAAAATTACCCTTCTACAACACTGATGAGGGACTAAAAATATGAACAATTACAGTAGATGACATCCCCCAAATCAGTATGCAAACATGCTAAAAATGTCATGCAAGAACTAGGATACATAGGGCTATAACATGAGGTACCCCAAACATTCATCAAACCAGAAAAGACCCTTAATGAAATGTGTCAAGAAGATCAAAATATGACTCTTTCCAGTTCTGATGATGGCCGAAAACAGAAGCTAGATAAGCTTAAAAACGCATGCAAGAATGGGGGTCAAAGAGGGGTATAATGACAAGTATAACATGGAGACCCCCAACAAGGTTGATCTCTTCTACAATGTTGTAGAGGAACATAAAATAAGCTTACTCACAGTTCATGAAATGCTCCAAAACATACTACATGTAGGTCAAACAAGTCATGCAAATTTACGGTAAATATGAGAGATTATGAAGCAAGTACATGATAGAGAGGCCAAACAGGGTTGAGCCCTTCTTCGATGTTGAATAGGGGCTCAAAATAGGCCCACTCACAGTTTACATTATGCTCGAAAACAGATCATTCATAGGCTAGAAATAGCATGCCAAAACAAGGGTAAAGCATGGATTCAAAGCAAGTGGCATATGGAGCATGAAAAAAAGGTTGAGCCCTTCTTCAATGTTGAAGAGGGACTCAAAATAAGTACAATATCAGTTCATGAGATGCTCCAATTCAGATCACACATAGGCCAAATATTCAATGCAAAATAGTGGCATATAAGAGGATATTGAAACAAGTGCAAGATGGAGGGCTCAAACAGGGTTGAGCCCTTGAGAAAACATGAAGAATAGCTTAAAACAAAGCCCCTTTCAGTTCTGGTCGGAGCCCAAAACAATAAGGAAATAGGCTTAAGAAAAGAGGCAAGAAAGTGCTGCAAAAGAGAGAAATGGAGCCTTACCCTTGTAGACAAGTCTTGGTTCCCTTTTTCTTGAAGAATGGATGCTCTAGCTGCTGGAAAGCTCTCCTAGCTGCTGGAATGGAGTTGTGATGATAGGGCTTGGAGATGATGAAGAAATGGCCCCAAAACTTGAAGAAAATGGAGTTGTATGTATATGTATGCCCCAATCAAAGCTTGTAGCTTCTTCTCTTGAGTTGGGAGGACACTAATTTTGACAAGAGAGGGAGAGAGGAGTCCTTGCAAAAGTGGAGGGAAATGAGCCTTTATTTCCCTCCAAGAGGGTCCCCCGGGTACAGATATTTTTGAGGAAAAGCAGATATACAGCTGTAATACACCCCCACTGAGGAAGCAGGCCGGCTAGGTACTTTAGTTGCAGGTGGCCGGCCAGCCACCCCCTATGGCCGGCCGGCCAAGGGTAAGAATGGCCCAAAAAATTAGTGGCCGGCCATAGCACATTAGGGTCCTCCAATGTCTCCTCAACACAACCCTATGGTTCAAAATTGGAAATTGTAAAACAGGAGAGAGAACAACCCACTTTTCAAAGGGGTTCAAAAGTGAGAAAAGGAATTACTGGCCGGCCATAGCATATTAGGGTCCTCCCATGTGTGTACAACACAAATATGTGGTTTTGGCTCGAAGAAAATGGCCCTAGGGTGTTCAACATTAGCCCGGAAGTGAGAAAAACGGGCGTCGGGGGGCGCCGGAGGAGCATAACTGGTTGCTGAGACAATTGTTGGCCTCCCACCCTCCAGTGATCTTCCTGGTAATAAAACAGAGGTACCTGCCAAAAATGAACGAAAACCGATGCAAAACGAATGCTCGGGGGCCAAAACACGCAGTTCGAGGTCCCGAAAATAGGCTGTTAAGCATCGAAAGTGGCATTTGGCCACGAAGTGGGTATCTAAGACCCCAGTGTCCCTCGAAAGGGAGTAAATGAGATGCATGCCAAAAATCGGAGGAATCGGAGATGGTTGGGTGGTCCCGAACCGAGGCACGCAGCCTGACGGCTCCGAAAACCGGGAACCGGGCTCCGAAATGGGCAAAATGGCCTACGGGCACGAAATGTAGCCCACGGCCACTGAGAGATAGTCTACGGGACCTCTCCCTCCCCTCAGGAAAGAAAACAGAGAAAATCGAGTCTGGTTCGCAAACCGAGGCAAGGCACAGAAGAGGGTTTGGAAGTCCGGAGGCAGGGCGCACGGCCGCGACTCTGAGACTTCTGAAAGAGCACAATATGCAACATCACCGAGCGCTCAATCGGTGACGTCTGAGTCTTAAGGTTGGTCAAAAATGGGGTGTCTACAGCTTACCGGAAAAAATAGAGTCGGTATGAGAGATCGCCGAGGTTAGACGACAGATGTAGACGACGACGAACGATGAAAACTTCGCTGGATGGGAGAATGAAGACGATTGCAGAGCTTGGAGCTAGAGCAATGGCGGATTTGGGAGAGTTTAGAGAGAGAGAAAGCAAGAGAATCGAAATGTAAAAGTGAAGGAAAAAAGACGAAGGAAAGGTTTTTTGTCAAAAACTCGAAACGGCGGCAAAATGAAAACAATTATTACGCCTGGAGCATCGCATACGTCAGGCGGCGCACACAGAGAAGACGATTTTCAGGCGCGTCAGTGATACGATCCAATGAGGATCACACACATAGGAAAAACGGTTGAAAAGTGATGCATGAGAAGATAGCTGCATGATAGCTCATGCGCGTGGAAGAGTTCATTTGAAATCTTGTTCTTAAAAGAAGACATGTCGGCCTTAAGAGAATGACCTCGGCTGAAGAGTTCTGACGCCGACGTACTGGAAAGAAGAACAATATAGGTTCCATCACCTCAGAATGCCGAGGTAATAGAACCTAGGGGGTAGTTGTGGGATATATTTTCTGAGTACCAACACGTGGCATGGTGACGCCGACGTGTCAGCCGAGGTGCCACATGTCATGGTAGTTATGTCAAGGTAATTTCGGAGTTGCCGAGGTTATCTCCGAAGATATCGGAATCCGAGATAAGCGGATAAAGGACAAGAGTCCTAGATTGAGAGAATACTTCAGTTTGGGTAAAGATGAAACTCTTAGAGGGTTTATCTTAATCCCACTGGGAGTTCCAGATTGGCAGTAATCCTAAGTCCATTGGAGTTAGGCTCCTATTGGGACTAGGATTGTATTGGCTATAAAAGAGAGGCACCCCCATGGGTCTAAGGTATGTTTTTTATATTCAAGCTTGTGACTTGAATACCGGAATATAATTGAAAAATATACTGACTTGATCGTCGGAGTGCCCCGGTGGAAGAATCACCGCCGGAGCCTTTCTTTCGGTGCAGGACAGCAAGGTGCCATCTATTCTGCTTGTGTTCTACAGCTGAATTACTAAGAGGGGCAGTGTGATCGGAAAATTACTCACACAAGTACTATATTAATGTTCCCTCCTAGTTAATTAAAAAAAAAAAAAATCACGTAAATGAGCCAAAAAAATAAGAGGTGTTGTCAAAATTTATTCTAAATGTAATTTTCACAATTATAGAATAGATTTAATTCACATTTTAATTTTTTTGGGCATGTTTTCTTTTTTCTTTTCTTTTTTTTAACGTTTATATATTTAGTGCAAACAAAATATTTATATAATATATCAAATTATGTTCAGAGTTTAATTTTTTTAAGTCAAATCGTGAAAAACGTTTTTTTGTAAACTTTTTAATTCCGACGTAGATGATTTGTATTGACCGGGTCAAAAAAGAAATTAATGCCCAAACATCTCTAACCACAGAAAAAAAAAAAAATCAATGATGGTGGGCCCATTAAGGAAAAATAAATTGATATCATGTGCCGAGCAGCAGGCCATGTCTCTCAGATGGGAGCCATGTGTTTCTGCAGAAGTGGCTGATATCTCCTTTTCATTTAGTCCCTTTAAAAAATTTGATAGCAATGAACTGTGAATCCTTTATTAAATTAAGCTCAGATCTCTATGACACCAGTATCATATACAAACAAATATGTGTTAGGTTCAATTGGAATTTGCATCGTTTTTCAAATTAATTAATTCTAGTTAGATCACTTCACAGTGAGGTTGTTAGAGCATGTGTTAGTGTCAATTGTTATTTTTTAGTTAGTTATTTTTTGTTTTTGTTCTCACAATGGAGCTACTAGTATGTGAGTTAAAGCTGTCAGTTGTTAACTTATGTTAACTTATTTGTTATCTGCAGAGATAGTTTTAGCTAGCGGAGGGGAGTGTGTTTGTGTTCTTATGGGTTGACCGGTTAACGGCAATTTTTTTTTTTCTTTTTTAACTAGTTGGGATTTTTTTTTGGACTTGAAATTTAAATTTTGGACTTGAAATTTTTTATTAAACTAAGGCCTGGTTTGGCTTATACTATATAAGTCAAAAAGCTAAAAAGTACTACAAAATCCAAAAGATATCACTATTCATCACAAAAAAAATTAAAAAAATCAATTTTCTTCCCAAAAGTAATTTGAATTGATGTTCTGCAGCGGCTGTGGCAGCAAAAATGAATGATTCGGTGTGATTTTCACACACACCGTTGTTCGTCCCATGGGGGCCATTACGGGTCCCGTTTTGATAATCTGAACCGTTCAATGTGTAGAAAACGTAGATACTATATATTTTTGCAAAAAATCACATTGATCGGATATCAATAACTATATGATCAAATCAGTTATATACAACAAATGGATGGTGTTATAATTAATGATTGAAAAATAAATAAATCTGATCAGATAGCTATCGATATCTGATTAAAGTTATTTTTTATAGGTACATAGTGTTCGACGAGTTACACACATTGAACGGTTCAGATTATTAAAATGGGACCCGTGATGACCCCCACGGGCCAAACAAAACCGTCCAATGCTTTGTACAAAAATTAGCCAATAATTTCGAACTCCAATACACTCCAGCCGGTTGTACGACTGGGGCCCACCCCTCTCTAATCATCTCTTACACACTTTTTTTATACAATTTTTTAATACACATTTTTTCATAAAAGTCAAAAAGTTTAACCCAACCCTCCATTTTTTTTTTTTGTCTTTTTTAGTCCCAAAAAGACAAAAATTGCACTTTTTTAGGACACCCCAACCAGCCCTAAATTATATATTTATTTATTTATTATGTACATATATATATATATATGAAAAATGATTTTCCCCACAAATTTGTCCCCCCGAACAGTCCGAAATTTAGAAGAGAGAGAGAGAGAAAGAGAAGAGAGGGAAGAGGAGGAGATGGCAGCTGCGACAGCCCTCCGCGCCGCCGTCGCCGCCGCCCGTCGTCGCCCTCCGTCGCCCATCGAACGCGCGCATCCCCTCGCCGTCGGCCTCCTCTCGTCTGCCTCATATAGCCCCTGCCTCCCCGCCTCTGCTCCGCCTTCGCCCCCTGCCTTTGCCTCCGCACCGCATCTGCCTCCAGCAGATCCCGATTTTGTTGGCCCTCCAATCCTTCTTCTTCCAGTTCTTCTTCCTCCTTCTCTCATTCTTCTTCTTCCTCCTTCTCTTCTTCTTCTTCTTCTTATTTTCTTCTTCTGAAAAAAAAAAAAAAATCGAAACGATGAAACGACGTCGTTTTTGAATTTGGGGGGATTCAGGCGCCTCTCTTTCGAGCTATACCAATCAATTATTATATATATATATTATATATATATATAACCAACACCCCCCTTAACGCATCCATTGCACCACCACCACTCACTCTCTAAAATTAACAAACTCTTACACATCTTAACAAATATTTTTGGGCCCCACTTCTATTACTTTTTGTCATATAACACACACCTTAATACACTTTTTTAACCATCCCATTGTGAATGTCCTAACCAAAAAAAATAAAAAAAATAAAAATAAAATAAAAAAAAAAAAATCAATGATGGTGGGCCCATTAAGGAAAAATAAATTGATATCATGTGCCGAGCAGCAGGCCATGTCTCTCAGATGGGAGCCATTTGTTTCTGTAGAAGTGGCTGATATCTCCTTTTCATTTAGTCCCTTTAAAAAGTTTGATAGCAATGAACTGTGAATCCTTTATTAAATTAAGCTCAGATCTCTACACTATGACACCAGTATCATATACAAACAAAATGTGTTAGGTTGAATTGGAATTTGCATCGTTTTTCAAATTAATTAATTCTAGTCAGATCACCTTTTTTTACTATAATAACACGAATTATTATCTTAATCAATAAAAGTTTTACATATGTGGTGATTGCACAAGAATCATCTAGAATGGTTATATTCAAATTGATTATGTAGCGGTAATTACATTTATATAGCATAATAATGTAAATTTTTATCTTAAGTAAGAAAAAGTAATGCATATGTGGCAATTGTATATTTGCCATTAAGAATCAGGGAGAAGAATTGTGCTAGATTCAATTGAAATTTTGTGCCATTTTTTTAAATTGATTATGTAGCTATAATCAAGTATGAAATTGAATTATTATCATAGTTAAAAAAAAGTTGTATGTATCTAGCAATTAGATATTTGTAATTAAGAACTACATAGAAGGGTTTTGTTATAATTTTTGCAAGGATCCAAAGTTAAGCACATCTGGTTAATGAAAGATTTGTAATGATTATATAAACAAGAGATTAAACACACCTAAAAATTAGAGAAAAATATTAAAATTATCGTTTTCCTGGAAACGAGTATGTGAGTGAATTCTCTTGGTTAAATTGATATTGGTGGACTTACATGAAATATCTTGATGGAATAGAAAAATTTATAAGTAAATCTTGATAGAGTAAAAAAATTCAAATGCATGTGACTGATGAATGTGACTGATGAATGTGTAACATAGTGTCATGTAATTTAAAAATCTTTAGGCATGAGCTCATAACATAGGGTCACTTGACTTGGATTGCAAATTGTATCAGAGAGTAATAAATAGAAATAATGAAAAGTGCCTATGATTTATAGTGACGTTGTGGATGATAGATTAGACTCAAAGAAAATTTAGACTAGGCCCAATGTTTGGTTCGTGTGAGGGACAAATTATTGAAACATGTGTAAAGATTCCATATAAAAAAATAAAAAAATGGTCTTAATATGCATTGTATTGACTTATACCCAACAAATTTCTTCATCCTTATGAGTATATTTTTAAGTCTATTTTCATGACTTTCTTGTTAGGACAAAGATTATAAAGTAAAATAAATCGGTAAATTTCAAATGTTTTTTTTTTTTTTCAAAAATAAGTCCCATTAAACACCACATACATATCTATCATGCACATATCATTGTAGAAACTGTTGTTCAAATTTTATCGACGTGAGAATAGTCGCTAAAAGGTCGTCTCAAAAAGTCAAAAATAAGACTTTTAGCAACAAAATTTTGAAAATGTCACTAATAAATAGACTTTTAGGAACAAAATAATTTAGTCTCAAAATATTTTTTTTTTTAGAGAAAAAATTTGGTCCCAAAAGAATAATAATTCATCACTAATGTCCAATTTTCGTTAATAAAAATATAATAACGACATTTTTCGTGACAAAAATATTTGGTCCTTTAAAAATAATTTTGTCCCTAAATTTTGGTCTCTAAAATCTTAATTTTTTGTAGTGAAATTACTCTAGCGTTCTTGAAAAAAATACAATTTCTCTTAGTTGTAACATAATTAAATTGATTCTTTTAGGATGCGTTTGGTAACGTTTACGTTTTCAGTTTATATTTACAAAAATTTTATAAACTGGTTTTTGTTTATTTTTAGAAAAACATAAACTACAAACGCGTTGGTAATTGACAAATGTTTAAAAAATTTAAAAATATAAAAAGAGTGAGAAATGGCAAGTGGTGGCAAATGACGGCGGAAGACGGTGGTGGAAAGTGGTGATGGTGGGTGGTGTGTGGTGGGGGTGGGTGACGGTGGCAGGTGGTGGGTGGTGGTGGCGGGTGGCGGATGACGGGTGGTGGTGGGTGGTGGCGGGTGGGTGGTGATGGTGGGTGGGTGGGTGGGTGACGGTGGCGGGTGGTGGGTGGTGGTAATGGTGGTGGCGGGTGGTTGGTGGTGGCGGCAGGTGGGTGGTGGTGGTGGTGTGGTGGTGGGTGGGTGGGTGACGGTGGCGGTGGGTAGGTGGTAGCGAGTGGGTGGTGTGGTGGTGGTAGTGATTGATGGTGTGTGGGGTGTGGCAGGTGGGTTTTGCGGGTGGGTGATGGTGGTGGTGGTGGTGTGTAGGTGGCGTGTGGGTGTGGCTGGTGGTTAGGGTGGTGGTCTTTGTGGGTGCAAGTGGGTGGTAGTAGCGGGTGCTGGTGGTTGGCGGGTAGGTGGCGGGTGGTAGTGGTAGTAGTGGTGGTAGTGGTGACGGTAGCGGGTGGGTGGTGTGTGTTGGGTGGTGATGGTGGGTGGGTGGGTGACAATGGTGGGTGGTAGCGAGTAGGTGGCGGGTAAGTGGCGGGTGGTGGTGGTGGTGGGTGAGTGGGTGACGGTAGCAGGTGGTAGGTGGCAGCGAGTGGGTGGTGGTGGTGGTGGTGGGTGGTGGTAGCAGGTGTGTGGCGGGTGGGTGGTGGTGGCAGGTGGGTGGTGAGTGGTGGTGGCAAGTAGGTAGCGGGTGGTGGTGGCAGGCGGTGGATGGTAGTGGCAGGTGGTGGGTGGTAGCGGGTAGATGGCAGGTGGGTGGTGGGTGGTGGTAGTGGTGGCGAGGGGTGGGTGGTGGTGGCGAGTGGGTGGTGGGTGGTGGGTGGGTGGTGGTGGTGGGTGGTGGTGGTGGTGGTTGGTGGAAAATGGTGGCAGGTGGTGGCTAGTGTTGGGTGGTAAAAAAAAAAAAAAAAACTGAAAACTCAAAATGGAAACACATTTTTGGCCAAATTTATAAACTGAGACCACTGATTTATAAATCAAAAATTTTTACCAAACAAGTTTTTATTTGAGTTTTTTAAATTTTTGTAAATATAAACAGAAAATTGAAAACGTAAGTGTTACCAAACGGCACCTTAATGTTTTAATTCACACAAAACTTAATGGGATAATTAGTCTATCATCCGTCTCTAACTTTTGATAATAGAAGAGGTCTATAATAATTGTTTTTATAGCCTAAGGTCCCTCACACCCACACACATACCCATACACATATCTATACCCATACCCTCTCTCTCTCTCTCTCTCTCTCTCTTTCTCAGTTTTGTAACACTCCAAATAATACCTATTGTGAAAATTATATGATAATCTATTTTGAAATACCTTAAGCTAAACTAGTTAAATTGACACTTGGGAAATCATTTGTACTTTTATGACTGTATGCACTAAAACACAAGTTGAAATTAGGGATCATTATGTTTTATCTAATATTTATTGGGCCATAGTGGAAATATGAGGAAATTGTTGCAAATTGGTTTAAGAAAACCACATAGCTGCACAATGTTGCATAGTGTAGCATAGTGTTACACAGTTGTAACAACTCCGACCTCTGATTAACATGCAATCCATGATTACGAATGCTTAATACGTAATTAAAATGAAATTCTGTATTCATTATGTGTGTTATGTGTTATATGAATTTCTATCTGTTCTGTGTAGGAATATCTGTCTCTAATTTTGTTCTATTTTGTAAATTGAAGGCCCTATCGGCATTCGATCATGAAATTGACTTGGTTTTTGTATTAATTGAAATTTTTAGAATTTTATGGTAGGTTTAAGTAAAATTTGGTTCGGAACGATTAAATTAAATTAATTAAGGCCACTTTGATTAGCTTAAGCTAAATTAATTAAAGACCACTAAGCAAGCTTATATAAGGCCAATACACCTCTTAAACTCACTTCTTCATCACTTAATTTGCATTATCGAGCTCAAAATCGTGAGAGAGAGAGAGAGAGAGAGCTTGAATCCAAAACTAGGAGAAGGGAAATTGCTTAACAATTGAAGGAAATTAGAGGAATTGTCCAAGAACTTGTTAGGATACAAGAAATTGAAGAGTCCAAGTAAGAAATTCAACCCTCATTTTGAAACATCAAGCTAACTTACATGGGTATTCAAAGGAATTTAATGGTTGCTTACATGAACTGGACCTTAAAAGTGGAATTAAGGATCAACACATGCATGCATGCATAATTTATGAAGTTGTGTTTTAATTTTATCTCATACATCACATGCATGGAGTTATTTGTACTACATTTTGAGAGTTCAACATGGTTTTACACTCAAACACCTTAATTGTCCATGTTTTGGAAGCTAAAGTTCAAGTTCTTACGTGCATGTGTTTTCAAGATGAGTTTTGAATAATTCACTTGCTCATGGGCCTTGATTTTATGAAAAGATCCTCAATTCTTCATGATTGACAAGTTTACAAGTGTTTCCTTAACTTTTTGGCTCAAAAAGATGAGTTTTGACGTGTTGAATTCGAGTTTTGCAGCCTGGAGATGAATCTGGAAATTCCAAAATTCGACCCCTTCGCTCGAGCGGCAGATACTACGCTCGAGCGACCACTCTGTGATCTTGCACCTCCGCTTGAGCGACGAAAGGTAAGTTTGAGCATAAAATGCATACTCCTAGAAGTTTATTTGTTTTTTAGACCGCTCGAGCTTCAAGAGTTACGCTCGAGCAAAGGACATAAGTCTCATGCTCAAGCGAGCATTGAGCGGAAAAACCGAGCAACCAGTATTTTTTCAAAGTTTACAGACCGTTTGAGTGAGGAAAGTTGCGCTCAAGCGGCCCCTCACATGTTTGCAAGTCCACTCGAGAGAGAGAAGCTGTGCTCGAGCGTGACCCCTGTTTTCAACAAGTTTAGTTAAGTGTTTCCAAATGCATTTTGGCATTCTCATTGCATCCTAGGCATTCCTAGGCCAAGATTAAGACACAATAATGAGAGTAAAGGTTAGAAACACACTAAGAACGAAATGAAATAAGTTATGTACAATCCAAGCGTGTACTTTAATATATGTATCTGTTATGTTGGTATAGGTCACATGCCGTGGGCTGTTGATCCATTGGTTTGCTATCAAGCTATCTGTGAAGCTATCTGTGAGTAATAACTTAGTAAAGCTATGTTCGATATGAAATACTTTCTGAATATTATGATATGATATGAACGGTTTTGTTTCGAATGATAGAAAAGAATATGATGTGATTACATGAATTATGATCCACTCATGTGAAATACAATTGTGGTATCCTTAGCAGAGGCCCTCGCCCAGGGGACATAATACTATGACTTATGGTCATGAGGCCCTCACCCGGGGGAGACAATACCGTGGCCTAGGCCCTCACCCAGGAGAAACAATATCGTGGCCCACGTATAAGATATGTTATCTGGTACCAGAGGTTCCAATGTAGAACTCAATATGCTTGACCAAAGAGATATGTTTAATGCTAATGGATACACCACTCATGATACGAATATGTTTATGTTTCTGTTCAATAAGAGATTTGAAAGTTATATTTGTGACGGATATCATTCATTTAAACCATTTACTTTGTTATTATTCACTAGGCTCCCGCTCACTATTTAAATTATGTATATAGGTGACCAGACGTGTAACCAAGCTTAGAGTTGAGGACCTAGCATCTCAGTTTTATCAACCAGCCATTATGCCTCCGAGGAGGTTCCCTTTTGTGAGCGAGTCAAGTCTAAATGGCTTATGTTTAAGACTTTGTCTTCTTTTGAGTATAAATCAAGTTCTGTTCATTTGTATACTAAGCTAAGACCCACTTTTGTTTTATCTATATTTGAGAGTGATGCTCGATTAACGTAAATATAAATGATGTCACATGTATGTTATTAAAGTTTTAAATTTCCGTCTCATATACGTCATCATAGCTCTATGGACTACGTTATTTTATATATTTGCTTCCGCAGCCCCTAATTATAGGTCATTCTGTTAGGAGGCCTTCGGTAATCCAAGGATTACTGGCCGATTACGACGCTAAATCTTTAGGGGCAGGTTTGGGTCATGACAGAGTGGTACCAAAGCACGCGTCTTACCGCGTACACGAGTCCATATGAGCTATAGGGTGTCCTAGAAAAGAAGTAGGGACATTTCATCTGCATGCGTGAGTATGTATTAATTTATGTGCATGAGAAAACTGTATCAGAACATGAACACATGAAATTGAAACGAATGAACTGGGAGTGAATGTTTCGAACACTGTGAAAAGAACTATGTGCCTGTGTTTATTATTCTTTTGTTTACCTATAGCTAATGGAGAATGCAATAAGTAATAATGCAAGTGAATCCTTAGAGGCTCACATGAGCCGAATGGAACAAATGATTACCGCTCTAACTGAAACAATAACACAACAACAGAGGCAACAACCTTTGCCCCCTCCACCTTCACCAGCACAAAATAAGCCAGATAATAATGACATAATCAACTTGACCCAGAAGTTCATGAAGATGAAACCATGAAGATGAAACTGCCAAGTTTCATAGGTGGTGTTGAACCCTTAAAGGCAGAAACATGGTTGCTCAAGATGGAAAAGTTATTTAAAGTGTTTCCTTGCTCTGCGACGCAAAAAATACTCTTGGCCACCTACACCTTAAAGGAGGAAGCCCGGAAGATGGTGGTTGTTAGTTCGAAATAACAATGGGGATATGACATAGGCTCAATTTAATGAGATATTTTACAACAAGTACTTTTCCCAATGTTTCAGAGATCGAAAAGTGTCAGAGTTTCAAGAACTTAAGCAGGACAGGATGTCCGTGGCTAAGTATGAAGCTAAATTCACTGAGTTGGCTCGGTTTGCCCTACACATGGTGGATACTGATTACAAAAAGGTGCGGAAATTTGAAGGCGGATTGGATTTGGAAGTATTTGACCGAGTAGGCATCTTGAAGTTGCCTACCTAGGTGGAAGTCTTAGACAGAGTAATAATGGTGGAAGCCACCTTGGCAGGAATGAAACAAGCCAAGGCACCAACCACAGAATGAAGAAGTAAAAAATCCGAATTTAATTTCAAGAAAGGCCTGTCATTTTCAAAAAAACTGAATACGGGATCCTCCAGCAACTCTAGCCAGAGTAGTGGCTCTATTCCAAACTGTCCTGATTGTGGAAGAAAGCATAAGGGAGTGTGTTATCATGCATCTGGTGTCTGTTACCAGTGTGGCAAAGTTGGCCATATGATGAAAGATTGTCCACTTGGCTTGAGAATGCCAATCGCCTCGCAGCAAGTTTAGTTGGGTCTGCCTCAGTGGCCAGGTCAAATGCTAGAACTAATGTCAGGGGTAACACTGGGAATGAAACGTTGAGGCAAGGGAGAGTGTTCGCACTAGTGCCCAGAGATGTACAGAACACCGAGTCTGTGGTATCAAGTATAATTCCCATTTGTTCCCAAAATGCATATGTTTTGATAGATTCTGGTTCTACACACTCATTTGTGTCGCATACCTTTTCTCGGAAATTAACTAGACCCTTAGAATCCATGAATTATTTATTGTCTATGTCTACGCCATCTGGGGGTTCTATGGTATGTGCATATGTGTATCCAGCATGTGATATTGTGATTGGTAATGTGACATTGTATGTTGACTTATTGTCATTTGGGAATTGATCATTTTAACTGCATACTGGGTATGGACTGGTTAACGAAGTACTGTGTGACTATTGACTGTGTGAATAAATCTGTTGTATTTCATCCACCTAGTTTACCTGAGTTTGTGTTTACTAGGAATGGGGTAGTTCCTTTCCCATACTTGATTTTGCTATGAAAGCTGTTAAACTACTTGGGAAGGGATGTAGGGGTTACATGTGTTGTGTTTTGACTGAGATTTCTGATAATTCTAATATAGAAACTATTCATGTTGCTTGTGAATTTCCCGATGTGTTTCTAAATGACCTACTTGGAGACTTAGTTGATAGGAAAATTGAGTTCACTATTGAAGTAGCACCGGGAACACAACCTATTTCTAAGACCCTTTATAGAATGTCAACCTCAGAACTAAAAGAATTGGAAACCAACTTCAAGAACTGTTAGACAAGAAATTCATCTGCTCGAGCACTTCACCTTGGGGTGCTCCAGTTTTATTTGTTAAGAAGAAAGATAGATCCTTGAGATTATGTATAGATTATCGGGAACTGAATAGAGTAACTATCAAGAATAAATATCCATTGCCTCGGATAGACGATTTGTTCGACTAACTTCAAGATGCCCGAGTGTTTTCTAAAATTGATCTTCGATCGAGCTATCATCAATTGAAAATTAAAGCAGAAGATATAGAGAAAACAATATTTAGAACTAGATATGGGCACTATGAGTTTTTGGTAATGCCATTTGGGATAACTAATGCATCTGTGGCGTTCATGGATTTAATGAATAGGGTGTTTAAACAATTTTTGGATGAATTTATTATTGTCTTTATTAATGATATATTGATTTACTCCAAAAGTAGGGAAGAGCATGAGAACCATTTGCGAACTGCTTTACAGATTTTGAGAGAAAAGAAGTTGTATGCAAAATTATCCAAATGTGAATTTTGGCTTGATAGTGTGGCATTTTTGGGACATGTAATCAACAAGGACGGTATCTCTGTTGACCCTCAGAAAATTGAAGCCATTGTGGACTGGCCAAGACCAACTAATATGTCAAAAATGAGAAGTTTTTTAGGACTCACAGGTTACTACAGAAGATTTGTGAAAGATTTCTCAAAACTTGCTATGCCATTGACACAGTTGACGTAGAAAAATATACCGTTTAATTGGACCGATCAATGGGAATCAGCCTTCCAGGAACTGAAAACTAGACTGGTAACTGCACCAATTTTGACCTTGCCTAATGGAACCGATGGGTTTCAAATTTGCAGTGATGCTTCCCACAAAGGTTTGGGTTGTGTGTTAATGCAAAATGGGAAAGTGATTGCTTATGCTTCTTAACAACTTCGCCTTCATGAAAAGAACTGTCCAACTCATGACCTTGAATTAGTAGCTGTAGTATTTGCTTTGAAAATTTGGCACCATTATCTGTATGGTGTGACATGTGAAGTGTACACTGATTATAAAAGCCTTAAATATTTCTTCACCCAAAAGGAACTGAACATGAGACAGAGATGATGGCTTGAGTTGATTAAGGATTACAACTTGCAGATTTTGTACCATCCGAGAAAAGCCAATACCGTTGCAAATACCTTGAGCCGGAAATCAATGGGTAATTTATCATGTTTACTCACCGGTCAGAAACAGTTAATATGTGATCTAGAAAAGAATGAGATTGAATTTGTACTGCATGAACGAGGCGGAATCTTAGCCGCCATTTTTGCTCAACTTGCAATCATTGAAGAGATTAAAGAGAAACAACGTGAAGATGAATTCTTGAAGAAAATTTTTGATGAAATTGACTCAAAATCGAGGCCCAGATTCGTGATTGAAAATGATGTGTTAAAATTTCAAAATAGACTTTGTGTACCAGATTGTTTTGATTTAAGGAAATGTGTTATAACCGAAGCTCGCAATTCAAAATTTGCTATGCATCCGGGAAATACAAAGATGTACCATGACATGAAACAAAATTTCTAGTGGCCTGGAATGAAAAAGATTATTTTTGACTACGTGGCTAAATGCTTGCATTGCCAACAAGTTAAAGTTGAACATCAACTACCCGCTGGATTGCTTCAACTGCTTCCAATATCGGAATGGAAATGGGAGCATATTACCATGGATTTCATTATCGGGCTACCTCACTCTTCTCAAGGTATGGACTCTATTTGGCTTATTGTTAACTGTTTAACTAAGTCTGCTCATTTTCTGTCTGTTAAAACTATTTATAACACAAATAAGTTGGCTAACATTTATATGAATGAGATTATGAAACTACATAGTGTACCAGTATCTATTGTATCTGACAGAGATTTAAAGTTTACATCAAGATTTTGGCAGAGTTTACTACAAGCTTTGGGAACTGAACTGTGATTGAGTAGTGCCTACCACCCACAGACAAACTGCCAATCTGAACGAACCAATCAGACTCTAGAGGATATGCTCAGAATATGCGCCCTAGATTTCCAAGGCAATTGGGAGACCTACTTTCCATTGGCTGAATTTGTGTATAATAATAGTTATCACTCAAGTATTGGGATGGCTCCTTGTGAAGCTCTGTATAGAAGGAAATGTTGATCTCCGATTTGTTGGGCTGAAATAGGTGATAGACCTTTGTTGGGACCGGAACTGGTACAAGAAACAACTGAAACTATGAAAGTAATTCAACAGAGATTGAAAACTACACAAAGTTGCCAAAAGAGTTACGCGGATGTCCGAAGAAGAGATCGAGAATATGAAGTCGGACATCATGTGTTTATCCAAGTGACTCCTATGAAAGGGGAAACGCGGTTTAGGGTAAAAGGCAAGTTGGCACCAAGATATATTGGACCATATGAAGTTCTTGAGAAAATTAACCCGGTGACGTATCGAGTAGCCTTACCTCCGATGATGGAAAATATGTACAACGTCTTTTATGTTTCAATGCTTCAGGACTATTTGAGGGATCCATTTCATGTCATTGAGCCGACACATGTACTTTTGAAGGATGATTATACGTATAAAGAACGGCCAATTCAAATCATTAACCGAAGAATCAAGAGATTGAGGAACAAGGAAATTCCGTTGGTGAAAGTCGATTGGTAGAATCATGGAGGAACTTATGCTACATGGGAAATGGAAGAAGATATGATAAAGAGATATCCAGACTTGTTTCTGTTGAACCCAACGTTCTTCCAAAATGAAGGTACTTCGAGTTTGGAGAACCAAACTCTTTAAGGGGTGAAGGTTGTAACAACCCTGACCTCTGATTAACATGCAATCCATGATTAAGAATGCTTAATAAGTAACTAAAATGAAATTCTGCATTCATTACGTGTGTTATGTGTTATATGAGTTTTTATCTATTCTGTGTAAGAATATCTATCTCTAATTTTGTTCTATTCTGTAAATTGAAGGCCCTATCGGCATCTGATCATGAAATTGACTTGGTTTTTGTGTTAATTGGAATTTTTAGAATTTTATGATAGGTTTAAATAAAATTCAATTCAGAACGATTAAATTAGATTAATTAAGGCCAATTAAGGCCACTTTGATTAGCTTAAGCTAAATTAATTAAAGACCACTACGCAAGTCTATATAAGGCCAATACAACTCTTAAACTCACTTCTTCATCACTTAATTTGCACACTTGAGCTCAAAATCGAGAGAGAGAGAGAGAGAGAGGGAGCTTGAATCCAAAACTAGAAGGAGAGGAATTGCTTAACAATTGAAGGAAATTAGGGGAATTTCCCAAGAACTTGCTAGGACACAAGAAATTGAAGAATCTAGGTAAGAAATTCAACCCTCATTTTGGGACATCAAGCTAACTTACATGGGTATTCAAAGGAATTTAATGGTTACTTACATAAATTGGACCTTAGAAATAGAATTAAGGATCAACACATGCATGCATGCATAATTCATGAAGTTGAGTTTGAATTTTATCTCATACATCACATGCATGGAGTTATTTGTACTACATTTTGAGAGTTCAACATGGTTTTACACTCAAACACCTTAATTGTCCGTGTCTTGGATGCTAAAGTTCAAGTTCTTACATGCATGTGTTTTCAAGATGAGTTTCGAATAATTCACTTGCTCTTGGGCCTTGATTTTATGAAAATCCTCAATTCTTCATGATTGACAAGTTAACAAGTGTTTCCTTAAATTTTTGGCTCAAAAAAATGAGTTTTGATGTGCTGAATTCAAGTTTTGCAGCTTAGAGGTGAATCTGGAAATTCTAGAATTCGACCTCTCCGCTCAAGCGGCAGATACTGTGCTCGAGTGACCACTCTGTGATCTTGCACCTCCGCTCAAGCAACCAAAGGTTAACTCGAGCGTAAAATGCATGCTCCCAGAAGTTTACATGTTTTTCAGACCGCTTGAGCAACAAGAGTTACGCTCGAGCGAGAACATGAGTCTCACGCTTGAGCGAGCGTTGAGTGAACATCGAGCGGAAAAATCGAGCAACTAGTACTTTTTCAGAGTTTTCAGACCGCTCGAGCGAGGGAAGTTGCGCTCAAGCGGCCCCTCACATGTTTAGAAGTTCGCTCAAGAGAGGGAAGTTGTGCTCGAGCGTAACCTCTATTTTCAGCAAGCTTTGTTAAGTGTTTCCAAATGCATTTTGGCATCCTCATTGCATCCTAGGCATTCCTAGGCCATGATTAAGACACAATAATGAGAGTAAAGGCTAGAAACACACTAAGAACGAAATGAAATGAGTTATGTACAATCCAAGCGTGTGTTTCAGTATATGTATCTGTTATGTTGGTGTAGGTCACGCGCCGTGAGCTGTTGATCTATTGGTTTGCTATCAAGCTATCTGTAAAGCTATCTGTGAGTAATAACTTAGTAAAGCTATGTTCAATATGAAATACCTTCTGAATATTATGATATGATATGAACGGTTTTGTTCCGAATGATAGAAAAGAATATGATGTAGTTACATAAATGATGATCCACTCCTGTGAAATGTAATTGCGGTATCCTTAGCAGAGGCCCTCGCCCAGGGACATAATACTGTGGCTTATGGTCATGAGGCTCTCGCTCAGGGGAGACAATACCGCGGCCCAAGCCCTCATCTGGGGAAAACAAAACTGTGGCCCACGTATAAGATATGTTACCTGGTACTGGAGGTTCCAATGTGGAACCTAATATGCTTGACCAAAGAGATATGTTTAATGGTAACGGATACACCACTCATGATACGAATATGTTTATGTTTCTGTTCAATAAGAGATTTGAAAGTTATATTTGTGACGGATATCATTCATTTAAACCCTTTACTCTGTTATTATTCACTAGGCTCCCGCTCACTATTTATATTATGTATATAGGTGACCAGGCGCGTAACCAGGCTCAGAGTTGAGGACCTGGAGTCTCAGTTTTATCAACCAGGCATTGTGCCTCCGAGGAGGTTCCCTTTTGTGAGCGAGTCAAGTCTAAATGGCTTATGTTTAACACTGTCTTCTTTTGAGTATAAATCAAGTTCTGTTCATTTGTACACTGAGCTAAGACCCACTTTTGTTTTATCTGTATTTGAGAGTGATGCTTAACTAACGTAAATATAAATGATGTCACATGTATGTTATTAAAGTTTTAAATTTCTATCTCATATACGTCATCACAGCTCTATGGACTATGTTATTTTATATATTTGCTCCTGCAGCCCCTAATTATAAGTCATTCTATTAAGAGGCTTTTGGTAATCCGAGGATTACTGGCCAGCTACAATGCTAAATCTTTAACGGCAGGTTTGGATCGTGACAATAGTACTGCATAGTAAAGGTCTTCTCACCTATAAATAGGTGAGTTGCATGGTTTGAAATCACAAAATAACAAACGAGGGAAATCTGAGAGAGTGAGCCGAAGTTAGAAGTGAGAGTAAATGATCAAATTTGATGTAAGTTGTATTATATTTTGAGCTACCATAAACTGTTTTATGTAAATCTGTTTTACAAATCGTATTAGTTTTAAAAGTATATTATTTATTAAATGAACCCTATTTGCTTAAAAAAAGGAAAAACCCATTGATATAATTGTTTATTAATTGTGTTTTGCACAATTATTTTGTAAGTATCACCACGGAGGTCCTATGCCTTGGGAGACTTAAATAATCATTGGCCCTCTGTATTGTCACTTTAAGTAATCCTCTGTTGTCATGGATCTACTGACCCTTTGAATTTTGGTATGGAACAAAGTGTTGTGCGGAACTAAGTGCTACACTATTGTGGGAGCCACTTTTAGAATTCGTACAAGCCACCTCTTGAATCTATACATCTGTTATGTTCTCTATTATGAAGCAAAATATTGTGTGGAGCTAAGTGCTACACTATTGTACTAGCCACCTCTGGAATTCGTATGAGTCACCTCTTGAATCCATACATCTATTATGTTCTGATCTATTCCGGAATAGAGTAAAGTGTTGTGCAGAGCTAAGTGCTACACTATTGTGGGAGCTAGTTTTAGAATTCATACGAGCCACCTCTTGAATCCATACATCTGTTATGTTGTATACCATGGTTATGATTATTTGTTTATATGATTTCCGCATTATGCTTATATTATGTAAAAGCATTTATGTATTTTTGTTACCGAACAAATCTCTGTTTAGCCAAATAATTATCCATGGTGATTTTTATACCCTTATGCTCACAGTATAATATTTCTCACTCTAATATGTGCTTATAGTTGTTAACCACTTTCAAGTGATGTGTTAAGACCAGTGCATGGGGTAGGGTCAAGGCACTTTGTAGTCATAGTTTAGCTCTAGCAATGTAAATATATAGAAGCTCCAATGTATATGTTTTTAATTATGAGTACTCTTTTATTTTACTCCGCCGCACTATTAATATGTTATGTCTTCAGTTATTGTCTTGTTGCGACACCGAATCTCTGGATACTGAGTTTGGGTCATGACAAGTTCTCTACTCTCTATCTCTCTCTAAAAACCCAATGCTCCTGGAATTGTTGTTTTAAAATCGACCATAATGTTGCAGCAGTTGTTGGATCTGGGTTCTTCACAAAATGCTTCCTCAACACCACCACTACTTCCAATGATCCAAACATTGAAAGAGATGTCTAACGTCATCTTCGACATCTTTAACACCACCGAAGTCGACTTGTCCCTTGACGAAACTATTCATCACCTCAATTCACTTGTCTCCAAATTGAAAAGTCTCAAAAGAAAGGTATATATGTATTGTGTTGTATCCCCACGAAACCTTAACCTCTTTTTGCTTGATTGCTCTGATAATTACTCCTTTTAGGGAACTAGATTTAGATTGTGTAATTTTTCTAGACATTGAAACAAAGGAAACTATAAACAAATTCAACATTGAATTTCGAGTTGATTCGTATTAGTTTTTTTATTTCAATTTGTGATTTAGAGATCGCGTTTTGTAATTTTGTTGAATTTTTGTTTTTGAAGCTTTATTCGAGTTGATTTCTGATCGTAGAGTCAATTTCGAGTTGATTTGCAATAGAGATGTTCATTGTTCATTGATTTCAAATTGATTTGGCTAGAGAAAATCATAGGGGGAAGTGTGTGATTTGGCCAAAGAAAATTGTCACGACCCAAACCCGCCCCTATAGAAAATTGTCGTAACCGGCCAATAATCCTTGGGTTATCCAAGGCCTCTGAACAAAATAATATATAATTATGGGCTATAGAAGCAAATATATAAAATACGCGTAGTCCATTGAGCTGTGAATAATAATAGAGTAAAAGGTTAAATGAATGATGTCCCAACAGCTTCAGAAAATATAAACAGATTCACATTCATAATCTTGTTTGAATCATATACAGAAATCAGAATTCATGCTTGTTCATATGTGGTACATCCATTAACGCTAACAGATCAAATACAAAACTTTAAGGGTCATACTTGCCAGTTCCATAAGGAACCTTTGCTACTGGGAACAAATAACATACTTGCTAGTTCCACAAAGGAACCTCCAGTACTGGGAACATATAACATACTTGCCAGTTCCACGAAGGAACCTCCAGTACTGGGAACAGATAACATACTTGCCAGTTCCATAAAGGAACCTCCAGTACCGGGAATAGATAACATACTTGAACCACGAAATTGTAGCCACGAGTACTTGTCAGAAACTGGACAATCATTCATTGCACAAAACATAACATTTCATAAACAAATCTTATTCCGTATATAGAAAAGAAATAAAGTTGAACATAGCTTTAATAAGTTATTACTCACAGATGGCTCTAAAGCAAACAACAAAGCAGACAAGTTAGGCAATTTGCGACGCGTGACCTACACAGATACAGAACGAATATGTACTGAATTACACACCCAAAATTATTAACTTAGTTTTTTCTTCTTTAGGTGTGTTTCTACTTCTTATCCTCATTATTATGTATTAACTAGAGCTTAGGAATGCCTAGGATGCAATGAGGATGTCAAAACATGTTATTCAACAATTAGGCAAATTTGTTGAAAATTGGATCCTCGCTCGAGCGTAGCTTCTTTCGCTCAAGCGGAGGTCCAAAAATGTGGGTGGTCGGTCGAGTGCAACTGTCACGACCCAAACCCGCCCCTATAGGTGTAGCATCGTAACCGGCCAGTAATCCTTGGATTATCGAAGGCCTCTGAACTAATTAACAAAATTAAGGGGCTAGCGGAAACAAATACATAAATATAGTTGTCCAACGAGCTGTGCTGACTTATATGAAACAGAAAATTTAAAACTTTATATACATATCCAAAGGTTATTCATACATTATACCCACACACATAATAGCACCTTAAGTACAGCCAAAAAAACAAAACTGATTTACACAAGCAACTAGAACTCATAACATGGACACTTTTGGAACCTCCACGTGAGGCACAAAGGTTGGCTGACAAAAAAACAGATCCAAACAAAAGTCTTCAGGGCTGATCTCCAGAATGCTCACCTATACATATATATACACACAGTGAGCTAAAACCCAATGAATAACATTAAGGTAAAGAGGTTAGTGAACGAAATCCGAACATATCATAAGCGTAAAACAGATCATAACATAATCATTCTCGTATCTGAACATAGTAATGGTACATCCCATAGAACACATCACATATCGTCTTTCGACTAGAGTAATCGGTTCCGGATAACGATTAAAAACATATCACCACAATGAAGTGGCTAACGAGATCTCGTAATCACATATATGTCATGGACCCGCATTAACATGCCGTCCCCATGACTTGGGACTATCTATGGATGCCATAATAGATTTCAAACATGGAACATTCGTTCACAAAAACAGATATCATTTCAGAAATTGTAACTTATCATATTTCATTTGGAGCATAAATCATATGAACGTATCTTTACAATAACGTTACTCACAGTGGTTTCCTGTAAACGGTCAATCAACCCTCGAGTCTTGACCTACAACCACCAAAATACATAACATAAGCATATCTTATCATTACGAATTCATGTGGTCATCACAGCTTAGCTTCCATTACAATGGTTCTTATTCTTCTTATCACATTGCTTAAAACACACCCTTAAAAACTCTTAACTTAGTACATTCTTTTTCTTAGTGTGTTTCTATTCCAAAACTTCATCACTATGGCTTAATTAAGGCTTAGGAATGCCTAAGATGCAATGAGGATGCCAAAACATGAATTGAAACACTTGGTAAATTTTCTGAAAATAAGGTCCCCGCTTGAGCGTAGCTTTCTCGCTCGAGCGGACATGCAAACATGAGAAGGGTCACACGAGTGAGACTTCCTTCGCTCGAGCGGTCTCCAAACTTGGAGAAAGTACTGGTTGGTCTCAATCTACGCTCGAGCTACAACTTCCCGCTTGAGCGGATCAACAATATGCAAAGGGTTCGCTTGAGCGTCCAAGTGGTCGCTCGAGCGGGCTGTAATAGCCTGCAAAACTACTGGATGCACGAAATGTCCGCTCGAGCAGCAAATCCCCCGCTCGAGTGACCTTCAAAAATTCTGGGTTTCCAAAACAGGGCTTTGAGCTTCCCAATGCAATTTCAATGGCAAATTCGTGCTTGGCTTGTTCAAAACACTTGGAAAAGTTTTCTGAATCACAAATATATGGTCAATTACAAACCCTTAGTTCAAAACTCATGGATTTAGCTAAATTGAGTTCAAAACTCCCATGCATGTATGTTTCAAAACTCTTTCTCTCAAAGTCCATATTCATAAAAAAAAAAAATTGAGCTTCTAGACTTCAACATATATACAAAACTCTTTCTCAAAACATGATTTAAAAGGCATTAAGTGATGATTCAAACATGCATGAGCCAATTATCTATAATTTCTACATGAAGGATCAAAATTAAACTTGATATGGCAAAACCCAACATGCATGAAAACTTCTTTACTAAACTCATCAAACATGGAATTTGCTTTCAAAGCTTGATCTAGTATGCATGCATGTTAATTTCATGGTCTCAACTCAACATGATAACAAGGCTTATATTCAAAATGATGATGTAACACTCTTACTTCCATGCATGTAAGAATTATGCGCCAATTCTTCATTTTCTTGATAAACTCATTAGAAATATATGCAAATGATGATAACAACTCCATGAATGCATCTTTATAACACAAATTCTTCATGAATTATGGATTAGATGCTCACCAAAAGCCTTCAATTACACAAGATCCTTGCCAAACTTGAGCTACTCTAGCAAAATCCTCAACTTCAACTTTGAATCTACACTTTCTCTCTCTAAAATGGAGTCACTCTCTCTCTAGAATGAAATCTCAGATTTTTACACTAAGGTAAATGAAGAAAATGTGAGCTCACATAAGCTTAAGTTAGTGGCTTAATTTTATAATTAGAACATAGGGCTTGCCAAACACAACTTAATTTAATCGTTCTGAATCAATTTTTAATTAAACTCACCATAATGTTCTAAAAATTCTAATTAGTCCAACCATGCGGTTAATTCCCATTTCTGACATCATTCGGGCCATGAAATTAATATTTTAAGCGGAAATTGCAACCGATATTACTATGATTAACAGATAGAAAATCAAATAGCATGCAAAAATACACAATTAGCATATAATTATTTTAATCACTTGATTAGTGCCCTTAATCACGGATTAGTAATTAATTATGGATCGGGGTTGTTACAGTCTCCCCATCTTAAGAAGTTTGGTCCTCCAAACTTGAGTTATCTTATATCAAAAGGAATGATATTCATCACAAATATAGGTTCAACTCTTTATAAAACAGAAGCATAACCATGTTCATAAATGTGTTCATAACCAAATCTCAACATTAAGTCCGTATCAGAAACAAAATCGTGAATCATAAACAGAGGTTAGAGTTCATATCAAAATAGGGTCTTATGCATATTCAGATTTTAGTCAAAAACAGATTCATATTCAAATCACATACAGAAATCAGAGTTCATGCTTAATCTTACATAGCACATTCGTTAGCGCTACAAATCACATATAAAGCATCAAAGATCATACTTGTCAGTCCCATAAAGGAATCTCCAATCCGGGTAACAGAGAATAAACATGCTGAGCCCCATGATGGAGCCTCCGGTACGGGTAACAGAGTGTAGATATATTTAGTTCCATAGTGGAACCTCCGATACCGGGTAATAGCTAACGCATATCACATGATGCTAAGGATGCCACGAATACATGTCATAAATGGGACAATCATTCATTGTACAGAACATAACATTTCAGAAAACAATGCTTATTTCATCACACAGAAAAGGAATAAAGTCGAATGTAACTTACTAAGTTATTACTCACATACTTATATCAAATACTTATCGGACGTCATAGACTCACACTGCTCCATTTTCATAAGTAATTTCCCTTTGTCAAGTCACAGAGACTTGGTTTATTCATTTCCGAGTCATCCATCCAGTCTTTGTTCAATTTGGTTTTCAATTCGGTAATCTATTACAGTTAGTCGGGGTCATCCAAAGTATACCAGAAATATAAGGCAAATTCGTACATTAACCCCATAGCAGCAAACGAAATTCTGAAGTAATCATTCATATACTATTCCTCAGCCTCAGCTCCTACAGATTCAATCGTACTACGTGTTAATACAAAAGCAGTCATTCACGGAACATACTGATTACATATACTTCCAGGTAGTCAAAGTTTACAATCAAACTAGTCTGTTGTCAACAAGTCCCATCGATTTCGAAGTACAGTAACACAAAAGCAATCATTCTCTTAGTGAAACAAGCTCATGGTAGTAACGGTAATACTGGAGCAATTAACCACATGTCATGTATACAGTATTCCCATATTCCCCAAGCATAAGTTACCAAATTTCATAATCCCATTCCCGTGTGTCTCCAATCAGTTATAGGCATATGGTTAAAAGTTATTCATAATCACATCGTCTGCTATTGACGGTTCACATTCTTCCTAAGTGTTCAAGGTTGATTCAAGTTCTCAGTCGATTAGTTCCCGTAATAACACAGTCCGATCATTCGGTCATAAGTAATTCATAATCCCCCATAACGCAATCAAATCAGATAATAGTTCTCCATTTAGGCAAAGGTCTCCTCGAATCAAATCAAATGAAAGTCCTATCGGATCACATCAGATGAAAGTTCCACCCAGTCATACCAAACAAAAGTTCAAAGCGTGGGTCGTCAAACAGAAGTTCTCTCAGGTAAACAAAGGTCTCATCAAGCCATAGTCCTATCAGATTAGATCAGGTAAAAGTTCTATCCTCATCATCTTCAAACGAAGTACATTTAGTTCTATAGTTCATACTCCACTCGTTTAGGTGCTTAGTCAATAGTTTCACAATTGTTCTAAGTTTATCAGTTCTCAAATTCACATCGAAATCACGTATCATAATAGTTCATATCAAAGGGTTTCAGGTCATATACAATGTGTTCTCCAAATGAGTTTACAAGTAAATGTACAAGCATGCAATTGTTCATATTGAGAGGTAAGCATCATAGTCAATATAGCAATTTCCAAATGAGTCTTTCATGTAGGCATAAGGTATGCAACAGCGTGTCATGTAAAGTTTCTCGGTGGCACACCATAGCAAATTGTTATGCAGCAGTTCCAATTCGGTCATACAGTCCCTAAAGTATAGGCTCGCTGGTCTAGTCAAATAGTCTTGTCAATTTTTAACAATCACAGTTCACGGTTTAGAGGTTATCACATGGGGTCTTTACTTAGTCACACGATCCCAGAGTCATAGTCTCAATGGTCAAGTTATCAAAACTAATAACATATCATTCATTCTGAGCAAGGGTATAGTCATATATGTGTATGTCCAGAGTCTAATAGCATTCTCAAGCAAAGGTATGCTTAGACGTAAGTCCAAATATTTTCCATAGTATAGGTAATTGTTAAATAAAAGGGTCCAAAGTGTCGCACATATAGTTCACATCAATCCGTAGGTCTCAAAGTGTTCATTAACCACGGTTCAACCCCATCAATTCTAATAGTATTATAAGTAAGGACACATATACATGCAGATACGAGTCTAGAATCAATTATCATTTAGGCATTCGTTCGTAAATTCATAAGTAAGAGTTCATTCTTCCATACTGAGATAGGTTCTCAATTTCAGAAGTTCCACATGTGACTGATTCATGTATATGATTCGAGATCATGGGTCTAATCATTCAATGATTTTAGCCAATATATAACAGGTCAGTTCAAGTCATGGTCATACGGGTTTCCCAAATCACTTTTCATATATACATTCACACATAAATAAGGTAATACCTGCATCAGTTGTTTCGGTATTCCGAGCATTCCCTGGAACTAGGGTGTAAACCCTTCCTTGCCTCTAGGTACAGGAACAAAACCAGTCGTATTAGCATTAGGCTTATTATTGTTCGGTTGAGCTCATGAGCAAGATTTAGCCAAGTGCCCTTTCTGACCACATCTAAAACAAGCCCCCGATAGGTGGCGACAAATGCCCCAATGTTGTTTCCCACATTCTTTACAAATAGGTATACCATTGTTCACATTGCTTCCCCGACTTTCTTTGTTCAAAGTTATTGCCCTAGATTTTTCATTCGCAAAGGTCATCGAATTACTAGTCATTTCAACTTTCTGTTTCTTCTGTTTCGTTCTTTTTGATTCAGTTGATGATGTTGATTTTGATATTTTCAAGGCTCCTATGTTTGCCTCGGACATTATGGCCCTATCAAAAACGTCCACGTACTTTGGCAACTTTAAAACGCCAACTCGGTCATACACATCTAGGTCAAGCCCACCTTTAAATTTTCTAGCCTTTTTGTAGTCTATGTCTACCATGTGTGGTGAATATCGGGCTAGTTCAGTAAATTTTGCTTCATATTCGGCCACAGTCATATTGCCTTGTTTTAGTTGTATAAATTCGGATAACTTTCTATCTCGGATCCATTGGGGAAAATATTTTTCAAAGAAAATTTCTTTAAACCTATCCCATGTCACACCTTCATTATCATTCCGTACTAACATCCACCATCTCCTAGCTTCTTCTTTGAGCGTGAATGTTGCCAACAAAATTTTCTGTACCTCAGTACACGGAAATACTTCAAATATTTTCTTAGTTTCCAAAACCCAAGCCTCGGCTTTCAACGGTTCAATACCCCCCAAAAATTCTGGTGGTTTCATCTTACTATATTTCTGTGTCAGTGTTATCATATCATAATTAGCTGGTTCAGGTACATGTATTTGCCTTTGTTGTTGTTGTCTCAAGGATTCAGTTAAGGCTTCAACCATTCTTTTTAACAGGCTAATTCTAGCATCAGAAGATTCCAATTCGTCTATATTTCTCATTTCTTCCATCTAAACATAACCAGGGTAATTGTCAATATGGAAAACTTCTTACTGATTTCATGTTTCATTTCATATCAAACACGTTGGTCATTTTTTCTCAATTCAATTCACATAAGTTACGTAGTCTTTCACATTCATATGGTCACGTTTACAAGAATCACACGTTCAATATTGAAATTGACATTACATGTTATTTCACATAACTCATAGGTTCATTTCTTTTCATTTTCAATTCAGATATGTTCATAGTAGTTCACATACTTAAACATGATAATGCAATGCCCGTATTTCATTTCTAGGACGTCATATAGCTCATATGGACTCATGTGTGCGGTATAACTCGTGCTCTGATACCACTCTGTCACGACCCAAACCCGCGCCTATAGGTTTAGCATCATAACCGGCCAGTAATCCTTGGATTACCGAAGGCCTCTGAACTGATTAACAAAATTAAGGGGCTAGCGGAAACAAATACATAAATATAGTTGTCCAACGAGCTGTGCTGACTTATATGAAACAGAAAATTTAAAACTTTATATACATATCCAAAGGTTATTCATACATTATACCCACACACATAATAGCACCTTAAGTACAGCCAAAAAAACAAAACTGATATACACAAGCAACTAGAACTCATAACATGGACACTTTTGGAACCTCCACGTGAGGCACAAAGGTTGGCTGACAAAAAAACAGATCCAAACAAAAGTCTTCAGGGCTGATCTCCATAATGCTCACCTATACATATATATACACACAGTGAGCTAAAGCCCAATGAATAACATTAAGGTAAAGAGGTTAGTGAACGAAATCTGAATATATCATAAGCGTAAAACAGATCATAACATAATCATTCTCGTATCTGAACATAGTAATGGTACATCCCATAGAACACATCACATATCGTCTTCCGACTAGAGTAATCGGTTTCGGATAACGATTAAACACATATCACCACAATGAAGTGGCTAACAAGATCTCGTAATCACATATATGTCATGGACCCGCATTAACATGCCGCCCCCCATGACTTGGGACTATCTATGGATGCCATAATAGATTTCAAACATGGAACATTCATTCACGAAAACAGATATCATTTCAGAAATTGTAACTTATCATATTTCATTTGGAACATAAATCATATGAACGTATCTTTACAATAACGTTACTCACAGTGGTTTCCTGTAAACGGTCAATCAACCCTCGAGTCTTGACCTACAACCACCAAAATACATAACATAAGCATATCTTATCATTACGAATTCATGTAGCCATCACGGCTTAGCTTCCATTACAATGGTTCTTATTCTTCTTATCACATTGCTTAAAACACACCCTTAAAAACTCTTAACTTAGTACATTCTTTTTCTTAGTGTGTTTCTATTCCAAAACTTCATCACTATGGCTTAATTAAGGCTTAGGAATGCCTAAGATGCAATGAGGATGCCAAAACATGAATTGAAACACTTGGTAAATTTTCTGAAAATAAGGTCCCCGCTCGAGCGTAGCTTTTCTCGCTCGAGCGGACATGCAAACATGAGAAGGGTCGCTCGAGTGAGACTTCCTTCGCTCGAGCGGTCTGCAAACTTGGAGAAAGTACTGGTTGGTCTCAATCTACGCTCGAGCTACAACTTCCACGCTCGAGCGGATCAACAATATGCAAAGGGTTCGCTCGAGCGTCCAAGTGGTCGCTCGAGCAGGCTGTAATAGCCTGCAAAACTACTGGATGCACGAAATGTCCGCTCGAGCGACCTTCAAAAATTCTGGGTTTCCAAAATAGGGCTTTAAGCTTCCCAATGCAATTTCAATGGCAAATTCGTGGTTGGCTTGTTCAAAACACTTGGAAAAGTTTTCTGAATCACAAATATATGGTCAATTACAAACCCTTAGTTCAAAACTCATGGATTTAGCTAAATTGAGTTCAAAACTCCCATGCATGTATGTTTCAAAACTCTTTCTCTCAAAGTCCATATTCATAAAAAAAAAAAATTGAGCTTCTAGACTTCAACATATATACAAAACTCTTTCTCAAAACATGATTTAAAAGGCATTAAGTGATGATTCAGACATGCATGAGCCAATTATCTATAATTTCTACATGAAGGATCAAAATTAAACTTGATATGGCAAAACCCAACATGCATGAAAATTCTTTACTAAACTCATCAAACATGGAATTTGCTTTCAAAGCTTGATCTAGTATGCATGCATGTTAATTTCATGGTCTCAACTCAACATGATAACAAGGCTTATATTCAAAATGATGATGTAACACTCTTACTTCCATGCATGTAAGAATTATGAGCCAATTCTTCATTTTCTTGATTAGAAATATATGCAAATGATGATAACAACTCCATGAATGCATCTTTATAACACAAATTCTTCATGAATTATGGATTAGATGCTCACCAAAAGCCTTCAATTACACAAGATCCTTGCCAAACTTGAGCTACTCTAGCAAAATCCTCAACTTCAACTTTGAATCTACACTTTCTCTCTCTAAAATGGAGTCACTCTCTCTCTAGAATGAAATCTCAAATTTTTACACTAAGGGAAATGAAGAAAATGTGAGCTCACATGAGCTTAAGTCTCATATTTATAGTGGTAGTGGCTTAATTTTATAATTAGAACATAAGGCTTGCCAAACACAACTTAATTTAATCGTTATGAATCAATTTTTAATTAAACTCACCATAATGTTCTAAAAATTCTAATTAGTCCAACCATGCGGTTAATTCCCATTTCTGACATCATTCGGGCCATCAAATTAATATTCTAAGCGGAAATTGCAACAGATATTACTATGATTAACAGATAGAAAATCAAATAGCATACAAAAATACACAATTAGCATATAATTATTTTAATCACTTGATTAGTGCCCTTAATCACGGATTAGTAATTAATTATGGATCGGGGTTGTTACAGCAACTTCCTTCACTCGAGCAGTTTCTAAACTCTGCAAAAGTACTGGTTGTGTGAATTTTTTGCTCAATGGTCGCTTGAGCATGTGACTGAGGTCTTCGCTCGAGTGCAACTCTTGTCGCTCGAGCGATCTGCAAAATGTCTCAACTTTTGGGAGCATGCATTTTATGCTCGAGCCAACTTTTGGTTGCTTGAGCAGAAGTGCAAGATCACAGAGTGGTCGCTTAAGCGCAGGTTCTGTCGCTCAAGCAGAGAGACAGAATTTTGGAATTTTCATATTGCTCTTCAAAGCTCAAAACCCAAATTTAATGCTGAAATTCATGTTCTTTTAGGCCAAAAACTTAAGGAAACTTATGTAACCTTGGAAAACTTTGTGAATTTAAGATCATTTCACAAAATCAAGATTCAAGAGCATGTGAATTGTGCAAAATTCAAACTCAAAACTTTGAAACATAACATGCATGAGTTGATATAAACTTCAACCTCCAAAAACAAGATCAAACAACGCAAAATGGTATGAAACTTAATGAATTCCAAAACTATACCATGATCAATGCATGCATGTAAGAATTCTTCAAAATCAAACTCTAATGTTAAGAGGATATGCATGCATGTATGATTATCATCCTGACTCTTCATTCATAGTTCAATTCTTGCATCTCATAGGTTAATTTTCCTTGAATTCATGCATTAACCATCTAAGTCACAACACTAGGGCTTGAATTATTACCTAGGATTTCCTATTTAAGCTCAAAAGGCTAGATTCTTGAATCTCTAGGTTCAATCCTTCAATCTCCGAGCAAGTCCCTTAGCTTGAGTTTAATTCCTCTCCACTTTGACTCTAATCTCACTCTTCTCACTCTCCTTCATGTTTAGAGCTTCAGAATGAAGAATTGAGTGTGCAAAATGAACTAGTGGAGTCAAGTGGGCCTTATATTGTGAAGCCCCTGAAAAATGTATTTTCTTTAAAAACCCTTACGTTTGAATTATTTCCGTAAAGCCCCTTAGTTTCTTAAATTATTTCGAATCTTGCCGGTTAGCATTTTTAATTTTTATCAGAACAAGAATATCCTAGCCGAATTAGGTTCCTTAGCCTAATTTAATTCTACATAAATAAGGTTCCAATACATGAGTTTAATTCCAAGCCCTCACTTCTTTTATTAATTTCAAGATTTGCCCCAAACTAGTACATGTACTTTTTATACTATGGTACCACCAAATCAATTTGTGGATCTATATATATATTGGGAATATCTCCTTAGTACACATATATTGAATAGAATATTCTCAATTTCCCTTCCCCATGGCCGGCCAACCTAAGGGAGTGTGAGGGATCAATTTTTAAGGCTTGTAATCATGGCATTCTAGAAGCAAAAGTACCAAGTACCCCTAAATCAAGGGATTGTGCTCCCAACCTAGTTCCATTCCAACTAGAGGCTAACTAAATCTTGTCTAATCACATAATTAAGTCCCCTAATCATTCCCTATTCCATTAGACTCCAAGTAAATCCAAACTTCTCAACCCAATTCCAACTAATGGGCCTTTGTGTCTTTTCACACCAAATTTGCCTATATATACAACCACCCTCTTAGCATAGCATACACAAACAACACACACACACACACACCTACATTCGGCCTAGAGGAGAGAAAGGAGAGCAAGAGAAAAGTCTTGAGAGAGAGAGAAAGGAAGAGGAGAGCAATCTTGTTCAACTTGGCCTAGCCTAGCAAGTAAGCCACAGCACAACCCTCTCTTTTATTCTCCTTTTTCAAATACATGCTCTTAAGGGTTCTAAACATTGTTTTCAGATGTGTTTTAGTGATTTTCTTATGTTAAAAATGAAAAGAGTTGAGCCATGATTCTACTCTTTTTGTAGTTCCCCTTATTCGGTACAAACTATCTTTTTCATACCGATCTCTCAAACTTTCCAAAGGCACACCTTCAAGATAAATTTATGAGTTTAATATATTATTTAGCCTATTTTCATCACACAAAAGAAATGAAAAATTTCCCTTAGTGGATCTCTTTCCTCACAAATCTTCTTGTTTTGAGTATTGTGCATTAAAAATCTATTTTTACAGCCAACTTTCAAAAATTCTAGAAAAATATAGAAAAATCTTATGGACCTCATTTTTATGCCAAAATCTTCCTTAAGAAGTTAATTTTCAAGGAAAATTGGTTTCATTAAAAAAGAGTGAGCAGTTTGTAAGAAAATCTGATTTTTGTAACGGTCGACGAATCTGGACAACGCTGGAGTGTCTCTTAAATAACTAAAATTCTAGAAAAGCTTTCCCATTTCCGAAATATGTTCTGGAAACTAGATTAAATTCTCTTCGAACCATAGGAAGGCCGAGTTAAGGAAAAAATCTGAAACAACCCTTTCGATTTTAATCTTTAATGGTTACTAAATCTGAAATTTCTGTTTGGCATTGGTATTTCATGCTATTGTGTTCATGAATATGCTTGTTAATATATATGAATGTGTCTTAATATGATATCACACTTGACATGGTTGTATATCCTATATTTTAGCCCTTCAATGATGCTTACACTTTTGCAAGTTTATTCTTGTTACTTGCTTGTACTAACTAACTTAAACATTAATCTAAATGGAAACTTAATGGGGGTGGCTAATGGGGTCTCGATCACATGAAGTATTATTATGAGATAAATTTATGTCCCAATTGAATTGTCTGGCAGGCCGTGTTCCCTTTTGAAAGTTACAGTCTTGCGCAAGTAGTTGTTCGGAACCCTTGAACGGAGCGGTTGTATTTGGACCCTAGGTGGTTTGGTGTAAGGAGAGAATGGGCAAGGCCCTATTTTACCGTCTCTTTTGAGGCCCTGCAGTTGGCGCTACGTGGTACATAACCGTTGGTAGGCATCAGAGGTAAGGTCTGCAACAAAGCAACAAAATAGGGGGCATACCGAATAATCCGCATCCGATTGTTGTGGTTGGGAGAACGAAGTCTCTTTGGGGGATTTCTAGTTTACTAACATCTAACTTTGTAACCCTTTGCTTGTTTAGTTGAATATCATGCTTCATTACTTGTTATTATATTTGTGATTGTGTATTGGATTGGGAAAAAGGGACGGGGTGTGTGTGCGTTTACTGGGCATTCAAAGCTCACGGCGTTTTATGCCAGGTGTCGATGAGGAGCTTATAGTTGGAGACGACGACCCGGAAACCTTCGAAGACATTTGGCTATCTTAGAAAAATTAGAAATTTCCCTTTTGATGTTTTGTAAGGCTCATATAAAGATTTAAATTTTCTTTTGGGATGTAATGTAACGGAACGAGCTTTTGTAATTAAGGATATTCGTGGTTATTATGTACTTATATTCTAACACCTATATAACCCCTAACATTGTTTATGAGACCTTGTGTCAATACCTCTTAAGATCTGTCAAAAAGATAGTGCGCTACCTAAGAAAGCTGGACTTAGAAAGGAGGCTAATTTGACTCCTCCGGCGATCTGGGATCTTACTTGGTTGTTGACCATAGGACTCATTAGTGACTTTCCCTTGACTACAACCTATAGTGTAGATTTGGGGCGTCACATATATAGACTTCATGAAATTGACTTAATTAATCTTGGCTTAAACTAAGCAAATAAGTATTAATTATTTTAATTAATTCGTTCCAAATCGAATTTTAATTAAACTTACCATAAAATTCTAGAAATTCCAAATAAACATAACCTAAGTCAATTCCGTGATCGAATGCTGATAAGGCCTTCAATACGCATAACAAAACAGAAACACAAACAGATATTCCTACAACAGATAGATATCAACTCAAATAATGCAATGCACATGTAATTAACTCAGGATTTCTTCTTAATTACTTATTAGGCATACTTAATCCTGGCTTAACAGTTAATTATGGATCGGGGTTATTACAGTCTTCCCTCCTTCAAGAGTTTGGTCCTCCAAACTCGGATTACCTTCGTATTGGAAGAATATCGAGTCCAACGGGAACAAGTCAGGGTATCTTTTTAAGCATATCTTCTTCTATCTCCTAAGTTACATAGGTTCCTCCATGGTTCTATCAATCAACTTTTACCAATGGTATTTGTTTGTTCCTTAATCTCTTAATTCTACAATTCACAATCTGAATTGACCTTTTTTCGTACGCATAGTCATCTTTCAGAAGTACATGGGTCGGCTCGATCACTTGTAATGGGTTTCTCAAATAATCATGAAGCATTGAGACATGAAACACATTGTGCATATTCTCCATGACTGAAGGTAAGGCCATTCGATATGTTACTAAGTTGATTTTCTCTAAAACTTCATACGGGCCAATGTATCTTGGTGCTAGCTTTCCTTCACCCCGAATTATGTTTAGCCTTTCGTTGGAGTTACTTTGATAAATACATGGTCATCGACTTCGTATTCTCTGTCCCTTCTCCGGACATCCGCATAACTCTTTTGATGACTCTGTGCAGTTTTCAAATGTTGTTGAATCAATTTCACTTTCTCAATTGTTTCTTGCACAAGTTCCAATCCCAACAATGGTCTATCACCTACCTCAGCCTAGCAAATTGGAGATTAACACTTTCTACCATACAAAGCTTTATATGGTGCCATTCCAATGCTTGAATGGTAACTGTTGTTGTATACAAACTTGGCTAAAGGAAAGTAAGTCTCCTAAACACATACATCCTAAACATATCTTCCAAACTTTGATTGGTTCATTCAGATTGGCCATCTGTTTGTGGGTGGTAGGCACTACTTAATCGCAATTCAGTCCCCAAAGCCTATTGGAAACTCTGCGAAAATCTTGACGTGAACTTTGAATCTTTGTTAGATACAATGGATACTGGCACACCATTCAACCTCATAATCTCATTCATATAAATGTTAGCCAGCTTGTCTGCATTATAAATAGTTTTAACAAGCAGAAAATGAATAGATTTAGTCAAACAGTCATCTATGACCCAAATAGAATCCATACCTCGAGAAGAGTAAGGCAATCCCACAATGAAGTCCATGGGAATGTGCTCCCATTTCTATTCTGGTATTGGAAGCGGCTGTAACAAACCAACGGGTCGTTGATGTTCGGCTTTAACTTGTTGGCAATGTAGACATCTTGCCACAAAATCTGCAATATATTTCTTCATTCCAGGCCACCAGAAATTCTATTTCAGGTCATGATACATCTTTGTATTCCCCGGATGCATAGCAAATTTAGAGTTGTAGGCTTCAGTCATAACACGTTTCCTTAATTCAGAATGGTCCGGTACCCAAAGTCTATCCTGAAACGTCAATACATTGTTCTCTAATGTAAATCCTGGCCTTGGTTTTGAGTCAATCTCGTCAACGATTTTCTTCAAAAACTCATCTTCAAGTTGCTTCTCTCTAATCTTTTCAATGACTGTAGGCTAGGCAAAAATGGCAGCCAAAATCTCGCCCTTTTCATGCATTACAACTTTAATCTTATTCTTTTCCAAGTTGCATAGCAATTCTTTCTGACCGGTGAGCAAACATGACAAATTTCCCATTGACTTTCGGCTCAAAGCATCTGCCACTGTATTAGTTTTCCCTGGATGGTACAAAATCTGCAAATCAGAGTCTTTAATCAACTCCAACCATCTTCTTTATCTCATGTTCAGTTCTTTTTGGGTGAAAAAATATTTCAGGCTTTTATAGTCAGTATACCCTTCACAAGTCACGCCATATAGATAGTGGTGCCAAATCTTTAGTGCAAAAACCACAGCTGCAAGTTCCAGGTCATGGGTCAAATAGTTCTTTTCATGTGGACGGAGTTTCTGAGAGGCATAAGCAACTACCTTCCCATTCTGCATTAACACACCCCAAACCTTTGTAGGAAGCATCATTGTAAATCTAAAACCTATCAGTTCCATTAGGCAAGGTCAGAATCGGTGCAGTTATCAGTCTAGTTTTCAGTTCTTGAAAAGCTAACTCCCGTTGATCATTCCAATCAAATGGTACATTTTTCTGTGTCAACTGTGTCAATGGCATAGCAAGTTTTGAGAAGTCTTTCACAAATCGTTTGTAGTAGCCAGCAAGCCTCAAAAAACTTCGAACTTCTGACAATTTGGTTGGTCTAAGCCAGTCCACAATAGCTTTAATTTTCTGTAGATCAACAGCGATACCCTCCTTGTTGATTACATGCCCCAAAAATGCTACACTGTCAGGCCAGAATTCACATTTGGACAATTTTACATACAATTTCTTTTTTCTTAGAATCTGTAAAGCAATTCTCAAATGACTCTCATGCTCTTCCCTACTTTTGGAATAAACCAGTATATTATCAATAAATACAACAATAAATTCACCAAAAAATTGTTTGAAAACCCTATTCATTAGATCCATGAATGCTGCATGTGCATTTCTTACCCCAAATGACATTACTAAAAACTTGTAGTGTCCATATCTAGTTTTGAATGTAGTTTTCTCTATATCCTCTGCTTTAACTTTTAGCTGGTGATATCTGGATCTAAGGTATATCTTGGAGAACACTTGTGCTCCCTGAAGTTGGTCAAATAGGTCATCTATTCGGGGTAGTGGGTACTTGTTCTTGATAGTTACTTTGTTCAACTCCCGATAGTCTATACATAGCCTTGAAAATCCGTCTTTCTTTTTAACAAATAGGACTGGAGCACCCCAGGGTGAAGTGCTCGGACGGATAAACTTCTTGTCTAACAATTTCTGCAATTGAGTTTTCAATTCTTTCAATTTGGAAGTGGACATTCTATATGGGATTTTAGAAATCGGTTGTGTCCCTGTTATAACATCAATAGTAAACTTGATTTCCCTATCAATAAAGTCTCCGGGTAATTCATTTGGAAATACATCGGGAAATTCATTTACTATAAGGATGTTCTCAACAGTAGAACTATTAGAAGTCACAATCAAAACATAACATAAGTAACCACAGCACCCTTAATAACTTTTTTGGCTTTCACAAAAGAAATCAAATACGGTGGAGGAATTACCCTATTCCCAACGAATACAAACTTAGGCATACCAGGTGGTCGAAACACAATAGTTTTATTCACACAATCAATAGTTACACAATAATTCGTCAACCAATCTATGCCCAATATACAATCAAAATGATCAATGCTCAAAAGTAGCAAATCAATGTACAATGTCATATCACCAATCATAATATCACATGCCGGATAAACATAAGCACATATCATAGAACCTCCAGATGGTGTAGACATAGATAGTAAACAGTTCATAGGTTCTAAAGGTCTAGTTAATTTCCAAGAAAAAGCGTGCGATACAAATGAATGCGTGGAACCTAAACCTATCAACGCAAAGGCATTCTAAGCACAGATAGAGATTATACCTGATACCACAGACTTGGTATTTTATACATCTCCTGGCACTAGTGCAAACACTCTCCCTTGCCTTAACATCTCATTTCTAGTGTTGCCTCTAGCATTAGTTCTGACATTTGACCTTGTTACAAGAGTAGATCCGGCTGAACTTGTTGTAGGACGGTTAGCATTGTCGAACCGCAGCGGACAATCTCTCATCACGTGGCCGGTCTTGCCACACCGAAAACAAGCGCCAGATGCACGGTAACATGTGCCTTTATGCCTTCCACATTTCAAACAAACTGGCATAAATCCACTACTTTGGCTTGAACTGCTAGCAGATCCAATATTTTTCTTTTTGTTGGTAAAAGATTAGCGGCCTTTTCAAAAAATTTACCCAGATCTTTTGCCTCTCCATTCAATTGTTGTTGAGGCCTTACTTTGCTTTATAGCTGCTAAGGTAGCTTCTGTCATCAAGGCTCTGTCCAGTACTTCCATATAGATTGGCAACTTCAAGATGGCAACTCGATCAAACACTTCTAGATCCAAACCATCTTCGAATTTTCGTGCCTTTTTGTAATTAGTATCCACCATGTGTAAAGAAAACCTGGCCAACTCAGTGAATTTAGCCTCATATTTGGCTACAAACATCCTGCCTTGCTTAAGTTCTTGAAATTCTGACACTTTCTGATCTTTGAAGCATTGGGGAAAATACTTATCGTAAAAGATCTTGTTAAACTGAGTCGTCATGTTCCCATTATTAGTTCGGATCAATAACCACCATCTCCAAGCTTCATCCTTTAAGGTATAGATGCCCAAAAGAACTTTTTGTATCTCGGAGCAAAGAAACACTTCAAACAGTTTCTCCATTTCAAGCGACCATGTTTCCGCCTTTAAGGGTTCAATACCAGCCAGTAAAGTCAGTGGTTTCATCATCATGAACTTCTGAGTTAGATTTATAATATCATTGTTATCCGGTTCAACTTGGACCAGAGGAGGTGGAGGAGGTAAAAGTCTTTTCCTCTATTGTCGTGTCATTGCTTCAGTCAAAGCTGCAAGCATCTGTTCCATTCGACTTATTCGAGTTTTAGAGAATTCAGTGGCATCATTACTTCTTATATTTTCCATTGGCTATAGGTAGACAGAACACTTATAAACATAGGCAAACCTTTTTTTTATAATGTTTAGATCATTCAATCTCAATTCATTCATTTCAATTTCATATGGTTCAGTTTTCATAATTACAGAAATTAACACATATACACTCACACATATAAACGAAATGTCCCTAGTTCTTTTCTAGGACATCCTAGAGCTCATATGGACTCATGTGTGCAGTATAACACGTTCTCTGATACCACTCTGTCACGACCCAAACTCGTCTCTATAGGTTTAACATCATAACCGACCAGTAATCATTGGATTGCCCAAGGCCTCTAAACAGAATAATATATAATTAGGGGCTACGGAAGCAAATATATAAAATATACGTAGTCCATTGAGCTGTGCTGACATACATAAGACAGATAATTTAAAACTTTGTATAAAATATATACATATATGACGTCATGTCTACATAAGACATGTAACACCGTACAAGTATTATCAAAAGGGACTTAGCCTAGTATACGGATAAACAAAAACGAAACTAAACGTAAACGTTCTTAACATGATACACAAAACAAACCCTTAGCATGGTCCACAAAACTTGACTCTTATATAAGAACCTCTCTGGGCGGCACGGTGGCTAGCTGACTCCAAAACTCTCCAGGCAGCAGTTTAGGCCTAGTCACGCGCCTGCTCACCTACATACGTAATATAAACAATGAGTAGAAGCCCAGTGAATAATAACATAGTAAAGGGTTAAATGAATAATGTCCCAACAGCTTTAGAAAGTAGAAACAGATTCATATTCATAATCTTGTTTGAATCATATACAAAAATCAGAATTCATGCTTGTTCATCTATAGTACATCCATTAGCGCTAACAGATCAAATACAGAGCTTTAAGGGTCATACTTGCCAATTCCATAAGGAACCTCCGGTACTGGGAACAGATAACATACTTGCTAGTTCCACAAAAGAACCTCCAGTACTGGAAACAGATAACATACTTGCCAGTTCTATAAAGGAACCTCCAGTACCAGGAACAAATAACATACTTGAACCACGGAATTGTTGCCATGAGTACTTGTCAGAAATTGGACAATCATTCATTGCACAAAACATAATATTTCATAAAAAGATCTTATTTCATATACAGAAAGGAAATAAAGTTGAACATAGCTTTACTAAGTTATTACTCACAGATGGCTCCAAAGCAAATAGCAGAGCAGACAAGTTAGGTAATTTGTGGCACGTGACATGCACAAATACAGAATAAATAAGTACTGAATTACACACCCGGAATTATTAACTTAGTTCTTTCTTCTTTAGGTGTGTTTCTACTTGTTATCCTCATTATTATGTCTTAACTAGGGCTTAGGAATGCCTAGGATACAATGAGGATGTCAAAACATGTTATTCAACACTTAGTCAAATTTGTTGAAAACTAGGTCCTCGCTCGAGCGTAGCTTCTTTCGCTCGAGCGGAGGTCCAAAATTGTGAGCGGTTGGTCGAGCTCAATTTCCTTCACTCGAGCAGTCTGTAAACTCTGCAAAAGTACTGGTTGTGTGAATTTTTTGCTCGATGGTCAGTCGAGCGTGTGACTGAGGTCTTCGCTCAAACGCAACTCTTGTCACTCGAGTGATCTGCAAAATGTCTCAACTTCTCGGAGCATGCATTTTATACTCGAGCCGACTTTTGGTCGCTCGAGCGGAAGTGCAAGATCACAGAATGCTCGCTCCAACACAAGTTCTGTCGCTCGAGCAGAGAGACAGAATTTTAGAATTTCCAAATTGCTCTTCTAAGCTCAAAACTCAAATTTAATGCTGAAATTCATGTTATTTTGGCTCAAAAACTTAAGGAAACTTATGTAACCTTGGAAAACTTTGTGAATTTAAGATCATTTCGTAAAATCAAGATTCAAGAGCATGTGAATTATGCAAAATTCAAACTCAAAACTTTGAAACATTACATGCATGAGTCGATATAAACTTCAACCTCCCAAAACAAGATCAAACAAGGCAAAATGGTATGAAACTTGATGAATTCCAAAACTATGCCATGATCAATGCATGCATGTAAGAATTCTTCAAAATAAAACTCTAACTATAAGAGGATCTGTATGCATGTATGATTATCATCCTGACTCTTCATTCATAGTTCAATTCTTGCATCTCGTAGGTTAATTTTCCTTGAATTCATGCATTAACCAACTAAGTCACAACACTAGGGCTTGAATTCTTACCTAGGCTTTCCAATTTAAGCTCAAAAGGCTAGATTCTTGAATCTCTAGGTTCAATCTTTCAATCTCCTAGCAAGTCCCTTAGCTTGAGTTTAATTCCTCTCCACTTTGACTCTAATCTCACTCTTCTCACTCTCTCTCACGTTTAGAGCTTCAAAATGACGAACTAAGTGTGCAAAATGAACTAGTGGAGTCAAATAGGCCTTACATAGGCTTCATGACATTGACTTGATTAATCTTTGCTTAAACTAAGCAAGTGAGTATTAATTATTTTAATTAATTCATTCCGAAATGAATTTTAATGAAACCTAACATAAAATTTCAGAAATTCCAAATAATACATAATCTAAGTCAATTTTGTGATCAAATGCCGATAAGGCCTTCAATACGCATAACAAAACCAAAACACAAACATATATTCCTACAGCAGACAGATATCAACTCAAATAATGCAATGCACATGTAATTAACTAAGGATTTCTTCTTAATTACTTATTAGGCATACTTAATCCTGGCTTAACAGTTAATCATGGATTAGGGTTGTTACAAAAATGAACATGACAAGGAGAAGAAAATCAAATTGCTTTGGCTATCACACATAGAAATTTGTCCCAGCCTTTTAAAATGTTCGCTATAAAGGCAGAAAATTCCATGACAGAGAAAATCAACATGTCAGAGAAAAGTACACACATCAAATTTGAGAAAATCAACTAGTTTGAAAAAAATTTCACACAACTAGTTTGAAGAAGAAGCTCAAAAGAGGAGTAGTAAGTAAATTTTAGAGAAAATTAACAGGCACAAGGAGAATTCTAGAGAAATTCCATATCTCAAGGAGATATCTTCATGACAGAGAAATTGTAGAAAAAATCAACATGCCAGAAAAATTTCATTTTTACAATTTCTCTAGCTATCACACACAAATCTGAGAATCTAATGTGGTCAGAGAAATTTCAAATGCCAGAGAAAATTTTATGCACACTTACATACAAAACTAGCTTGAAGAAGAAGCTTAAAAGATGAGTAGTAAGTAAATTCCAAAAAAAAATCAACAGGCACAAGGGGAATTCCAAAGAATTTTCGTATCTCAAAGGGATAATTTTCATATCTCAAGGGGATATATTAATGCCAGAGAAATTGAAAAAAAAAAATCAACATATTAGAGAAATTTTATTTTTACAAATTTCTCTTACTATCCCATACAAATCTGGCCAAGGTCTTAGGCAAACAAAATAAACTTATCAAGAGATAGAGCTTTCACAAAATTCTTTAAAATGACAAAAAAATCAACTTATCAAAACACAGAGAAAATTTCAAAATACAAAAAAAATCAGAGAAATTGAACTATCTAGAGAAATTTCAAAAGACAGTTTGTGTTTTGAAATTTCTCTGAAAAAATGTTGAAGAACTCCAATCATTATGAAAATATTACATGTCCTTTATCCTATGAAATCTTAATATCAAAAACCTTTAAAAAAATAACCCTTAAATATAATCAAAGATCTTTTAAATTATAACCAAAATAATAATTATAATGAGTCATAACTAATATCATAATTTGTCAGAACTAAGTCATAAGTAAATATCACAAAAATCATAATTGAGACATATGATACATACTCTAAAATAAGGTGTGTATTATAAAATTTCCAATAGATAACTACATAATTTTCTTTCTTCTCTTTTATTTATTTTGATATAAAAATAGTTAGTTAGGCTGGGTGTGAATTGAATTGATCAGATTTGTTGACATGTCAATTTCATTTATTTTTTTATTTTTAGGTTTTTTTATTTTTTTAGAATCATGAAACACTATTATTATAACTTATAATAAACGAAGTCTTGAAATCAAATTTAAAATGATATACGTTGTGGGTGTTTAGAAAATTATTATTTTAGTAGATTATTTTAATTTTTAACTATTTTAATACACTAAATTTTTTATGTTAGGGAAGATGATTGAATTTTTTTATAATTAGCTGTGATATTTGTGAGGAAAAAAATAAAATAATTATAAATTTAATGTAATATTTTATTTTATTAATTATTTTAATCTATTTTATCTTTTTATAAATTTTAAAGTAAAAAATGCTAAAATTTATCTTGCCAAATAGTTCCATTGTCTTAGGGTTAGTTTAGGATGTTCTAAAAAAGTGCACTTTTTGATTTATTGGCTTATATGGGTTGAGTTTGGATTGGGTTTGATGTGATGTGTTAGAGAGGTGATGTAATTTAAATAAGATAATGTAACTTAAATAGAATAGTAACTTTTTAACTTTTTATATTATTTAATGTACCCCAAACCAAGCCTTACTGTCTAGTGCAGGTTGGGTGTAACGTGATCTATATGTACCTATGTTGGACAAAAAAATAAAAAAAAAAATAAAAAATAAAATAAAATAATCTATACGTACGCGGCGGTGGTTCTATTTATTTGGGCGGTGAAGTAATTTAATATATACCTACCATTCAATTAATTTTAGCTGCACACAAATCGGCTTTCTTTTGCTCCGTTTGGGAGGAAGGTTTTTGGATTTTTTTTAGCTATTTTAACTATAAAAGATAAAATAAATTATTTTAGTCACAACAAATAAAGTATCACATTTAATCCACAATCATTACACTCTTTTCTCATAAAAAAAAAAAAACTAAAAAAGCTAAAAAGTCAAAAAGTTCTTTCCAAATCAAACTTTTTAGCCCAGGTTAAAATAATCAAAAAGCCAAAAAATCAACCCACTTCCAAAACAACACCTTTGTTTATTTTTAGGATTATGATATTACTAGATAAGAAAGAGTAATATTGGAGGCCTTATTATTAAATATTTTATATAGGTGTGGAACTCACATCATGTGAGTTCTATGTACGTCCTACAATCATGTGAGATATTTGATAAAAATTTTAATATAATTTTTGAAATTTCTAACATTTTTAAATTAAGAAAAAATGACTAGAAGAATAATATATTGTGAAGTCAATAACAATTATTTTTTCTTCATTCTAATCTAACGATCAAAACTTTTAATATCTATAAATTTTTCTAATAATTTGATTACTGTTTCTCTTTCCCAATCAATAATTTAAATGTCATTTGGACATTAATCATCTATCTATACTATATATTAAGAAAAATAAATTTTTAATTTTAAGAGCTCTAGGAGTTTCAAAACTCCAATCCAATTATGTTGATTTTTGGTTTTTTTTTTTTTTTAAATATTCATTGAGTACTAAAAATTGAAATTTAAAATTGTAGTCAACAAAGAATTTATTGAATTCACCTATCATTTAAGATTTAAATTTTAAAATACACATGATTTAAGGAATTATTTTCCATAAGTAAAATATATTGTATTATATATTTTACTTAGCTAATCAACCAGAACTTACGTTAAAAAATTAAAAAAAAAAATTAAAAATCATTCACTGCTTTCACACTACAAGAAATTACACCTTCGCGGACTACTTTGGCTGACTAAAAATATTTTGATCGCAAAAAAATGACATTTGCCGACTAAAGTGTTTGAACTCACCCGATGAGTGTGCTTAAAACTTGTAAATTTGGTTTTTAAAATTAACAATGATTCATCCCACTAATTTGGGAGCATTAATGGATCACTAATGAGGTAAAAATTCAAAAAAAAAAAAAAATACAAGAATAAAACATCCTATCATATGAAACTCACACCACTTTAGAGATATTAGTGCTCATTTTTTCAGTAATCTCACTCACTTTTGTTTTAAAATTTAAAATTACTATGGCAGTTAAACTGCTATGAACGTGGATAGGCGTAGGAGAAAAGTTTTTATTTATTTATTATTATTCAATTTACACATGATAGAATTTTTAAAAGATTAAATTCTCACTTAATATAATAATATAAATAGCGGGTGGTTGGTAGAGTGTATATATATGAGTTCACGTGTGTTTAGTTGGTGAAATTATTTATCAATTTGTTTTTTATGTGTTGTATATACACTGTTGGTAAAGAATATATATGAGTTCACATGAGTATAGTTTGCGAGATTATCTATCAATTTATTTTTTATAGGTTGTGTATGTTGGAAATGGTTATAAAATTCTGGGTAAAATCAGAATTTTTTCCTAAGTTTGGTCTAATTTTTAGGTGGGCTTCGTGCATCGATTTACACGGGTCAAAGTGGTAACGCGTTCTATGCCGCGTTGTGATTCACGTGGTATATTTGGTTGCTTAAAACCATTACCGAGTGAATGGGAAATTGAAGCCAAAGTAAGCTCCATGGAAATGGAGTTTTGGTGGAAATTCCTTAAAGGTTAAATAAAGCTTGTCCCACATTGATTTGGTGGGAGGTTTTGAAAGGGTTTATAAGGCATGGGTTTGGTACTTGGGGTGTGCCCCAAGGGGTACCCAAGTGTTTTAGAGGGAGAGGTTATGGGCAAAATGGGCTAGACCCATTGGACTCAAAAACTACCACACACGCGCGTCGCCGCCGTCCGTCCGGGCGCGCGGGTGCGTGGTGTGAGGTTGGGCTTGTTCGGCCCAATACTAATCTTTTTGGGCCAAAAACATTTGAAAGAATTCAAATTAAACTGGTTTGGATTTTCTGTACATCCAAACAGGGCCCTTCCCGTTTTCAAACAGAATTAAACTGTTTTGGATTTATTGTTCATCCAAACAGGGCCCTTCCCGTTTTCAAACAAAATTAATCTGATTTGGATTTACTGTTCATCCAAACAGGGCCCTTCCCGTTTTTGAATCCAACAGCTTTAAATCTGTTTGAATTTCAAACCAAACAGTGCCTAACCTGTTTGTATCTGTTTAATTCAAATTGAACAGGTACAGTACCTGTTTAATTCAAAACCTGGAGCCACCATTCCATCTATAAATAGGACAGCCCTCATTTGGATTTAGTGATCTCAAATTTTCGTCCTTCATAATTCTGCAAACATCCTCTTCATTTTGCTGCATTCTTTTCTTGTCAGAGAGAGTATAAACACTTAGTGTGTTCGTTAGGCAAACAATTTGTAGTACTGCTATTGTTTGTAGTAGATCATTTTATCCTGGGAGATAGACGTCCAAATTCTGAAAGCACCGTGGAGAGGACGAATCTGTCTTAAAGACACAGTGTCAAACACTGGACTTGATCAGATTTTAATTCGAAGAAATTAAATCAAGTAAGTTATTTAATTAATTTTTGTGTAATTGTTATTTATTTAAATCAGATTTTAATTTTGTTTTTGTAACAAAATAAAATCTGTTTTTATTTATTTATTTATTATTTCGAGTTTGATTTTTGTAATCAAACAAATTCTCTTCTTTTCTTTATTTCTTTAAATTCTAATTGTTGTTTTGTACACAATAGAATTAAATCTTTTAAATACAGTGAAGATTGCCTAACAATCTTAAGACAGATTCCTTTTTGGTATCTTCATTGTATTTAATTTTCTGTTTTTCAAAGTAATATTCTGGTTGGAAAAACAAATAGTGATTTATGCTATTTGACAGATAGTAGTAATATACTGTCTCTTTTCTTTGACAACTAGTAGTACGATACTGGTGTCATTAACAATTTCAGAATATTATTTGGTATTACAGAAAATTATTTTGGTATTTTATTTTCTGGTTTTAGTAACTAGAATTTATTTTCTGGTTTTGGTAACTAGAAAATTATTTTGTGTTTTTCTGATTTTTGTAATCAGATATTTTTGTGATATTTTATATTCTAGTTTTAGTAACAAGGATAATAAAATTATATTATTTTCTAGTTTTGGTAACAAGAAAAATAAAATTATTTTGTGTTATAATTTATTTTTTGGTTTGAGTAACTAGAAAATTAATTTGTGGTTTGGTTTTCTGATTTTTGTAATCAGATATTATTTCAGTATTTTATTTTATTATTTTTAGTAACAAGGAAAATAAAATTATTTTGTATTGTAATTTATTTTCTGGTTTTAGTAACTAGAAAATTAATTTTGTTAATCAATCATGTAACTTTGTGACTTGGTCACAATCTGTTAATTTTGTAAGGGACTTATGGTTTCGTTTAATAGACCACTTATTTTTGAACCCTTTGTGAAAAGGTGTTAATTCTTTTGATTTTATCATAGTTCATCATGAGTATACATGGAAGAATTTGTTTCTAGAGTAAAGTATTAGTTTTACAAACTAATTTTATTTGTTATTACAATTTGGATTCATAGTCTTGAATTGTTTCTGCACTTGAGTCGGAAAATATATATATATATTTACAAGAACATTTTAATGCTTATTTAATTTGTTTATTTATGTACAAATTAAACTTATTAAATGAAGGTATGTTTTGTCATTTTGAAGTTTGAAGTTTAAAGTTTAAATGCGTTGGATTTTATTTATGAGTTGAGAATCCTTTTATTTTATGATGCTAGTGATGGGATCATGCATGATTAATTTATTTTGATTAATTTATTATTTTTAGTTAATGCGTTTGATATGCATGTGTTGATATCAACTCGAGTTATTTCTTAAAAAATAAATAAATAAAATAATAATTGCATGTGATTTGGAATGATAAATTAATATGTTGACTTTGTACATAAGCAGTTTAATTTGAATATTTCTAATCAATTTTGAATGGGTGTTTAAACACTAGAGAAATTTAAACATGAAGATGTATGTAATTATATCGTTCCGTTTAATTGGGAAGTAATTTAAGAAATCTTTTATGTTGTTTTTTGGTTTATTGTGACATGAGATGTCATTAATAATTATTTTACTTGCGTAGTAGAATCTGTTAAACCATGAACTATTTTATTATATGGGGTGTATCTCTTGCATTAGTTGAGATAATTTAATTTTCTTCTGTCACAAATATTTTTATGACAGTGACATTTATTTATAAATGAGTTGCAAGAATGTATCATAGACAACAAATGATGAATGGCATGTTACTGAATTCAGGCTTACCACAGAACTTGTGGGGGAAAGCAATATTGTCTGCTATTTATATTCTTGATAGAATACCCCACAAGAAAACCGAAAGCATTCCTTATGAATAGTGGAAAGGTCGACCACCTTCCTACAAATACTTAAAAGTGTGGGGGTGTTTGGCAAAAGTGGAAGTTCCTGTTCCTAAAAAGACTAAGTTTGGACCAAAAACAGTAAATTGTGTGTTTATTGATTATGCTCAGAATAGTAGTGCATATCGGTTTCTGACTTACAAATCAGAAATACCTGATATAAATGTGAACACTATTATAGAGTCAAGGAATGCTGTGGTTTTTGAACATGTCTTTCCTTACAAGAAATGACAGGAATTAAGTTCACAGAAAAGAACTTATGATTGTACACAAAGTCAAGAGACTAATGACAATCAAGCACAAGAGACTAGTAATGGTCTCAACCAACAGGATTTAACTGATGATGAACCAAGAAGAAGTAAGAGAGCGAGAACATCAAAATCCTTTGGTCCAGATTTTCTGACATACTTGTTAGAAAATGAACCTCAAAGCTTTAAGGCAGCAATGACAGGTCCTGAAGCACCTTTGTGGAAAGAGGCTGTTAATAATGAAATTGAATCCATTATGCAAAATCATACTTTGGAATTGGTGGATCTTCCACCAGGTTCTAAACCTCTTGGATATAAATGGATATTCAAGAGAAAAATGAAAGCAGATGGTTCAATTGACAAGTATAAAGCAAGACTTGTAGTTAAAGGTTTCAGACAAAAGGAAGGTCTGGACTATTTTGACACATATTCCCCTGTGACAAGAATAACATCCATTCGCATGCTTATTGCAATAGCAGCGTTGTTTAATTTAGAAATATATCAAATGGATGTTAAGACAGCTTTCTTAAACGGTAATCTAAATGAAGAGATCTATATGGAGCAACCCGAAGGGTTTGTAGTATCAGGGCAAGAAAAGAAAGTTTGTCGACTTGTAAAATCCCTTTATGGATTAAAACAAGAACCTAAGCAATGGCATGAAAAATTTGATCATGCAATGCTTACTAATGGGTTTAAGATAAACGAATGTGACAAATGCGTCTATGTTAAAAACACTGACCAAGGATATGTCATAGTTTGTCTTTATGTGGATGACATGCTTATCATTGGAAGCAGTCAAAACATGATCAAATCAACTAAGCAAATGCTTAACAAAAGATTTGATATGAAAGATATGGGGGTCGCAGATGTTATATTAGGAATGAAAATTACTAAAACATCTGACGGATATGCATTATCTCAATCTCATTATATTGAGAAAATTCTTGATAAATTTATCAAGGATGATTTGAATTTAGCAAGAACACCTGTAGACATCAGTCTTTATTTATCGAAAAATAAAGGTGATGCAGTGTCTCAGTTAAAATACTCCCAAATCATTGGAAGCCTAATGTACCTAATGAATTGTACTCGTCCTGATATAGCTTATGCTATCAGTAAATTGAGTAGGTACACTAGTAACCCGGAGAAGACTATTGAAAGCGATCATTCGGGTTCTTAGATATCTAAGATTCACCCGTGATCATGGTTTGAACTTTACTCGATATCCAGCAGCACTCGAAGGTTATTGTGATGCCAATTGGATATCGGATACTAAAGATTCAAAATCCACTAGTGGATATGTCTTTACTCTAGGAGGCGCTGCTGTTTCTTGGAAAGTCCACGAAACAAACTTGCATCGCACGATCCACAATGGAATCCGAGTTCATTGCTTTAGATAAAGCAGGTGAAGAAGCAAAATGGCTTCGTCACTTCTTAGAAGACATTCCAATGTGGCCAAAACCTGTGCCAGCTATTTGCATTCATTGTGATAGTCAATCTGCAATAGGCAGGGCACAGAATCATATGTATAACGGTAAGTCACGACATATTCGTCATCGACATAATACCGTTAGGCAGTTGTTGTCAAATGGAATAATCTCAATAGATTATATAAAATCTAAAGAGAATATTGCGGATCCGTTAACAAAAGGTTTGACAAAAGAGCTAGTGTATAGTTCATCAAAGGGGATGGGATTAAAGCCTATTACATAAGAGTCGTCATAATGGTAACCCTACTTATATGACTGGAGATCCCAAGAACTAAGTTCAAAGGGACAACTAAGTTATGTATGGCTCGCCAGAAATCACCAAGGGATTAAAAAACCCTACCCATTCCTATGGTGAGAGTGATATCTGCAACATATGTTGTCTGCAGGGGTATAAGGATAAGCTTTGCTTTTAATGATTACTTATATCTTGATTAAGGCATAAAATCAAGACGAGTATGAGGAGATACTCACAATAAGAATCACCTATATGAGTGTTGAACTGGGGCCGGTTCTATGAGAATGAAAAAGGCTACATTCTCTAAAAATACTCATGAAAACCAGGTGCGTTCAAGGCCAAAATGAACACAACAGTGAGAACCACGATGTGTTAGAAGATATTTTGTGTGAAATCTATTGTCTTGGCTTACACAAACGGCTGAACAATTCAAGGCATCGCGTCCATTGGTTAGCCAGTAAGTCCGATAGGTTATCACTAGGGAAGATTCAAGGCCGAAAACTACCTATCCTGATGCAAGATATTTTCGACTTATGCTCTTTCGTTAAGTCTGCATATTGTTGCATTTCCGTTGTCATCAAATTCCATTCATGTGGGGGATTGTTGGAAATGGTTATAAAATTCTGGGTAAAACCAGAATTTTTTCCTAAGTTTGGTCTAATTTTTAGGTGGGCCTCGTGCATCGATTTACACGGGTCAAAGTGGTAACGCGTTCTATGCCGCGTTGTGATTCACGTGGTATATTTGGTTGCTTAAAACCATTACCGAGTGAATGGGAAATTGAAGCCAAAGTAAGCTCCATGGAAATGGAGTTTTTGTGGAAATTCCTTAAAGGTTAAATAAAGCTTGTCCCACATTGATTTGGTGGGAGGTTTTGAAAGGGTTTATAAGGCATGGGTTTGGTACTTGGGGTGTGCCCCAAGGGGTACCCAAGTGTTTTAGAGGGAGAGGTTATGGGCAAAATGGGCTAGACCCATTGGACTCAAAAACCACCACACACGCGCGCGTCGCCGCCGCCGTCCGTCCGGTCGGGCGGGCTGGGCTGGGCTGGGCGCGGGTGCGTGGTGTGAGGTTGGGCTTGTTCGGCCCAATACTAATCTTTTTGGGCCAAAAACATTTGAAAGAATTCAAATTAAACTGGTTTGGATTTTCTGTACATCCAAACAGGGCCCTTCCCGTTTTCAAACAGAATTAAACTGTTTTGGATTTATTGTTCATCCAAACAGGGCCCTTCCCGTTTTCAAACAAAATTAATCTGATTTGGATTTACTGTTCATCCAAACAGGGCCCTTCCCGTTTTTGAATCCAACAGCTTTAAATCTGTTTGAATTTCAAACCAAACAGTGCCTAACCTGTTTGTATCTGTTTAATTCAAATTGAACAGGTACAGTACCTGTTTAATTCAAAACCTGGAGCCACCATTCCATCTATAAATAGGACAGCCCTCATTTGGATTTAGTGATCTCAAATTTTCGTCCTTCATAATTCTGCAAACATCCTCTTCATTTTGCTGCATTCTTTTCTTGTCAGAGAGAGTATAAACACTTAGTGTGTTCGTTAGGCAAACAATTTGTAGTGCTGCTATTGTTTGTAGTAGATCATTTTATCCTGGGAGATAGACGTCCAAATTCTGAAAGCACCGTGGAGAGGACGAATCTGTCTTAAGGACACAGTGTCAAACACTGGACTTGATCAGATTTTAATTCGAAGAAATTAAATCAAGTAAGTTATTTAATTAATTTTTGTGTAATTGTTATTTATTTAAATCAGATTTTAATTTTGTTTTTGTAACAAAATAAAATCTGTTTTTATTTATTTATTTATTATTTCGAGTTTGATTTTTGTAATCAAACAAATTCTCTTCTTTTCTTTATTTCTTTAAATTCTAATTGTTGTTTTGTACACAATAGAATTAAATCTTTTAAATACAGTGAAGATTGCCCAACAGTGTATGCGCCTTTGGTTTTATTTGAGAAGTAGGTTGGCTTTTTGATTTTTTTAACTATTTTAGTTTGGGGTTAAAAAATATGATTTGGAAAAAGTTTTTGATTTTTTTGATTTTTTTGTGAGAGAAAAAATGTAATGATTATAAGTTGAATGTGACATTTTATTTTATTAAATTAAAAAATCTATTTTATTTTTGTAATAATTTTAATTAAAAAAAGCTCCAAACCCATCTTGCCAACGTAGGCTTTATTAGGGTCGCACTAGTAAGAAAATATGTGCACTAGTCGGTGTAGACTCAATGTGGTATTGCTCCCTTCAATTCATCCGAGATTCCCTTCCCTATGCGAAAGAAGAAAAATAAATTAAAAAAACAAGACAAAACAAAATAAGTTGAATTGTCATATTTAGGCCCTAAAATAAACAATGACTAAAAGAAAGTGTTTGGTCCCTTCCATGGAGACTAGTGGTAAGTCCATGCTATGTATAGAATATAAAAAAAATTAGTAACATAAGTTTTATATAAATAATATAAATAGGTAGACTTTTATATGCAAAATACGAAAATCAAAAAGATTGAAATTCATAATTAGACTTGTTTGGAAATTGACTGTTTTAATAATTTTAATTTATTATGAAAAGTCACATAAAAAAGTGGAGATAATCAATTGACAACTTACAGTGACTTTTTGACAAAAAGTTACTCTTTCCAAACATAGCTCACAATTTTATCATAATATCATGTATTTTATGTGTCAATTTTTAAGTTATCACTAGCTCAACTGTGTAACTTCCTCCCCATTTGCTAGAGTAGCAAACTTTGACGAGTTTAACCAGAGCAACTTCAGCCTAACTCGAAATTTCTTAAGACTTGAGTAACATATTTTTAAATTTGGTGAGAACTTGAGCAATCTGTGATTTTTTTTACCTTTTATTTTTTTAGATTGGATAAACCAAAGAGCAACATGTGATTGAAAACACCATTTTACTTAATATAGATATGGATAAATATAGATTATTCGATGTTAGTCAAGTCATATTATGGGTCATGTTTTAACTCTAACTGTAGACCTGACCAAGAAAAATTAATTGGTCAATTAGTAGAAATGTTTTATATTAATCAATTTAAATTAACTAATATCTATTATATAAATACAATGGATCATAGAAATTTATCCCAAATATGAGTACATAATATAGGTTGAAAATTAGTGAGATGTGAGCTGCACACACAATAGATGCATACCATTGTTTTTTATTTATTGAATAATTTGTTTGGTAGATTTTATGGATTTGCCTATTTTATCATAGAACTTATTGAAGTGAAAATTTTATGTCAATTTTTAAAAATATTTGTAATTATTAATTTGAATTTCGTAATTAAAAATTTTAAACTTTTTATTTTTTCAATAAGATTCTAGCATGTGTACTTGAAATTTTTTACCATTTGATAAATTATGATTTACAGCTAAAAAATAATTTAAAATTATATTTGATTCAAATTTTCTTTAGACTTCATTTTTAAATTTAAAATTAAATATAGCTTAGACATAGCTTAAAAAGAAAATTACCATCTAACCAAAAAGATATAGCTAAAATTATTTTTTGACATTTTATGGACTTTTTTTTTTTTTTTTGAATTTGAAAATTAGATATGGTTAGATAAGTCAATAGTCTTAAATTATATTTATTTTTTTGTTCCAAATATTTTTAAAAATGAATAATATTTTGGAAATATATATTTTTATAATTTTAAATTATATAATACTAAAATTAAATTTAGAATTTCATTTTAAGGATTTTCAAATATCAAATTAGATGTGGCTTAGATATGGTTAAATTTATTTATTTAACTTTCTATATATGAATATATATTTTTTAAAATTTAAAATTATATAAACAGTTAAATCTGCCCATAATTTTATGTCACTTATATTTTGTAACTATTAAAATTAAAAATTTTATATTAATGTTTTGAAATTCCTAAAGCCTCTTTGATCATTTTTTTTCTTTTTCTTTTTCTTTTTCTTCTTCTTTTTTTCTTTTTTTGTTCGAAAACACACTAATTTTATGTCACTTGTATGCTCTACACCTAAGAAACACACTAATTGATAAATTAAATAGTTACTCAATAGAATTGAAAATGAAAATCATGAAAAATATAATTATTGATTTTTAAAAACTACATATATAAAATTAATAAATGATACAATTCTTTCTTTTTTTAAATTTTATTTATAATCTATTTGATAGACTTATAATCAATCACACAGTCCAACTTTTTAATAATATATGGCACATTGACGTATTATATGTCTTAGAAATAACAAACATGCAAAAAATCTCACATAATCTTAGCACTGAGGCCAACAACTATTTATAATTACTTTAAAATTTGAAGGAGACATCTATAGTTATTTTCACATATAGACCTGATCTATTGTTGTTCTATTATTAATAGAGGCCGGATGTATATGGAGCTTGAATGAAAGGCAACATATATATATATATATATATATATATATATATATATATATATGTATTTTAAATATCAAATGAAATCTTAATAATCACAATTTGAGAGAGAGAGAAAGATGCAAAGAATATTTATTCTTATAAACATTAATATTTTACGTGAATGCAGTGAAATATAAGTTTATTTATTTATTTATTTATTTAGTATAGGAAGGGATTTAGTAATTCCTACTAAAAGAAAGATTAATTAGTTAGGTAAAATATATAATGGGCAATGGTTGAGGGCCACAAAAAGTGTGACTCAAATGACTCGAATTTGTCAAAACGACATCGTTTTGGCAAGTTTTGAGTCCAAAACGACGTCGTTTTGGCAAATTTGAGCCATTTGAGCCACACTTTTTGTGGCCCTCAAACATTTTTCATATATAGTATCTTTTTATTATAGAAAGCAATTCCTTAAAGGATGTGTATATTGTTAAGTACAAAATTTTGAAATTTAAAATTCCTAAATCATAGGTGAATTCAATAGTCAATGATATTTAAATTTTAAACTTTAAATTTCAATTGTTAATTGCCAATGATATTTTTCTCTTTTTAATTTTTCTTTTTTTGAAAAAATAACAAAAAATTAACATAATTGGATTGGAGTTTTGAATCTCCTAAAACTCTGTTTGGTAGAGGTTTCTAAATTTAATTCCATCTCTTGGTTTGAGTATAATGTTTGGTTAGAGTTTTTTAAAAATTAATTTCACACTCACTTTTGAAAACACTTCTATCCGGTCGTCCGGCCAGTTGACCAGAACAATGTTCGTTTTTTATTTGTTTGGCACTTGTTTTTTTATATTTTAAATAAAAAATATTTTCAGAATTTTTTTTTAAAATTTTTTTATGAACTTTGAATAGAATTTTGGGTTGTGTATTTGGTCATGAATTGTAAATTTTTGAAACAAATTTCACATGTCACATCAAAAATTTCAAACTTAGTGGTTGTTTGGGATGTCCTAAATAAGTGCACTTTTTGACTTTTTGGACTAAAAAGTTGAGGAAAAAAATATGGTTGTTTGGGTTAACTTTTTGACTTTTTATGGAAAAATATGTATTAAAAAATTGTATAAATTAGTGTGTAGGGAAAAATTAAGATTGAGAGTTGTGTAACCGTACTTTTTGACTTATGGTGAATAGTGATAACTTTTTAACTTTTTGAGTAACTTTTTGACTTTTTTGGCACATGCCAAACTTGGCCTTAATTCAAAACTCATAACTAAACAAAAATTTTCACACTCAAATTATAATTGTATTACTCACAAACTCAAAATAAAATTCTATTATCAAATCATAATTTTAAAACCCTATTAAACGTTATCAAAAATTCTCTTTTCCCTACCTATAGATTCCCTTCTTTGCAACGCAAAAAATAAATAATAATAATAATAATAATAATAATGAGGCCAAGTTTGGCAACCTCAGAAAAAGTCAAAAAGTTACACAAAAAGTTAAAAATGTATCACTATTCACAAAAAAAATATTAAAAAATTAATAAACAAATATTAATACAAATCAAAAGTTGGCCAAAATGATGACTGACGTGATGAGAGGTACCAGTGATAGAGAAAAAAAAAATTTTATAGTAGAATATTCACTAAATCTTAATAGTAAAGTTGGGCCCGTAAGGGCCCACCATGGGTCCCCGTTTTGATAATTTGAACCGTTCAATATGTAAAACTCGTCTAATACTATATGCCTGTAAAAAATCACGTCTACCAGATATCGCTAACTACATGATCAAATCAGTTTTGTTACAGTTAACAGTTAACAAAAAAAACAACACGATCAGATAGCTGTCGATATCCAATCAACGTGATTTTTTATAAGCATATAGTACTCGACGAGTTCTACACATTGAACGGTTCTGATTAGAAAAAAAGGGACCCATGGTGGGCCCCCACAGACCAAACAACATCATCCAATCAATCACTGAGAAGGAGGCAATATTTCCTCATCACTCACCCAGTCGGCTCCTCTCTAGCCTCTTACCCTATCTTCTCCTACACATTTATTTATACAATTTTTTAATACACATTTTTTCATAAAAAGTCAAAAAATTAACCCAAACATTCATATTTTTTTCCTTAACATTTTAGTCTAAAAAGACAAAAAGTATACTTATTTAGGACACTCTAAACAACTCCTAAAATTGAGCTGTCATATCCCGGCCTTGAGATAAAAAGGCCCCGTTTAGTAGAACTGTGGGAAAGTGATTATAACTTATAGCCTAACAGCTTATAACTTATAATTGTGAACATAAGCTGATTTTTGACTTATAAATTAAACTTCTCCTCTCCCATTCAAAGAATAAGTTGATTTTTGACTTACAAAAAGTTATAAGCTATATTGTTAAGCTGAACCAAACACATCAAAATAGTTTAAAAGCTGAAATAAGGTAGAAAGAAACCCTACAAAATAAGGCCAAAAAAAGACTACAAAGAAAGTCTTTTTTGATAATGGTTTCTATGGCCCAGCAGTGCTGCAGAGTTCTAATTAGAGCTGCACTGCAGTAGCTCTAATGAGCTTGCCCACATTAAAAAAAAAAAAAAACATTAAGGTAAAAGACAAAATATGAGGAAGAAAAAAATAAATTAATACTCCATTAAAACTTTTTTTTAGAGGTCTAACTCATTTTTCTTTTATGGCCCGATTAAAAAATCATTTTTCTTTTTTTAGAACACTCTAACTCATTTTTCTATGGCTAAAAAGAAAGTTTTTTTTTTTTTTTAAATCAAAGCACGCCTGAATGTAATCTTCTTAAGATTCCCTTATCAGTCAACCTAATGGGCCAAGACACTCAATCACATCAAAGAAGAAAATATGTGCATTAATTGGTTGGTTGGTTTCAAATAAATAAATAATAATTAATTTTAAAATTAAACAGTAAAACAATTAAAATACATAAGAAATAAAATTAATTAAATTTTAACTATTTTATCACAATTTCACTTAGAATTTTGCTTTAGACCCCACTGGGGGTGCATCCCCAGTGAGGTGGCAGCCCTTGATTGGGCAAAAACACACTTTTTTTTTTTTTTTTTTTTTTTTATTCCAGTTATCAGCCAGTGGGGGCGCGCCACCTCACTGGGGGTGCGACCCCCACTGGGGGTGTATAGCACGGTTCATTTCATTATGTTTCTTTTTTCCTATCATTAATATTATGTTTGAATTTCTAAATAATAAATACATGAATCATAACGTAATTAATAAAAATTAAATAAAAACTATGGTAAATTATAAATATATTATCATTTTCTAAGGATTTTATAATTTTAATTTGTCATATATTAGATTCATACAATGATACAGTAAACTATGTATATATATATATAATAATTACTTCTCTTTTTTTTTTTTTGAAACTAACTCAAAAAATTAAATAACAAAATGAAAATAATAAATAATGAACTACCAATAACCTTTATGTTCTTATCCTTCCTGAAATCAAGTTTTACCTACCAAGTATAACTTCTAAATTTTCTCACACTCGCTAATTTTAGCGACCCACGTTGAGCCCTTTTCTTGTTCTCCTCTCTCACCAATTCCGTGACTTTTACAATCTCAATCATCTAACTTTTCTCCTACTAGATATCTTAACTTCTCTTTGTCAATTACCCTTGCCTTATCACCACCATTTTACTAAACCCATAAACTCACTTATATTTGTATATAAAATATTGATTTGGCTAGTCTACATTTTTATATATTTTAAATTTAGTAATGTAAAATTATCATATTTTTATATATTTGTTATATGATGTAAATATTTTGCATAACACTAATTACATCATTTGATAGGCTCTATATGATATATATATATATATATGAATAGTGTCATCCAAAGTATGATATCAAATGTTGTCAACATAAATTATTAAAATTTTATTTTGAGCATTCTTTTTAAATATCACAAATTTAAATAACTAAAATTTAATCAAAAAAATGTATATTACCACGCATAGATTGTTTCTAAATATTTTTCTTATGAAAAAATCATTTTTGTCATAGAATATTCATACCCCCCCCCCCCCCCCCTCTCCCCCCCCAAAAAAAAAGCTATTTTTTCTCTTATTCTTCTTAAACTTTAAATTTGAACTCTAGAATCTATGGATTATTTCTTAAATTAGATTTGATTTACATATAAACTTTCATCTAATTTTTTTTAAAAAAAATTTAAATTAGATATGTTTGGATGGGTTAATAATTTTATGCAATATATATATTTATTAATTTTTATAAATTGAAATTAAAATTTTGAAGCTCTTAACATATTTTGGGCAAAAAGTTATTTTAATATCACTACAAAAAAATGGACTTTTTGCGACGGTAAAATACCGTCGCTAATACTCCTAATGCCGTCGCTAATACTTTTTGCGACGGTAAAATGACTTTTTGCGACGGCAACAGGGGTTCGCAACTGCAGGGGTTGCAAAAGAGTTTTTGCGACGGCAAATGCCGTCGCTAATGTTTTGCGACGGCACCGTACAGTCGCTAATAACGTTTGAAATTTCTTGATTTTTTTGCGACGGCCCTATTTTACCGTCGCTAAAAATATTATTTGAGACGGCAAAAAATACCGTCGCTAATAGTCTTTCTTTTGCAACGGCAAAAGCACGTTTTTGCGACGGTGTGGTGCCGTCGCAAAAAGTATTAAAAATATGAAAATTCTTATTTTTTGCGACAGTGTAATACTGTCGCAAAAAGTATTAAAAAAATAATAAAATTTCTATTTTTTGCGACAGTTTAATGCCGTCGCAAAAAGTAAAACCTGTAACAAAATCAATAAAAATAACAAAATTTTCTGTTTTTTTTGCGACAGTGTAGTGCCGTCACAAAAAAGAAAAAAAATCCTCTGATAAAATTATTAAAAATATTAAAATTTCTCTATAATAATTACATAATAATATAAAATTCCTGTATAAAAATAACAATTTCTACATAATAAAATATTCTTCCATTCATAATTACACATCAACAAAATTATCCCACTACATAATGTTCCATAATTATCCTCCGATAAAATTTAAAAATATAAAAGAAATGAAAAAAATAAACACAATCTCACATATTCAATTCACATGCAAGCTTGAGGGAGGGTCGGATGTTTCATCACCACGATACAAATCTGTACTATGAAAATTGGTTACAAAATATTCAACCCTCAGTTTTCCTCCAAAATCAGGGTTGATTGTGTTCAATTATCATTTTCCTCAATTATAGAGTTGCACAAACGCAGGGTAAATCTTTGAATGTGAACAAATCCATATTACTGGTAAATTACTTGCAATTGTTCTCAGTATCAGTCCAATATCTTAGTCTGTTCACTGAATTCACAGCCATATCAACTGCTCTAGCCAATTCAACTGCTGCTCCAACTTAGGTACGAGGGGTTAACTCCAACAGGTTGGCCTTTGCTTCAGTGGGCAATTCCAAACCTGGAGATTGTGTAAGGAAATTTTTATTCTGAAACCAGAAAAATTTGTATATTAAGGACTCAATACATAATGAAGATCATAATGAAACAAAGAGAAATTGTATTTGGGCTATACAAATTTACAAAACTAGAATTCTTAAGGAATGCCCTTATAATGAAGAGAAGCCAATAATTAATAAAACAATTGTTTTATTAATTAAAAACAAGCATAATCTCCCAGAAACACCAGATAGGGATTCCCATTTTCCATTGAGGCAGTGACTCATTTTAGCCAAAATCAAAAAGCAAAGGACTCAAATATCCAATAAATCAAATTACCACAAAAACAAATGCAACAGGATACACTAGATTTTTAATAATAGTATACAGACAAGGGCTATAATAATGCAAAACATGACATAACATAACATGTCGCGAGAACCCCGAACCCGAAGAATACTGCCAAACTATGTCCTCCATATAATTGTTCTCCTATTCTAGTTATTTTATAGTAGAAATTAGAGATGAGCATGGTTGTGTATTTTGATTTCTCCCTATAAGGAGTCTCTTTGTAGTAGAAATTTCATGAACTATATATCTGAGAGTCTCAATTTGCTTAATTACTCCATCAATCAGAAAATTTGTTTTGGTAAGAACATGGTTATTCAAGATGAACTTGAAAGTAGAAATTATGAGAGGAAGTTTAAAAACTATAAAGAATACGTTTTGTACCTTCGGACTACGTGCAATACTTAGTTGCTTGAAAGTATGTGAAAAACTGTTTGACCATGGCAGTGCTTCAAGAAGAGGAAGATTTTTGCAGTCACAAGAACCTTCTTGCTCACAACACCGCCTAAGTTTTCCAATATCTGTCTGACAAGAAAGGCACCAAAACCACATAAGACAACCTCAGAAAGCCATTATAATTTAGAAAAAGCTCAAGATTATTTCAAGAAAATTAGGAACTCAATAAAAGGACCAGACTTGACGCAGTTATACAAAAGAATGGGATAATAAGAAGTAAAGACCCTTCAATGTAAACCATATCATGCAAGTGCCATAAGGTGGTTTTGGCAAGTGAGCTAGTAATGAACTGAGGACTGAGTAGTAAAAAAATAATAGCATTCGTAACAGAAGATTACCTCATTTTCAGCCATTGAAGATAAGTACTTCATTGCAGCAACATGCCAACAGTGGCTGCAGCAGTAATTCTCAAGTCGTTCTGCCACAAAGAATTGCTTCAAGCAATCCTCCAAGGAACATCTTGGCATCTAGGATTACATGCAAAATGAACAAAGTAATATATATTTTAATTATTACTCAATTTACAAAGTTACTGAGCATGAAATAAAAAAACAAAGAGTGCCATGTGAATGTGATGTATAATAAAGAGATCTTCCATAAGAAAAATCAACACAGATGGCATGGTTGTAGTTCATAGGCCACAGCATCCAAAGAGCAAATTGCTGCCAAGAATTCCATCAAAAGGCCCTAAGAATATATAAGTTTATAATTAATCACAGAAAGCAATTTAATAGTCACAGAAAGTAAACTATACTGTTTTGCTCATCTTAACAATTATAAGTTTATAATTCAATAACAGCAGCTATTTAAACAAGTGTCCTCAGAATCATATAACTAATTATATGTGAATTTTCATTCACATTCACTGACCAAGGAGTTTTAATTAATTTAAATATAATTAAAAACTAACCTGGAGGAAGGGATTGCTTTTGCTTCAACTTGTCAGCCTTTTCTGAGTCAAACACACAGAGTGTGGAGGTACCTGGAACAACAAATGTAATATCTGAGCTTCCAAATATTGATTGAAATTGGGATATACAATGATAAACAAACTACAAACCAGCTGCTCCTAATATAGTGAATATATATAGTGAATTAAGCCTTACTACAAAACTCTTCACATTGATAGTGAATATATATATATATATATATATGAACTACCAGCCATGAGCAAGTTATGACTTGTTGGAAAAATTAAACACTCACCATTAAAATCAAAATCAATATAAATTGAACCAAAATATATCATTCATACGTGTACACACTCACCACTGCAATACACACACATCTATTTATATTAAAGCACACGACTCATATATATACAGAGAGAGGTACCTCAGTGACATATATATATATATATATATATATATCTTCTATCTAGAGTTCAAGAGTACATCAGTACAGGTACAGCACCTTCAAACCCATCTAAATCGAACAACCCAGCTCTGTTTCTTGAATCTTGATGTTCTTGGATCGAGTAAAAGCAACAAAATCTGATTCCAAAACCCTGAGATTGAGTTCAAGAGTACATCTATTTATACAGAGAGAGAGGTACCTCAGTGTAGATCGATCGTCGCTCAATGCAAATCGATCGCCGTTCGGAAGTGTAGATCGTCGGTCGTTCAGTGTAGATCGTCGGTCAGAGGTTCACCGTGTAGATCGTCGGATGATGGGTGGGTAGGGTAGAGAGAGAGAGAGAGAGAGTCTCTGCGTGTGTGTTGGGTTTGTTTGTTTGTTGGGTCTGTCAAAAAATTAGGGCAAGATCTAAAGAAAAGGGGCAAGAGGCGTAAGGAAAATTTGGGAAAAAAAGGGGGGAGCGGGAATGGAAAAAAATAAAGGGGCGGGAATGAAAAAATAAATAAAAATAAAAAAATAATTAAATAAATTTAGTTTTTGTTAAAAAATATTTTTTTTTTGTAGTTAATGAATTTTTAAATTTTTTTTTTTTTTTAGTTATTAAGATTGAAAATTTATTTGTTTCATTTTTATTTTAATGAAAATAAATATTATTATTTTTTATTTTGTAGAAGTAGGGGTAATATATATTTTAATGAAAAATATTTTTTACTAAAATAAAAAGTTAATTTTCTGTAATCAATGAAAAATATTTTTCTGCGGCCTATTTTTTTTATTACTAAAAATCATGAACTAATTTTTTGTGGTAGAGGAAAAGAAGCGGCAGCAGTAGTAAAGGTGGTGGATAAGAGATGATGGCGGTGGTGGTGGTGGTGGTGGTGATGGTGATGGCGAAAGAGATTAGTGGTGAAGTTTTGATAGTGGTAGTGTAAATGGAGTGCAGGGGTGAAAGAGAGGTAATGGTAGTAGTAGTGGCAGTAGTAGTAGTGGTGGTAGTGGAGTGGTGGCGATAGTAGTAGTAATGGTAGTCGTAGAGGTGAAGTGGCGACAATAGAAGTAATAGTGGTGGTGGAATGGTGTTTGCAGTAGTGGTGAAGGTGGTAGAGGAGATGGGTGGTGAGAGAGAGTGATAGACAGAAAGAGACATAGAGAGAAGAGAGCTGGACGAGAGAGACAGAGAGAGATAGAGAGAAGAGAGATGAGCAAGAGAGACATAAAGAGAAGAGAGATGAACGAGAGAGACAGAAAGAAAGATAGAGAGAAGAGAGATGAGCGAGAGAGATAAAGAGAAGAGAGATGAGCGAAAGAGACAGAGAGAGAAAAGAGATGAAAAAGAGATGAAAGAAGAGATAGATGAATGAGAGACACAGAGAGACAGACAGACAAACAGACAGAGAGAGAAGAGTGATGAGTGAAAGAGAGAAAGAGAAGAGAGAAATGAATATGAAAAAATGGATGAAAAGATATAGACAAGAGAGAGAGAAAGAGCGAAAAGAGATAAACGAGAGAGAGAGAGACAGAGAGAGATGAACGAGAGAGATAAAGAGAGAGAGAGAGAGAAGAGTGATGAGTTAGAGAGAGAGAGAGAAGAGAGAGAGAGAGAGACAAAAGAGAAAAAGATAGAGAGTAAGAGACAGAAAAAGAGACAGAGAGAGAAGAGAGATGAACGAGAGAGATAGAGAGAAGAGAGATGAACGAAAGAGACAGAGAGAGAAAAGAGATGAGAGAAGAGATAGATAAATCGAGAAGGAGCTCGATAAATAGAGAATATGAGAGGAAGAGAGTGAGCAAGGCGAACATAATGAGGGAGAAATAGACAAATAGACAAGCACATAGAGAGAGATGAGTGATGAGTGAAAGAGAGTGAGAGTGAGAGAGAGAGAGAGAGAGAGAGAGAGAGAGACAGAAAAAGAGACAGAGAGAGAAAGAGAGAGAGAGAGAGAGAGATAGAAGGAGAGATAGAAAAAGAGAGAGAAACAAGAGATGAGCGAAAGATAGACAAAAAGAGAGAGAAATAGAGTGAAAAGAGATGAGCGAGAGAGAGACACAGAAAAATAGAGAGAGAGAGAGACAGATAGACAAACAGACAGAGAGAGAAGAGTGATGAGTGAGAGAGAAAAGAGAAGAGAGAAAGGAAGATGAAAAAATGGATGAAAAGATATAGACAAAGAGAGAGAGCGAAAATAGATAAACGAGAGAGACAGAGAGAGATAAAGAGAAAGAGATGAGTGAGAAGACAGAGAGAGAAGACAGATGGGAGATAGAGAGAAGAGAATGAGTGAGAGACAAAAGAAAAGAGAGAGACAGAGACAGACAAATAGACAGACAGAGACAGACAAATAGACAGACAGAGAAGAGTGATGAGTTAGAGAGAGAGAGACAAAGAGAGAAAAAGATAGAGAGTGAGAGACAGAAAAAGAACAGAGAGAGAAGAGAGATGAACGAGAGAGAGTAGAGAGAGAGAGATGAACGAAAGAGACAGAGAGAGAAAAGATATGAGAGAAAAGATAGATAAATCGAGAAGGAGCTCGATAAATAGAGAATATGAGAGGGAGAGAGTGAACAAGGCGAACATAATGAGGGAGAAATACACAAATAGACAAGCATACAGAGAGAGAGATAAGTGATGAGTGAGAGAGAGACAGAGAGAGAGAGATAGACAGAAAAAGAGATAGAGAGAGAAAAAGAGAGAGAGAGAGAGAAAGAAAGAGAGATAGACAGAAAAAGAAGAGATAGAAGAGAAAGAAAGAAAGAGAGATAGAAAATTATACTTTTGTGACTGTATATATATGAAGCTGTCTCAAAACCACAATCACTATGCTAGGTTAGAGTTTTCCAAAACTCTTTTGAGAAAATTATACTTTCTTGTTTTCCGTGTTATATTATTTTTACTGAATTTTTTAATATTTTAAGTAATTTTTTTAATTTTAGACACACCTAACATAAATACACCTAAAAAGTAAAAAAAATCTTTTAAAAATTCACTAAATACCAAAAATACAAAAGAAATACAATAATTCAATACATTTTTTTTATATTTGTATGTATTTATTAATTTTTAAAAATATTTTTTCATAAATTTTTTTTTAGATACATTTAAGTAAAGTGCATCTAAAAAATATTTAAAAATTAAAAAATATTCACTTAAAAAAAAAAAAAACACTTTTTGCAACGGTAGAAAATGCCGTCTCAAAAAATCAGAGTATTTGCGACGGTAAAAAAATGCCGTCTCAAAAAATCAGAGTATTTGCGACTGTAGAAAAATACCGTCTCAAAAAACAGAGTATTTGCGACGGTAAAAAATACCGTCTCAAAAAAGGAGAGTATTTGCGACGGTATCTTCTGCCGTCGCAAATACTCTCCTTTTTTGAGACGGTATTTTTCTACCGTCGCAAATACTCTGTTTTTGAGACGGTATTTTTTACCGTCGCAAATACTCTGATTTTTTGAGACGGCATTTTTTACCGTCGCAAAAAGTGACTTTTTGCGACGGCAAGCGCGCCGTCGCAAATAGTTCCGTCTCATATACCCAGTTTTCTTGTAGTGTATATAGACAATAATAGATTTGGAAAAATTATCACTCACAAATAATAATTATAGTTTCATTTGTCAATTAAAAATAAAGTGATAATTTCAAAACATGTATGCTTTCTATTATAGAAATTATAGTTAGATTATTGCTAATTAGAGATTAATGATTATAATTAAAGAAAACTAAAAAAAAAATTATCATATTGATTAACAAAATATTTAAATTAAATGAAAATAAGAAAGAACTAATAATATAATTAAGAGCTCATAATATTATAATATAATGTTATTAAATTCTATCATTTTATAACAAGTGCATTTTCATATTATAAATTTTAATTCATTTATTTAAAGTGAACCTTATAGTGTTGTGCATGTTTTAATTGAAAACAATTTAAATTTTAAAATAAAATAAAATTTAAAAATTTTAATTAATTAATTTTCGTATAAGTTGAGTGGTCTTTTGATCGATTTTAACAATTTTATCAAAAAAAAATATATTTTTTCAATGGTGTTACATACACCAATTACTATACCAATTAGTGTACCAACACATGCTATAGCAATATAATTTCAAAATTATGAACCCCAATTAGGCCTAGCCTAGTTGGCTACCATGCCTTCCTTAAGGCTTAGTCCCAAGGAGGTCATGAGTTTAATTCCTCTTAAGGGGTTGAATTAAGAGTGTGCAAGCACTTAGGTGCTTTGCCAAGGGTGGGGAGATTTTCTCCTATAAGTGCTAATTTAATAACTAACATTTGTCGACCAAAAAAAAAAAGAATTATGACTCCACCTATTATACAAACTACAAAGACTCAAACCCAATAACACTATGTCACATCATCCGTTAGTATACTAATTGGCAGTGCGTATAATTTTATTCATATTTTTGTTATTTTTGAAATGATGTTTAAATTTTAAAACAAACTTTAACATAGAATAAACTAAGCTAAAAAAATTTATAAAACGAGATATGTATTTTTATTTTATCATAAATATAATTTTTTTTTAACTTATTCTACTTTTTCATCTTTACTAATTAAATTATGTCATTTATTTTTTATTGTGAACTTAGAATAAACAATTAAAAGTGCAATATACATTGTGTAGTAAAATGACTAAAATTTTATTCATTCTAAATTATTTTTATACTTTTTAAATAAATTTTATGTTATTATTTAATTTTAAAATTATTTTTAATTATTTGTTTAACCCATGCATAGCATGGGTTGATATGCTAATTTAGGTATAATACAAACAAATATGATTAGGTTCAATTAGGGAAAGGCATGTGGGTTGTGTGACACCTCAGCTGACATCATAACGCCTTTCCGACCACTCCTTCCAAGTCTTATTCCCGGGATGTGCCGCAGTTTGTTCACGAAGTAGATGGACTGGGCACTAGCGTACATGCCTTCGTCCGTGGCCAGTGTGGTCTGCATAACTCGGGCCTTCGCCAGAGTGAATCCTGAAAGGAACACATCTTCATCCCCATAGTTGATTTCTAGTACCGGCGTAGTCACTTCTGGAGGTGGATGGATGAATGCATTCCCAAAAACAGTGGCCACTCCTCCCTCATGAGGATACTTCAACATCTGATGGAGGGTGGAGGAGACAACCTTTACATGATGCAGCCATGGCCTTCCCAACAGCAGGTTAAAGGTAGCCGATACATCTAGAATGTGAAACTTGACCTCCTACTCTGACAGGTCCACTTGAACTCGCACTGTCACTGTGCCCATGACCTCTTTACTTGTATTGTCATATGCCCGTATCACCTGGACTGTAGGAACAAAATCTGCGGGTTTGAGGCCAACCGTGTAAGCAGTACGGGAAGGACAGAAATTAATGTCCGAACCAGTGTCTACCAACACCATTGGCACCCATTTCTCCCTGCATTCCACAGAAATGTACATGTGGGTCGACCCTTCCGGTGGCAACTCTTTATCAGAAAAAGTGAGCATTGGTTTGACACCACCTGAAAAGACCAATCCCACAAGCTCCTCGGGCATAGTGTCAATAGACAATTTAGCCTTATCCATTGCCGACAACACTGTATGTCGGTGCACCTAGGAGACCATAAGAAGACCCCATATAGAGATATCGGCCTGGATTTTCTTAAGCTACTTTAACACCAACTCCTCTTCTAGTTGTTTCTCCTTCTGTTTTTCGGCCTCTTTATCTTTTCCAGATGTCTCTGTTCGATCTACGTGCGGCGGCTTAAAATACCGTCCACTTCTTGTCAGATTGTCTATCTCCTCGGTATGTGTTATCCGGAGCGCAGTCACCCCAGTCTTCATCAGTATGGGCTAGATGCAAGTCATTGTCATCCCACTACTCACCCTCATATGTTGACAAACAGTTGTCTGGTTCTACCTGAAGCATCTTCACAGCACAAATATCCCCCTCAGGGCGATATGCGGTTGCGGTTTTCAAGTCATCGACTCTTTCTCTTTCAAACTGCCTCAGCGCAGCTTCTTGTTCAGCATTTACAATATTCACAATACCCACTTCTTGGGTTGTACTCTCTGGTAATTTTTCCTTTTCATCTACTCTTTCGGCTACTTCAGCTACCTCTAGTTCCTTTTACTTTGGCCTAATCTCAGTCTTTTTCTTTGTCCGGCTCACCACTCAGCCATCCAATGTTATATGTTGACCCATCTAGTTTGAACCACCCAATTTGCACGTCTCCTTGGTCATGCTCATCGAAGAACTGTAGGTTATCTAAGTCCTCTTCAAGATCTGGCAAATCATCCAACCCTTGGCTTGTGTCGTCCTCTCTGATCACATTAACCTCTACCAAAGTTAGCAACACCACGTTGAGCTTGATATAATTGGTTGGCACAATTTAACAGCTCGGATCATACACCTCTTCAAATAAGTCCTCAGAACACTCTGGTAACAGACTAGCACTTTCCTCTTAGATCGACCTCTCCTCTACTGTAAGTGTCACCACCACAGGTTTAGGTTGAGGTGTGGATGTGTCCATCATGCACAAATTTGTGCCTTCGGGAATGAATAACATCGGTCTTGGTAGGTGCGAACGGAGAAATATATATGCTGGAGTCATAGGGGGTGGTCAGTGTATGGATCAAGTTTAGATTTCGAGGTGGGAAAACTTGATTGTGGACCGGGAGTGGGTTCGTGGTTACATTTGGTTTCTGAGGTGGTGCGATCACCTTGTTGTTAATGAGATCTTGAATCTCATGATGTAGTCAGAAGCATTGATCGGTATCATGACCATGTTGTTAATAAAACGCACAGTATTTTGCAGAGTTGTGTTTGGCTGGGAGAGGATTTGGTAGTGGGCGAGATACTAACGGTTTGAGGTACTCTTTTTTGACTAGCACCTGCATGGCCTTAGACAAAGTCATGTGAAGTTGGGTAAAAGTCCTCTGAGATCGGGTAGGGTTGGCTAAGGTTTGTGGATTTGTGTTGGCAAAGGGATCAATAGTCTTGGTTGTGGTGGTGACAACGCTTATATCTGACGTCATCGCAATTATGATACCACTAGTAGCATTGGAACTGCGAACAAATGACCGCTTGGCTAGTTCTTTCTCCTCAGTAATAAGGCCCTGCTTCATGGCATCCTCGATTTGCACTCCTATTTCATGGAGCTCAGTGAACGTAAACAGAGGTAGAACGATCATCTTCTGCAATAATTTACCATATAGATTGCAGACGACCATCCTTATCTGATCTTTCTCGGAAGGCCTCGTGGTCATCATCGAAGCTTTGGCCCTCCAACGTGTCACAAATTCAGAAAACCCCTCCTTCAGTTGTTGGTGTGTCACCTCGAGATCACGGGTTGTGACCTTGATTTGCGTGTTGTAGGAGTATTGAGCAATGAAGGCCTCGATCATCTCTTCCCAATTATGTTTAATAGAATCTTCCAACTTAGCATACCAAATAGCCGCTATACCTGACATAGTGCGACCAAAGAGAGACAGCTTCTGTAGTCTAGTTAGGCCCATAGGCCGTAGGATATCTGAAAACAAACGCAAATGAACCACTAGATCCCCAGAGCCGTCGAAACGGTCTATGTGCGGCATTTTAAACTGATCCAACAATGTAACTGCAGAATTAGTGTACCCATCTTCTATATCTGGGATGGAGTCAACGCCTTGGGCTCTTTTGAATAGTTTTTCCAATTTATTGATCTTAAGTGCAGTTGGGTCAACCTCAAACTCAAATGGAGCCTCGGTCTGATAAATTGGGGCCTTAGATGCTTGTACTCGAATTGGCTCTGCCGGATTGCCCTAGTTTTCTTAAACATTGGCAGTCTAAGCAGTGGCATCGGGTACTAGAATAGCTGTGGTAGGTGTATGGGATACAAAGGCCGCAGCTGGCTGTGGTTTCTGTTGTTGTAGTCGGGTTATGACATCGGCCTAACGGGCTATGACCTGGCGGGCCATATCTTGCTGTAGTGTTTGAACTGTCTGTTGCAACTGAAATATTAGCTCCTCAATATTAGTAGGGGGATACTGTGTCATTTGAATAGGTAACCGGTCTTGAATTGAATGAGAAGTAGATGACTGTTCCCGAGCTGGACTGGATACAAGAGAGTTAAGTGGTGATTACTGTAAAAATCGAACTGGTGAAATCTGCCCAACCCTCCTCCGTCTTGTAACCGGTGAAAGCAAAGTAAACACGGGCTGTCCCCGAACAGCAATCAGAAAATGCACAGCACCTTTAGCTAAGATGTTATCAACACAGACATGAGTAAAGCTGTAGGACTGTACTCCACACTGAATTCTGCCCCCAAACCAAATACCATTGTGCAACTAATATGCACATCCTTGTACAGTTTCACTGTAAAGCACATACTAGTTAAAAGAGAGCCAAAACACCCCTATGATGCGGTAGGGTTACCCTGTCTTAGTTTCGTCATGAACTAGGGTTCACTATTTCAACCATGTGGTTTTACACAATCCTGTATTCAGGTGAGCATCCTATCCTAGTTTGGAACAATTTTCATGGCTTCATTATATGCAACTAGGCCAAATGGTCAAATGGGTACCTCAGCAAGACTACCTAATATACCTCTCACACATGCGCACTAATGCAAATGGAATGCAAAGAACATATAAGTGTAGATAAAAATTCACATCATGAAGTCCAAGTCAAGTTCTTTAATTTCCCCAACAGAGTCGCCAGAAACTATAGCTCGACTTTTCGTGCTCCTTTCGAAAGACGATAAGCCCTACAGTTCGGACTCCCGTGGTTCTAAATCTGATTCCACAAGTGCAATGTAAAATAGAAAAAACACAAAAGAGTCCAAATCCAACAAATCTTTTGGAAAATCGATTTTGGATCAAAATGCCAAAAATGAACTGCTTGGCCAGATACAAAGTCGCCACCCAAATATTTTTTTTTTGGAGAAATTTAGGAAACTAGAGACTCGTGCCAAAGACCACGTGTCCGTCATCACCAAGAGTATCTTGGCTCGGGAACTTAGGTACGAGAGGGGAAGGTCATGAATTGAGCACCCTCGCTCGCCCGATCAAAGATCAGCCTCTACTAATCATGATGTGATTCTTATTTACATTATATGCTCTTGTTCCGATTATTAGGCTAACTTACTAGGTAACGCACATATAAGTATAGACTAATTTGCAAAAATTTGAACATTTTGATTTCATTTTTTGTTTTTTGAAAAGAGTTTGTAAATGTGCCACTTGAAAAAGTGGGCTCAAATGGGCTCAAACGTACATCGATCAAATCATTCCAATTCAAGCAATTAGCTTTCATCCACAAGCATTCAAACAGTTTATCACATAAACACTTAGTCTCATGGTGAACATGCTTTAATATAGCATTACTAACACACTCATGCAATTATGCTAAGGCAACAAAAGCTCACCTAGTACTCCAAGCCAAAAAAAAGACGAAAGAGTTAGAAAAATGTATGATCCTAACCATGCAATATGACTAACGCAACACTTGCGATATGCAATTACTTGACATATGAATCAATTTGATAACATGCGGTAAAGCACGTATTCAAAGAAGTATTTAGCTAACAAATACAAGTTAGAATGATGCGTCGAGCCTCGATGCATGCAAGACGAGTGGATGCAAGGCATGAAAAATGCTAAAAGAAACACGATTCTCTGAACTAACCATCATAAGCAGGTAAATAAAAGGGAGAAAGACGTGGGATTAAAAGACATACACATTATTAGAATTACAACCTCAAGCAAAAGGGTCCGAATAAACTAACTAGCTAATTAATTACTACGAATTAACTAGCTATTACAAATTAAATTAAATAAATTAACTACACTAGCTAATTATTACAACACCGACTTTAACTATTTTATGGAACTAAATTAACTACAACATGAAAGAAGTAACTAAGCTAAGTAATTAAACTAATCAGCCCTAGGAAGCGAGAAATGCTCATGCATGCACAGATTTCCACCGGAAAAAAGCCACTGTTCTGTTGCCAGAATGCCTCTGTTGCATAATTAGAATATTTTCACTTCAGCTCTGCTCTGTTCTGTTCAAAAAAAGTTGTTGCTTGGCTTTACAAAAGTGGCCTGCAGGCCAGAAGTAGTGGTCGGCCAGCCACAAAAGGTAGCCTGTCGTCTAAAAAAGTTGGCCTGCCAGCCAGAAAAAGTGGCCGGCCGCAAACTGGAGCCTGGTTCCTTCTACTGCAACAGAGCACAAACAAGGTATTCTCAAGGGATATTTGTACAACTTACCCTTCCTTATCATCAAACAGCTCAAATGAGTGGTAAACTTGATTCACAAGCCATCAATTGATGCAATTTTATTACATGATGGCCTATGAATCAAGGGGTAAATTTTCAATAAATGCACAACAAAAGACTTCCAAACCTCCTCCCCATCATGGATTGATCAAGGGAAGTGGTTGACAATGACTCTTGAACCGTTTTCATCACGAGCAAGTATGAAACAACTCAAGACTCAAGGATTCAATTAACGTCCGATTGAACCCTAAACAAGTTATTATCTTGCATCATTTTTTAGTCCCAATTTTATTACTTCATTTTAATTACCAACCATTCCTTAGTTCATTGAGTCCAATAATGAGCTTTAAGTCCTCTAATGGAAAGAAACATCAAACCAAGAGTTGTTTTGGGCATGAGAGAGACACCATGTCATTGGTAATGAACCCCCAAAGGAATTAAACCATTAAGCACAATACCTCAATCTCATGCTTAAACAAGCACTTGGCTTGAAGCAACTTTCAAAGCAAAGAAAAAAACCAAGAAATGAGGGAGGTTGCAGAGGTGCTTAGAGGTGATCACAAGTATGAAAAGCAAGAAATAAATGCTATCAACTCAAATAGGTTGGCGGCTAAGGCCTAAACCTCCAAACCTATGATGACCATTACACTACAAGCATGCAATACAAGGCATAAATGAAACAAACACACTTAAACAGTCCTACATGGAGCTAATACTGTGCTGAAAATGAAAGCAAAAGAGCTAACAAAAAGTAAGCTATAACATGGAGCAAGTTAAGCTAATAAACAAGCACAAGGAGGGGAGGCTACCCCTCCATTTTTGGGACTTCAAAACATGATTTTTTTTCCTTTGAAAATCAATATAAAATAGCTCAAAAAAAAAAAGTTGACAAAGAGGTGGAAAACACAAGGGCAAAGACCTAAGAAGCTAGGTGCAAAGAATGATGATCCACCCTCTACCTTTATTGGCCTTAAACCACAAGTTTCAGCCCAAAATTTCAGAGTTTAAACAGCTCAAAAACAATCTAAAAATAGTAGGAAAAAAAAATTAAACCAAAGAAACAAGCCAAGACTTATACCTCTTGAAGAGGAGAACACTTTCTAAGAAATAAATCAACACTTACACACCCTCAAGAGCTTAAAGTAGGTTCAAAAGTACCTCAACTCAAAGATCACAAGGTTTGGTTTAGAGTGTATACGCAAAGGCTCAAGAATTTGCAAGAGAGAGAGAATTGTAGAGAGAGAGAGAAAATATTTTGTTCCAAATTTTCTAACTCTCAAAAATGAAAGGGGAGGTCCTCTATTTATAGAAAAACATGCAACTCCCTCAGAAACATCCATACATACACATGTGGGCAGATGCAAGCACTTGTGGAAACAGCTGGCACAGTTGGCATAAATATCTACCAAAACACATAAGTGGCCGGCAGGCCACAAATGTTGGCCGGCAAGCAACACAAGTGGTCAGCAGCCCAGGCTAGGGGGCCTGCAGGTCCTAAGGTTTTCAGGCTTGAAAAACTATGGTTTTGGTCCAAAACAAGGCACAAAGTGTGTAGGGTTTGAAAGCTCAAAGCTGTGGCATTCTACTGAGGACATCGAGCACTTAACAAGCACATACAAATTCATCATTGGGCGTGTAAGCGGCGGTGCCCAAGTCGTAAGGGCGGTAAAAAATGGGGTGTCTATATCCGTCAAAGTACATTGTCCATGTTTCTCTTCTATCTGTAGAATGTCTTCATCTAGGAATAGGTGTTCCACTGCTTCATCTCCTTCTACCGGGTGGTTTGCCAGGAATTCTGCTACAGCTCTCCCTTTAACTGATTTGTTCGTGACATACTTGAGATGAAATTCAATGAGGAGAAGCAACCAACCAGCCAACCAACCCGTAAGCGCAGGTTTCTCAAAGAGATATTTGATGGGATCTAATCTCAAAACCAGGATTACAAAATGAGCTAACAAGTAGTGCTTCAACTTCCTGGTAGCCATACCAAGGCTAAGCAAGCTTCCTCCAGGGGAGTGTAACGGGTCTCATAGTCCAGAATCTTCTTGCTCAAGTAATAAATAGCCTTTTCCACCTTATCTTCAGATTCTTGAGCTAGCATGCACCTCATGGTTGTATCTATTACCGATAAGTACAGAATCAAAGGCTTCCCTGGCTCTGGTAGTGTCAACGCAGGCGGATTCTGGAGGTACTGCTTAATCTGCTCAAAGGCAAACTGACATTGATCATCCTATCTGAACTTCTTCCCTTTCATCAACAGACCAAATAGCAGTTCACAAGTCAAGGTTAATTTTGAAATAAACCGTCTTACGAATTGTACTTTACCCAGAAAGCTGCGCACCTCCTTTTCAGTTCTTGGTGGTGGCATTTCTAAGATGGCTTTGATTTTGGAAGGATCTACTTTCAATTCCCCTCTGTGTCATCAAAAATCCCAACATCTTTCCTGCCGTCATGCCAAAGGTGCATTTATGTGGGTTTAATCTCAATCTATATTCCCTGATCTGTTGAAAGAATTTTTCCAATGCGGTATAGTGGCCTTCTCGCTCCTTGGACTTGACAATCATGTCGTTCACATACACCTCAGCCTCTTTGTGGATCATATCGTGTAAAATGGTGGTCGCAGACCTTTGATAGGTAGCCCTAGCATTTTTCAACACAAAAGGCATGACTCGATAGCAGTAGGTACCCCATGGTGTGGTGAAAGCAGTCTTTTCTCTGTCTTCCGATGCCATCAGAATCTGATTGTACCCGGCAAAACCCATCACGAAAGCAATGCATGGCTTGCAGTGAAGTCTACTAATTCATCAATGCGCAGTAATGGAAAGTCGTCCTTCGGACTGGCTCGGTTCAAGTCCTAAAAGTTGACACAAACCTAGATTCTGCTATCCTTCTTCGGAACTAGGACGATATTAGCCAACCAAGTTAGATACTTGGACACCAACAAGAATCTTGCATCAATCTGCTAAGTGACCACTTCCTTGATTTTCAGTGCCCAATCCAGACAAATTCTACGCAGTTTCTGTTTGACTGGTTAGGCCTCAGGGTCAAGAGGGATCCGGTGCTGTATAATCTCAAGATCGATTCCAGACATGTCTTCATAGGACCACGCGAAAACAACTTTGAAATCTTTTAATAAAGCGATTAAATGCTCGCGTTCCTCCGAAGACAATGTGAACCCGATTTGAACCAAACGTGGATCATTCTCAATACCAACATCAATGGCAATGATTTCATCAATACAGGGCTTAGTACATCTCTCATTCTCTCAAGTAATCAAGTGTTTCAAAGCCAGAGGAATTTTTTCCTCTTCATTTTCATTAAAATTTTGAAAATTTTGAAAATCTTGGTCAATGAAATAAACCAACGGCACAAAGAAATACACGGAATCTGCAATGCTTTCATTCATAAGTTCCGGCTCTTCGATTACAACGAACTCAAAAGAAAAGAAAAAAGAGGACCTCGATAGGACCTTGGCATCCGGGTTACCACCCCTAGGAATGCCAGACTCAGACTCCCCGGACTGACTTGAATCTAATTCTGACTCCACAGACTAAGAGGAATCAAATTCCGGCTTATCACCCAATTCTGAAATAGAAAGAAAGCCTTTTTCTAACTGCCAAGTAAGACATGGTGCCCTCGATGCATTCAAAATACCACTGGTTGGGTCCACACCCGATTCTTCCTTGATCATGAAGACAGTAAAGTTATCCCCCAAGTTCTCTAGGTCGGTCGCAGAATCTGTCGGGAGATTGACCAATGCTGCCCCTACTTCAGCCTCACTGTTGTTTGAATCATCTTATTTGCTCCAACTAGCATTGATGCTTGGTTCAGCCATTTCTTCGTCATCACTGTCTTGCAACTGAAGGTCAAAGAAGATCTCAAACCCAAGGACACGCAGCTTCAAGGAATTCACCCAAGGCTTGGGAAAGCCGCAAAAGGGGAAGTCCTCTCCCTCTCTAACAAAATGCCCGTTCAACGTCCTCCAAATTGGCCTGTGGACAAGCTCATAGCACTTCCCAGCTCTCTTGGCCTTGCTTTTGTCCCTCATTTCTTTCTCCTTTCTTATCTAGTCCTCTTTGGTGGGCACGTAGCCTAACCTACAGGCATGTGGGTTGTGTGGTACCTCTGCCAGTGCTATGACACCTTTCCATCCGCTCCTTCCAAGCCCCATCCTCGGAATATGCTGCAACTTGTTCGTGAAATGGATGGATTGGGCATTGGCGTACATGCCCTCGTCCATGACTAATATTGTCTGCACTACTTGGGCTTCTGCCAGAGTGAATCCTCGAGAGGAATATGTCCTCGTCACCATGATTGATCTCTAGCACTGGCATAGTCACCTCTGGAGGTGGATGGATGGATGCGTTCCCAAAAACGGTTGCTACTTCTCCCTTATGAGGATACTTCAACATCTAATAGAGGGTGGAGGAGACAACTTTCACGTGATGTAACCAAGGCCTCCCTAATAGCAGGTTAAAGGTAGCTGGCACATCTAGTACGTGGAATTTGATCTCTTGCTCAGATGGGCCCACCTGAACTCGGACTTTCACAGTACCCATGACCTCTCTACTTGTGTTATCATATGCCTGTATCACTTGGGCTGTGGGAACTAAGTCTGCTGGTTTGAGGCCAATTGCGTAGGCCGTATGGAAAGGACATATATTAATGGCAAAACCAATGTCTACCAACACCACTAGCACCCACTTCTCTCTGCATTCCACAGATATGTATAATGGTTTGTTGTGAGCCGACCCTTCTGGCAGCAGCTTTTTATCAGAGAAAGTGAGCATCAGCTTGGCACCACTTGGAATGACCAAGCCCTCAAGTTGCTTAGGTGTAGTATCAATGGACAATTTGGCCTTGTTCATTGCTGACAATACTGCCTGTCGGTGCACCCATGAAGCCATAAGGAGTCCCCAAATAGAGATATCAGCTTGGATTTTCTTAAGTTGCTTCAGAACTAGCTCCTCTTCCAGCCACTTCTCATTTTCTTGCTTGACCTCTTGGTCCTTTCCTCATGGCTTTGCTTGATCCGGATACGGAGGCTTAAAGTACCATCCACTTTGGGTAAAATGGTTTATCTCCTCAACATACCGTGTGTTATCCAGGATACAGTCTCCCAAATCTTCGTCACTATGGGCCAAATACAAATCACTGTCGTCCCACCACTCGCCCTCAGTTGTCAAAAAACAATTGTCAAGCTCCACCTAAATCATCTTTATAGTACATATGTCCCCCTCAGGGTGACACGCTGTTGTAGTTTTTTGGCTAGCTTCAATTCTTTCTATTTCGAACTACTTCAGTGCAGCTTCCTGTTCAATATTTGTGGCTTTCACAACACCCACTTCTTAGATTGGGTTTCTCGTACATGTGCCCTTCAGTAGTTTTCTTTTCTCATCAGCCTTCCCGACCACTACAGCTATATCTGCTTCCTTTCCGTCTGGCTTAATCCTAGTTTCTTCTTTCTTGTCTGGCTTATCACTCAGCCATCCAGCATTATCAGTCTATCCGTTCAAGTCAAACCACCCGATCTGTACATCCCCTTAAGCATGCTCATCGAAGAACTACAAGTTGTTTAGATCTTCTTCAAGATCCGCAAGGTCGTCCAATCCTTGGCTCGAGCCATCCTCCCTAACCACATTAATATCCACCGAGGTTGGTAGCACCACTTCAGGCCTGGTTTGAATGGTTGGCATGATATAGCAACTCGGATCACATGCCCTTTCAAATAGGTCCCCGGGACACTCCAACAACAGACCAATACCTCCCTCCGAGGCCAAAATCTCCTTTACCATTGGTATTGTCACCATATTGCGAGGCTCGGGTTATGGATTAGATGTGTCCATCATGCACAAATATGTGCCCTCAGGAATGAACAACATCAGTTTTGGTAGGTGAGAAGGGGTAATATATACGCTGGGTTCATAGGAGGTGGCCAGTGTATGGATAAGGTGAAGGTTTTCGAGGTGGAGGGACTTGATTATGGGCTGGAAGCGGGTTGGTGGTTACATTTGGTTTCTGGGGTGGAGCGATGACCTTGTTGTCAATGAGATCTTGAATCTCATGACGTAAACGAAAGCACTGGCCGGTGTCATGACTGTGTTGCTGGTGGAAAGCACAGTATTTTGCGGGGTTATGCTTGGGTGGAAGAGGGTCAGGAAGTGGGTGAGGTTCTAAGGGTTTTAGGTGCCCTTTCTTGACCAGCACCTGTATGGCTTTGGATAGGGTCATGTATAGTTGGTTAAAAGTCCTACCCGGAGGTCGGGTAAGGTTGGATGATGTTTGTGGGCCTGTGTTGGCAAATGGGTCGGCATTTTTTGTTGTGGTTACAACACTTACGTCTGACGGCCTTGCAGCTGTGCTACCACTAGCAACATTAGAAATGAGAACGAACGGCCTTTTAGCCGGTTCCTTATCATCGGTAATAATCCTCTGCTTATTGGCATTCTCAATTTGAACCCCTATCTCATGAAGCTCTTTGAATGTAAATGGGAGGGGGGGGAACGATCATTTTTTGCAGCAACTTGCCATGCAGATTCTGGACAACCATTATGATCTGGTCTTTCTCTGAAGGTCAAATCATCATCATGGATGCTTTGGCCCTCCATCTCGTCACAAACTCAGAGAAACCTTTCTTTGGTGCTTGATGCGTTGCCTCGAGATCATAAGTTGTGACATCGATTTGTGTATTGTAAGAGTACTGAGCAATAAAGGACTCGGCTAATTCCTCCAAATTCTACTTTATAAAATCTTCCAACTTAACGTACCAGATGACCACTATACCCGACATAGTGCGACCGAAGAGGGATAGCTTCTGTAGTCTAGTCAAACCCATCGGCCGCAAGATATCCGAAAATAGCTGTAGGTGAACCATCAGGTCCCTAAAACCATCAAAGCGATCAATCTGTGGCATCTTAGACCGCTCTAGTAATGTAACCGCCGATTCAGTGTATCCATCCTCTATGTCTGGAATGGAATTGACCCTTTGCCCATTTTTCAACAATTTCTCCAGTTTGTTAACTTTAAACTTGGTTGGATCAACCTCAAATTCGAACAGTGCCTTGATTAGATAAACTGGGGCTTTGGAAGCTTGTGCCAAGATAGGTTTTGTTGGGACTGGGAAAACCAGATTACCCTGGGTTTGTGGATCTTGAGCAGTGGCAATATTGGTAGTGGCACTGGGCACAGGGATAGCCGCGGTGGGTACATGTGATGCAAAGGCCGCGGTTGGATGCAGTTGTTGTTGTTGTTGCTGTTGTTGTAGCCTAGTTATAACATTAGCTTAACAAGCCGCATCATGCTGTAGTGTCTGAACTATTTGTTACAGATGGAGTATTAATTCCTCCATATTTGCCTAGGGATACTGCGTCATTGGAATCGGTTACTGTCCCTGAGCTGGTGTAGACACCCCATTTTTGACCGTCCTCAAGACTTGGACGTCACCGTTTGAACACCCGGTGATCATCCATGTTTGTGTTCATTTGGAGTTCCCGGAGGTCTTGGCTACGCGCCTTGCCTCAGGATCTCCGAACTCGACAGTTTAGTGTCTGGTTTTGCACCAAACACTTGTTTGTTGCCTTGGAAGGGCAGGGAATGCCTTGTGAGGCATCCCCACACATCACCGGCCATGGCTAGAGGCCACCGGCTGGTGTTTTGTTGCCATCGGCAATGTATATTGCCGGTCGACACTCTTTGTTGCCGGTCGGCAGTCCATTTTGTCAAAATGGCAATTTTGAGCAGCCGACTACTGTTCATCTGCTTTTACAGATATTTTAGGACAGCTGTCTTGCATTTTGTTCCCCTCCATACACATGTATGGAAGGATGGCTTCCTTGTTAGCTTCTTGAGTAAGCTTTACAAGATGGATTGCCTATAAGAAGAGGGCTCCTCTCTTGGCATTAGGGTTAGAGAAAAAGTTGGAGAAGAGAGTGAGAAGACTCTGGTTTTAGGGTTTAAGTTAGTGTATCTAACCTATATCTATATCTCTTCCTCTCTTGCCATTGTGTGTGTTTTAGGCTTAGTTTTGTGCACAAACACCTACCATCACACCATCCTCTTGGAACTGAGGTTCTTGAGGCTTGTTTTTGGAGCTTTGAAGCTGGTTTGGAGCTCAAGGGGATGCTGGTCCACCATTTTTGAAGGTGGTCTACAAGGGTAAGACACTAGTCCCTTTTTACCCCACTTTTGCATTGTATTTTTGACCATCTTAGAACTGTTTTCAAGCTTAGTGTTTAATACATAAAAGTTCTGTTTTTAAGGTCTCTAAATAGTTTGTTAAGAGTGCTTTAAGCTTTGAGGAAGTTTGACCCCTCTAAAGGCTTGTTTGGCCCTTGTTTGGTGCCATTTTGTGTGAACTCCGGGACTTTGGTGTTTGGGCCTCCTCACCACTGAAATCTTGAGGGATTTCAGTGGTGAGGATGGTGCTTTGAAGTCTCAAGAAGGAGAGGGCCACCCCCTCTCCTTGTTGTCCTTGAAAAGGACCCATTTTGGCCTCTTGACGGAGCATCATGTTTGAATATTCATTGACCATGCCATGGCTGTATTTTATGCTTATATTGTCATAATATAACATTGTATTAAGTTGGTTTTGGTAGACTATGCATGCCTTGCGTATATGCCTTGTAATGCCATGTTTAGGCCTTGACATGCCCTAGGTTGTAAGCCCTTGTTTTAGCATGTTTTAGGCTTAGCCTTGTGAAGGTTTTGTGTTTATTTTGCCATGTTTAAGGTCTGTCCTAGGTTGCTTTGGTCGACCGTGGCATGGTTTGTATAGCTACCTTACATTTTGGCTTGATTGGCCTTGGATATGTGAGCATTGTTGCATGCTTTGTTTGGTTTATTTAGTTGGTTTGGTACCTTCTATAACATGATTTCAGAGCTTTACAATGCATGCCATATGTCCATACTTAGCCTCTTTCAAGTGTGCTTGAGAGTTGCTTGTTTATGCTTAAGTGTTAGGCCTTGACATGCGCATGTGTGTATGTGTGTTTGGTCTCACCTCTTTAATTTTTGGCCACTGTTTTAGGCCTATTTAGAGCTACCTAAATCATGTTTAAGCCCATCCCTTTGTTGGTTGCACATGCTTCTCGTGTGTTGTAGCATATTGGTAAGTTGTTGTATGTTAGAACTTACATGATTGAATGAAGTCACATGTTTGTTTGCATGCTTGGACATTCACATCGCATCTTGCATGCTTGATGATTAACATTGATGTTTCATGTCTTGTATGCTTGTTAGCTTGTATGCTTATTTGCATTGCCATGATTGCATACTAGTCAACATGCCTAGGATTGCGTCACATAAGCATGCATGCTGGACCTCTTGAGATGAGTATGATAGAGGTTGGGCCTCCTTGTGTGCTTATTTGGTTTGCATTCATTTGAAATTGAAGTTGCACACTTGATTCTTTGGACCATCATGCATGGAAATGCGTGATTGGTGGTCCGAGAGTCGAGGCACATCCTCCTTTGAGTCATAAGCATGATAAGGGGTGTGATAGGTGCATATATTCTTTGAAATGCATTGTCATGCAAGGCTCTGTCCTCTGCTGCTGTCAAACAGGTTCTGCAGGAACTTCTTGCCGATCGACTGCACAAAGTGCCGACCGGCAATCAATTGGTGGCCGATGGACTCATCAACAGCCGATGACTACATCCCACTGCCGGTGGCAATTCTACTCAGCCGGTGGTGTCTCCCAATGTCCAGGGAAGCATTTCAGAGACTTTGGCAGTCTTCAGAGGGGCAGAGCAGGGAAAACAGAGGCAGTCTATGTATGGCAGTGCGCTTCCGAGCAGGACCCGAGCATGCATTGCATTGGGCACTCCTCCTGAGGCGGTTTACTGTTTTTCCTAGCTTAGTTAGTTTGTTAACTACTTAGGCAATTTGTAATAATTAATTAGCTCGTAGTTAATTAATTTGTATTATTCTTTGGGTCCCTCCGGGCGAGGGCGAATCTGTAATAAGTGTGGGTGCGTGTGTGTGCATGTTTTCCAATCCCCACTTCTTTCTTCCCTTTTATTTACCCGCTTATAATGGTAGATTAGGGCATGTTTAAATTAGCATACCTTATGCTATGCATGCGTGCATCCATACATTTGTCTTGCATGCACCGGGCTCGGCGCATCATGCTAACTACATTTGTATTTCAATTCCAAAATTGAATACGTGCATCAATGGATTGCATTTCACATGTCATGTTTAGGTTAGCCGAGCCTACCCTAAATTGCATCCTGTATGTGTTACATTAACCACTTAACATGGACTAGGGTCATGCATGTTTGCTAACTAGTTTATTGTTTTGGTACGGAGTACGATGTAAGTATTTTCATGCTTTAGCATATCGGATGTGTGTGAATGCTATCATGACAGCATGTTTACCATGTTGTTGGTTGCTTATGTGAGATAAACTGTTTGATTGCCTGTGGGTGAAGGTTGGATTGTTTGAGTTGGAACAACTCATTGAAATCCGTGTTTTAGCCTACTTGCGAGTAGTAAAATCCAACACATTTTTCAAAACGAACGGATATGCAATGTTTATTTCCAAATTAGGCGATCTAGTCTATACTTTTGCTGTGCGCATCACATAGTAATTCTAGGCTAATAACTGGAATAAGAACACATAACGTTTTCAAAATCAGATATCACGGTTAGTAGAGGCCGGTCTTCGGACCGGGCGAGAGGGGGTGCTCATAGCTGACCTTCCCCAATCGTACCCAAGTTCCCGAGCCGAGGCAACTTTGGTGATGACGGACACGTGGCCTTTGGCACCGAGTCAGGGTTTCCTAAATTCCCCCCATTAAAATATTTAGGTGGCGACTCTGTATCTGGCAAAGCAGTCTATGTTTGGCACTTCTTTTCAAAAATCTGTTTCTCAAAACGATTTGCCGGATTTGGACTCTTTGGTTCAGATTAAGAACCGTGACAAGTCGAGTCCGAACTGTAGTAAGCCCAATATGAACGGAACGGGACTCATCCTCCGGGGGTGTTCGGGGACGTCTACAGTTTCTGGCGACTCCGCTGGGGAATTTTAGAGAACTTGACTCGAACTCGTGATATCTTGTTTTGATTTCACTTATGTGTTTCTTTGCATTGCATGTGCATTGGTGCGCCTAGGACACCGTGTTGGCCATCTGCTATTCCTGAGCGGTTTGCCGGAGGCTTGACTTTGTCAAAGCATGCCATAAGGCTGACCGATTGCGGGCTCTGCCAGTATGGGAACACAAACCCCAGTCTTACCGGGGCACCCTTTTCGACCATTCAACCTAGTGCATATTCGGAATCCGTAGTGACCATTCCAAACTAGGACATGTTGCTTACCCGATGTTAGGTTGTTTGAAACCGCTGCGTGTGTAGTGAAACCTTAGCTCCTGACAAAATAGGACAAGGAAACCTTACCCCAACATAGGGGTATATTGGCTCTCATTTATTTGCTATGTGCTTTTAGAGTGTATCTCTACAGGGAATGCACATATCAGTTTGCAAGTTTGAGTATCAGGCCTGAAGGCATCAGTATCAGTATTTGTGAGAACTGGCTATATCTGCGGGTATCTGATTCAGTTTTGTGAGACAGTGATTTTTTGGGAACAGTGATCAGTAGTAGAGTACAGTTGTTCGGCTGTACCTGTGTTTGATTCATTTGGGTTGAAATGCTGCTTGTTTTTCCTTTCAGTACAGAAAGTCTGATTCAGAATAGTCAGTATTTCCTTTTGCTGAGGCAAGTTAGATATCCGATCCGTTAGTCGCCATCCAATATAGCAGACTCATCATGACGCAGAATTCAGAAGAGATCGTGGTTATGACAGCCGCGTTGGATCAAGGAATCACTTTACAAAGTGAGACCAATGTCGATATGCCACACCCACCCAGATTGCCTGCTGCGCACCCGGTCTGGACTCCCCAGCTATATCAGGCTCGTGAGCCTACTACATTTGAACTGATGGGGATGATAGGTGATCTCCAAAGGTCCGTGGCGGATCTCGCCTATGGGATGTCCGCTTCACCGCCAGCCGTACCATACGCCGGAAGTTTTACGCCCCAAGAGCCCCCGCTGTTGGGACGGATTGTGATTGAACTTAGCCAACCGGAGATGGCCTCCAACTATGGCAATGACATGTCAACGTCAACCCAAACCCTTGATCAGGCCGAGGCCAGAGGAAAAGACAAAATGAAGGCGGATGCCGACCCTATCGAACAACTGCTGTGGGCAGTCAAGGCTTTGAAAGCTGGGGGGATGAACAAGCAACAGGTATCTGCAGTTGTGACAAAAGCTGTGGAGGATGCTTTCCCCACCCCACCTGAGGGTAGTTCAAGTTAGTTAGAGAACCGGGACAGGCCCCGTCATGCCAGAACAGTTCCTTCTGCTCCCAACCCTGCACCCGGGAAGGACCAGAAAGTCAAGACGGCACCTGCCGACCCGTTCGCTAGTGCGTCTAGCAAGAGTGCTCAACCTTCAAAGTACCTGCCCCGAGGGCGCAGGGTCTTCCACGTTCTTTACATGCCATTGTCCAAGGCACTTCAGATCCTTGCCGAGAGGGGACATCTTAAACCCTTGGAGCCTCAACCTTTGCCAAAGAATCTCCCTGCTACGCATGATCCTGCTCAGTACTGTGCGTACCACCAGCAGACAGGCCATGCTACCGACAATTGTTTCTGCCTCCGTCATGAGGTACAGGATTTGATTGATAATGAGGTTATCCTCCCGCCCACCTCGGCCAAGTCCGTTACCAGCCAGTTATTGAATTTTGAGGACACAGATACTGCAAGTATGTAATTGGAGAGTGAACCGCCTGCGAGCAGTGCCTGGTGCATTACGGATGTGGCGTCTGGCGCGCATTTTTGAGCATCTGCGAACACCAGTTTTGTAAATTCTGGCTTGGGTATCGAGTCGGTCTTTTGTTTTGAGTCTATCTCTTTGTCTTGAGTCAGTCTTTTTGCTTACGGGTCTGTCTTGTTATAGCAAGTCACCCCCCCTTTTGTATAGAATGTCAAGGATTCCGGGGTTGTCGCCTCGAACACCGTTTTGTAATTACCCCTTTTGTTTTCCTTTTGAGTCTGTCTCTATTGAGGAGCCAGTTGCAGTTGGAAGTTTTGAATGAAACAGCTACGGCTATCATGTTCTTGTACTTATTTGCTATTTGAGCTAGTTGCGCCAAAGGATTTGAACGAAACGGCAGTACGCTCTACTTGCTCTCTTGTGCCCGGAAAATCATTGTAATGACCTAAGCTTTTCAAAAACCCTTTTCGAACATTGCGGTGATAAAAAAACGAAGAGGAAGCAATTCCTCGAGTTTTGCGAAACTTTGATCATATTTGAGAGAAAGATAGGCATACTAAACTTTTAATGAATGAAATCATGCCTGTCAGCGTGAGTACTGAGAAGGATCCTGGCTTGGTTCAGACTGGTTTCACACTATCTTCAACACGAGCGATGTATCGCCTTCTTAAAAACTTTCAAAAAAAAAAAAAAACAAAACGTTTTGCGCGGTCCTGTGAAGACCTGTGTGGAATCGCTCTTGAGATTGTGCAGCCGAGGATCGCTCTCAGCCTCAAGATTCGACCTGTTTGTTTGAACCTCGAACTCATTCGGAACATTCAACGGTCAACTGCCAGAGGAGGCCCGTGTGGCCAGATTTGAAGCAACCCTCGAACAAGAGGCACCAAAATCAGATCAGAAGGATTAGATCTCACTGGAAGAAGCTTGTGGAGCAACCGTGATGGATTCTTCTGTGAATCATCGCAACAACCGTTCTCCTAGATACAGAGAAGCTTCAACTTCAAAAACCATTTGGCATGAACTTGCTACACTTCTACCCTTTGAGAGGCTCGCTGGGCCGAAAACCCGGAAGGGCGACCCAGGCAAAAGTTAGAGCAAGAGAAAGATACAAAAAAGAAAGAAAAAAAAGAAAGCAAAAAATGCAAAAGAAAAGAAAAAAGAAAGAAAAGCAAAAAATGCAAAAAAAGAAGAGAAAAAGAAATGAAAAAAAAATGAAATGAAAAGAAGCTCGCAAGGTCGAAAACCCACATCGGGCGCCTTGGCAAAAGTTAGAGCCTGAAAAGTAAAGGTTAAAATACCCGAGTGTACCTTAACCGGAACTACGTAAGGCTTGATTCCCATGTTTAGGATACGTAGGCAACTTCATCTTGAAGTCCAGCCCCTGACGCTTTCATAACGCCCCAGTCCATGTAATGGTTTTTGATCATCCTGACTTCCTTTGCACCCGACAATTCGGTTGTAACAACCGGAACTACGTAGGCTTGATTTCCACGTCTAGGATACGTAGGCAACTTCATCTGAAGTCCAGCCACCATTGCTCTTACAGTGACTGTGTCCATATATTGGTTCAGACCATCGTCTTCGGAGTTCAATCGTCATTGATAAAAGCAGTTTACAGCATGCCGCGGCACCATCCAGACAAGGGGCAACTTTCCGTTGCCGCAAGTTACCATCCAAACCAGGGGCAACTTTCCGTTGCCATGCCCCCCTTCAAGCAAGGGGCAATTTTCCATTGCCTCCGATCCGAGGTTGCGCATCTCGAAGGTAAGTTCCGTGCTCGTCGAGCATTGACTGTTTGCAAAAGAATATAGTTTTTGAAAATTTTTATTGAAGTTGATTATTTTCTCAACAACTATCTCATTTTCCAAAACCGGGCCATCTTCTTGGACCCAAAAAAAGGAAAATTTTCAGTGCTCACAGCCTGATTTGCATGATTTTCAAATCAAAAATTGAACAAGCATGTTAATCTGACGCTCATTTTGGTCAAAACTGTTTTAGAAAGAAAACAAAAAAATGGTCAAAGTAATGAACTAGGGGCACAGTTGAGCCGGGTATCCTGTCTTTCCTCCGCCGTCAACATACTTGCCAGAAAAGCACCCTATTCGCCGGAAGAGGCCTTCCCTGTCCGGAACCTCGGTTGAACATTGCCGAAAGGAATAGCCGCAAGCTAGCTGTATCGGGCATAAACCCTCAAACTCCTATTCATCCATCAATCACCCTGGGGAGGGATGAAAAATGAGAGAATAAAGAATAGAGAGGTGTAAGTTGAGAGAAAAAGTAAGAAAAGGGTTTTTGAGAGAAAAACCGAGCCTGAGGGCCGAGTGATGTGAGAATCACAAATTAGAAAGGATGGGAACAAAACCCGGGAAAACTGGCTCCTCGTGATCTGAGGTCTCTCACACGTCTGTGAGTCGTGTCTTTTGCTTTCTCCCATCGCAACTCTTGTCTTGAGTCTTCTCCGAGTGCGTCTCGTTGCGTTTAGGTCGTGTGCCTTTTGTTTCTTCAATTGAGTCTTTCTCGCTATGTTCAGCTTCAGATTCGATATCCAGGTTGAAAATCCCTCCTTATTTCAAAAATCGTTTATGCTCAGACTGTTGTGCCATTCTCTATATCCATGCGAAGCAAAAGAAGAAAGGGAAAATTTGGGGCATCTGAGTACGCTTCAATTTCGGCCGGTTTCGGCCTTTGTGGTCTGTCTTATCAGATTGGGCTGTTTGTTCAAGTGCTTGCCATGTGCGGAGAGAACCAAGTGCCATGTTGCAGGCTGTCTACAGATCAATCCCCAGTGGAGTGTGGGCTGTGTGTTCAGAATGAAACAGTAGTTTGCTTGGGTTGTTTTGCTATTAGCTGGTCAATTATCTGATTATTATAGTATAAGTGCTCAATTTTCAGACGGCAGATCAATATCATTTACATTTGAGGTATAATATGATGCAATGTAGTGCAAAGTATGAAATGTACAGATACAACACTTTTTAGACAAAAACGAGTTTGTTTCATTTCATATAATCTTTTTCAAGTACATAGTTTTGAAGAAAGCAAAAACCCGCCTGCGGCGGTACAAGGTGCTCTAGCGACCAAGAAGAAAGAAAAAAGTACAAAAGAAGAAAAACAGCAAAAATCTGGATCAACATCAAGAGGTCTCAAGCCTGGGAGTCCGTCCTCGCCCTCTTCCTGGACGAAGGTCCAGGAGCATCATCAGGAGCAGCACTGTCATCAGAGCCCAGTCAGTATCACCTCCGGTCTCCTCCTCAGACGACCCCGCCTCTGCCTCTACCTCTGCCTCGGACCCGGACTCGGACTCATCATCCTCGTCATCAGGAATGGGTGCCCGAGAGCTACTCCCAACATGAGTACGCCCTCCCCTGGTACGGGGACGTGCAGTCTCTCCACGCCCTCCTCGAGCAGGAATAGAGGGCCTAGCTGGAGCACCACCCATCGGAGGGATCTGGAAAGGAGGCTGAAAAGCATAAAAGGCAAATGCATCAGTACGCCGTGAGCAGTGAATCAATACAGAATATAGTGTATGAGTACAGTGTGAGCAGTGTATTAGTGCAGAATACAGTGTATGAGTACAGTATATGTATGCTGCGAGGAGTGGATCAGTGGAGAATGCAGTGTGTGAGTACAGTGTATCAGGTGCCGAGAGGGCTGGGTATCCAGTGTTGTGTCGTGCATCAGATTATGCGAATCAGTTTATGTATGGTTTGAGACTGTGGTCAGAAAGAACATACCAGGATACTGTAAAGGGCCAAGAGGTCGAAAGTCCGCTGTAGCATCTCCATCATGGAGGCATTCATCTCCAATGACTGCCGGGTGTACTCAGAGGACGCCTGCAAAAGTACCAGATGCATCAGTATTCTGCGGAATATTAAATAAAATGAAACGAAATGCCAATGCAAGACGCGAAATGCAATAATACATACCGGAGGCAAGTTGGGGACACCGACCAACTCGTGATCAGCCGGGGGAGGGGTAAAGGGGATCCGGTAGGTCGCCCCACCCTGCCCTCTGAAAGTCAGTGAAGTGGGCAGAGCAGGCCAGCTGGTCCCCCGCCCTCTCTGAACTCCACCCCTGCCGCGGACTCGAGCCCTCCTCAACACTCCCGCTCCAGCTACCGGCACTGCTGGCCTCGCCCCCTCAGCTCGCCGACCACTGCTCAAGGGTCGCATAATGTAGGTCCGGACGTACTCGGCATAGTCGCCCTCGCCTCTGTGACGCTCCGCGCCCCAGCCAGCGGTGTACTCTCTCAGGTGCACAAGGGAAAACCTCTCTGTATGCCTCATATGTGCAGGAGGCGGACCCGGAACTATCTGCTCCGGTAAACCCAGGGTCTGACGCAAGAAGCGCTCCCCTAGGTACCAAGCCCAACAGACCGGGCCCTCCAACAGAATCCGAAGGCGAGCAGTCTCCTCTGCGCCCTCGTAATGGTCTCTCACCACGGCCGGCAATGGAGCCCAAGGCTGCCAGGTGATCTGCGGGTACAAATGCAGTTTGTTATCTATCTGTTATCAAAATACAGTGTTATGCGAAGCTTAAGCAAACTCTAAAGTTGAACATACCTCTGCGGCGGTGATGGTCGAAAGTAGCGGCGGAAGAAAATAAAAGACTCCCGGGGTCTCCGCACACACCGCACATCAAAGCGATGAGAAAAGGGGACGTCGAGCGGGATCTCCACATCGGGTACTGGGGCAAGCCTGGGAAAGTAGGCGTAGACCCACAACTGCAGAACAGGTATCAGTATGACTATCAGATAAAGCAGAATACAGAATAAGGCAGAAATGGCAGAGCCGTGTGTTGTGCAGTGTATTGTGCAGAGTGTACAGTGTGTGCAGTGTATAATCAGTGTAAAGCAGAGTATATGTGTGTGCCGCGTGTGCAGTATATAGTCAGTGAGAGATAGACCGTGCAATATACAGAATACAGAAAATGTAAAGCAGAAAACAGAAATGTAAAAAGGGAAGAAGATGTACCTCCCAAGCTCGCCAGTATCCGCCAAGGAGCTGTCCGCTGAGGCGGGAAGAAGAACTCATGTAACCATACAAAGTGGCCAAGCCTGCGCACCCCAGTCGTAGTCGCGGATCCGCCTGACATCCACCAGTGCGCTCAACAGGCATAGAGGCACGGTGTTCGCCCGGTCGGCGAATAGGGTCGTCCCAAGCAAAAACATGATGAAGCCCCGCGCATACTGATCTACCTCCTCTGGGGTCATCTGCGCCTCCTCCTCCAAGGCTCGCTGAGTCCGGAACTGACTCTCGAACCACGAGTATTTGACAAACCCTGCTCGAGCAAGGGGAGGCTGAGCGTCGAGCAGGTACAGCTGGGCGGCGTCCCACTCACCCATGTCAGTATCGAAGGGAATCGGATCCCCCCTACCCCGATGCCGGTAAGCATCGAGAAATCATAAGGGGTCATCGTCATGTCCCCTGCGACGGAGAAGTGGAAGGAGTTGGTGGTATCCCACCACCTCTCCACTAAAGCAGCGAGCAAGGGTCTGCAGGTAGTAAGCTGGGAGAGCCCCCTGCAGAAGATGCCAAAACCCGCCTCGTCGACGATCTGGAGAACCGCGTCTGGCAACTCCGCATACCAGTCTCGGGCAACGACATTCCCATACCCGGATGGTATGGGAGTCCCCCTGTAATCAAAAACAGCAATTGCGAAGCAATATTCAAGATGCAGTTTTGAGAAGCATACAGATATAGTGTGTGTGTGCGCGTTTCAAATGTAAAGCCGGCATTGGGTGTTCAGTGTGCTAGCAGTGAGCTACGACGTGTGATGTGTCAATGTGTTCGAGTAGGTTCAGTGCAAACGTAGCATGTGTGCAAGTTTTTTTTAGATTCAGCAGGTCCCGGGTGCCGTTGAGTTTGCAGTAAAATACGGTGCGTGCCGATGGTTTGAATGACTCAAGGTCAGTGCACTGTGTGTGTATGTGCCAGTCTTAAACAGATATCAGTTGCAAGTTTGTTTGCGATCAACTACAACACGTCAGGGTATCTGAGCTAAAGCAGTTAAAGAGCATAACTAGCTACGGCAGTATATCCCTAACATTTGCAGAAAGAAAGTTACCTCGGAAGCGCCGAAGGACAAGTGTGACTCTGGCTCACGGAGCAGTAGCTCGCGTGCCACGCCCCTCTCGAAGCTCCGGAACTGGCGTAGTCCATCCGGGAGCATCACGTGAACCGCCGGTCTGTAAGTCTCCGGATCGAATGGCCGGATGCGAAGCGGCAGGGGCTCGGCCTCGGGATCCATCTCGAGCTCCGGGAGGGGGCCCGCCCTTGTGGAAGGTCGTCCGCCATCTCGAAGAGAATGTAAAAATGGCCGGAAGAGGGGAAAAATGGGAGAGAATGTGAAAAGTCAACAAAAAGTCAACCCCGAGAGGGCCGGAAATGGCCGGGAAAGCCGGAGTGTGGAAAAGTCACAGATATCGAGAAAAACTCGGGGGAAACAAGCCCCGAGTGGCGAAAACCAAGAAAGAGGCACCGAAATGAAATTTCAATCGGTTCAAAACGTTCGAAACGCAAGGGTGAACACGAATCGAACGACGAAATCAAGGCTAGAACGCAGAAAATGAGGAATCGAAGAGGGGAAAATAGCCTAGAGAGAGAGAGGGAGGATTTTCGACCCAGAACAAGTGAAGAAAATAGGTTAGAAACCCTATTTTAAAAGACCCACGGCCGAAATGTCAAAACTGCCCCGAACAGGAACACTTTGCCGGTCGGCCACACTCTTTGCCGGTCGGCAATATATTGTGCCGATGGAACTGTTTTATGGCCGATGTACGGCCGGTGATGCATTCTGATGGCCAGTGACATCCGGTGGTCTCCCACAGTGGTTTTGAGCCTCCTACACCTTTCCTTGGGTTATATGAGTGGTCCATAGCCTTCATTTCTTAAAACAGTGCAAAACAGTGCCTCTCCGACGCTCAAACGGCCTCCGTTTTGACCTCGGATCGTGTCTCCTGTGCGTGGCACTCGAATTTGTGCAAGGTGTATCCTTCTCGTATCCTTTTGGCTTTTATAAAGATTCGAAAGTTGCCCCATGTGCATCACATTTCAAATCGCACTATTTGTGCATCGTATCTCAATCGCATTGTTTTGTTCGTTCCGGTCTAGCGAGACCTTAAACACGCACGGTCTAGGAGACCTAAAATCCTTGGGAGGTGCAAGACCTTCACTCGTGTTGTCTAAACGCATCGCGCTGTTTCGCGCATCTTATTGCATTTGGCATGCATTCCTTTGCGCTGTTGCGCACATCTCATTGCATTTGGCATGCATTCCATCGCACTGCTCTGTGCACCGCATCTCAAATTCATGCATTGCCCAAAAACACGTCGCGGTCCGGCGGGACCAAAAACAAGCGCGGTCTGGCGAGACTATAAACCCGCTCCGTTGCATTGTCATGCATCTAAAAGCGCGCGTTATCGCGCGTCTCGAGATCATACATCTTCATGCATTCTCAGTTCATTTGCATTGTCATGCATCTCAAGCCGCGTGTCGCCGCGCATCAAATTTTCATGCATTGTCATGCATTTCAAGTAAACCTGCGTTGTCGCGCATTCCATGCAACATGCATTTCATGCATCATTTGCATTCCAAAAAAACAAACAAAAAAAAAATACATTGTCATGCATACATTTTGCATCCCGGTCTAGGAGACCTTAAATTCTCTAAAGGTGCAATTCCTTTGGTGTCTGTCGTGCCCGAACGACTTTCGGTGGTCTGGTAAAGCCACCTGCCTGTGTTTTGCGGTGAGTTCCTAGAAGACCAACTGGGACGGTGGAAACTAGAGTTCGAATGGCTTATGCCTAGAACGCAAAGGTTCGGGAGTTCCGAGACTAAAGTCTGGTTTAAATACCCAGGGGTGTATCCTCGGCTTGAAATCTGTATGGAAGCCCCATAGGTTGAGGTAACATGTATGCGCCTCAGTTCTGGATACTGAACCAACCTAGTATGTCGCCCTGTTGGTAAGATAGGGAAAACTGCAATCATAGCCGTTGCATCATAGTGCATTGTCATGCATTATAGAAAATAAACATGCATTGTCATGCATTTGCATTGTAGTTGCATGCATCCATTGCATTTTTCCCAGTAGACTGCATCATACCGCATTGTCATGCATTTGCATTATAATTGCATGCGTTCATTGCATCACCCTCCATCTATGGCTTGCGCCTTTCCTTGTTGAGCTTGGTCTGGTATGTGCCCTTACTTTTCACGTTAAAGCACAGTTCTGCATGTGTACGCGCCTATTCCACGCTGGTATGTTGGTTTGAGGGTTGCGGCACCTTTTCTGTGTTAGACATGGCTTGTTTGTGTACATGCCTTTCCTAGGCAAGATTTGGTTTGGCTGCATGCCATATCCATTGTAGATATTACATTGTAGTGTAATTTTTGCATCCGGCATTAGGATCATTGTCCTTTCCCCAGCGGGTCGTTACCCCACTTATGTCATCCCCCCAATACTCGTTCTTGTGTCCGTCTACGTTACTCATAGTTCAGTAGACCGTTCTATGGTAAACGGACTTGTTACCTCCATCAATCTATTTGACATACGTGTGGTTTTGAACCGCTCATGATTGGATCATGATTCAATTGCTTTGCATGTAGTTCGCATTGTTTCAATTGCATTGCATTTTCATTTGCATTATTTATACATTGTTTTGTATATATTGCATATCATTTTGCATTCATTCGTGCATTGTCATGCATGTTGCTAACAATATCATACCTGTTAAGTTTGTTTTCTTTACAGGCACGATATTGTATGTACGGTTCATTTGCGGCTGGTGGAACCAGACGAACCGGACAGGTATTGTATCCTCCACGTGAGACGTATCGAGAATTACATAATTCTCTTACATCCTTTCTGCATTGTAGTGTAGTTTGGTGTATGCTAGCTTAAAACTGTTGCATGTGTGCTTCGTTACAGCTTTTCTTTGCATGATCATAAGTTATGCTCAGCTCCGTGCATTGTCTTGCATTTTGCCCCTGCCTTCGGGCGCATACCTTGTTTGTCTTGCATGTTTGTCCAAGTCTTCGGCCTTGTCAAAAATGGGTCGTCTCTGGGCTTTAACATTCACTCCCGTCATTGTTATGACTTCCGAGTTCTGTCAAAGAGGGGCAACTGTAGACACCCCATTTTTGACCGTCCTCAAGACTTGGAAGTCACCGTTTGAAACACCCGGTGATCATCCATGTTTGTGTTCGTTTGGAGTTCTCGGAGGTCTTGGCTACGCGCCTTGCCTCAGGATCTCCGAACTCGGCAGTTTAGTGTCTGGTTTTACACCAAACACTTGTTTGTTGCCTTGGAAAGGCAGGGAATGCCTTGTGAGGCATCCCCACACATCACTGGCCATGGCTAGAGGCCACCGGCTGGTGTTTTGTTGCCATCGGCAATGATATTGCTGGTCGGCACTCTTTGTTGCCGGTCGGCAGTCCATTTTGTCAAAATGGAAATTTTGAGCAGCCGACTACTGTTCATCTGCTTTTGCAGATATTTTAGGACAGCTGTCTTGCATTTTGTTCCCCTCCATACACGTGTATGGAGGGATGGCTTCCTTGTTAGCTTCTTGAGTAAGCTTTACAAGATGGATTGCCTATAAGAAGAGGGCTCCTCTCTTGCATTAGGGTTAGAGAAAAAGTTGGAGAAGAGAGTGAGAAGACTCTGGTTTAGGGTTTAAGTTAGTGTATCTAACCTATATCTATATCTCTTCCTCTCTTGCCATTGTGTGTGTTTTAGGCTTAGTTTTGTGCACAAACACCTACCATCACACCATCCTCTTGGAACTGAGGTTCTTGAGGCTTGTTTTTGGAGCTTTGAAGTTGGTTTGGAGCTCAAGGGGATGCTGGTCCACCATTTTGAAGGTGGTCTACAAGGGTAAGACACTAGTCCCTTTTTACCCCACTTTGCATTGTATTTTTGACCATCTTAGAACTGTTTTCAAGCTTAGTGTTTAATACATAAAAGTTCTGTTTTTAAGGTCTCTAAATAGTTTGTTAAGAGTGCTTTAAGCTTTGAGGAAGTTTGACCCCTCTAAAGGCTTGTTTGGCCCTTGTTTGGTGCCATTTTGTGTGAACTCCGGGACTTTGGTGTTTGGGCCTCCTCACCACTGAAATCTTGAGGGATTTCAGTGGTGAGGATGGTGCTTTGAAGTCTCAAGAAGGAGAGGGCCACCCCCTCTCCTTGTTGTCCTGAAAAGGACCCATTTTGGCCTCTTGAGAGAGCATCATGTTTGAATATTCATTGACCATGCCATGGCTGTATTTTATGCTTATATTGTCATAATATAACATTGTATTAAGTTGGTTTTGGTACACCATGCATGCCTTGCGTATATGCCTTGTAATGCCATGTTTAGGCCTTGACATGCCCTAGGTTGTAAGCCCTTGTTTTAGGATGTTTTAGGCTTAGCCTTGTGAAGGTTTTGTGTTTATTTTGCCATGTTTAAGGTCTGTCCTAGTTGCTTTGGTCGACCGTGGCATGGTTTGTATAGCTACCTTACATTTTGGCTTGATTGGCCTTGGATATGTGAGCATTGTTGCATGCTTTGTTTGGTTTATTTAGTTGGTTTTGGTACCTTCTATAACATGATTCCAGAGCTTTACAATGCATGCCATATGTCCATACTTAGCCTCTTTCAAGTGTGCTTGAGAGTTGCTTGTTTATGCTTAAGTTGGGCCTTGACATGCGCATGTGTGTATGTGTGTTTGGTCTCACCTCTTTAATTTTTGGCCACTGTTGTAGGCCTATTTAGAGCTACCTAAATCATGTTTAAGCCCATCCCTTTGTTGGTTGCACATGCTTCTCGTGTGTTGTAGCATATTGGTAAGTTGTTGTATGTTAGAACTTACATGATTGAATGAAGTCACATGTTTGTTTGCATGCTTGGACATTCACCTCGCATCTTGCATGCTTGATGATTAACATTGATGTTTCATGTCTTGTATGCTTGTTAGCTTGTATGCTTATTTGCATTGCCATGATTGCATACTAGTCAACATGCCTAGGATTGCGTCACATAAGCATGCATGCTGGACCTCTTGAGATGAGTATGATAGAGGTTGGGCCTCCTTGTGTGCTTATTTGGTTTGCATTCATTTGAAATTGAAGTTGCACACTTGATTCTTTGGACCATCATGCATGGAAATGCGTGATTGGTGGTCCGAGAGTCGAGGCACATCCTCCTTTGAGTCATAAGCATGATAAGGGGTGTGATAGGTGCATATATTCTTTGAAATGCATTGCCATGCAAGGCTCTGTCCTCTGTTGCTGTCAAACAGGTTCTGCAGGAACTTCTTGCCGATCGACTGCACAAAGTGCCGACCGGCAATCAATTGGTGGCCGATGGACTCATCAACAGCCGATGACTACATCCCACTGCCGGTGGCAATTCTACTCAGCCGGTGGTGTCTCCCAATGTCCAGGGAAGCAATTCAGAGACTTTGGCAGTCTTCAGAGGGGCAGAGCAGGGAAAACAGATGCAGTCTATGTATGGCAGTGCACTTCCGAGCAGGACCCGAGCATGCATTGCATTGGGCACTCCTCCCGAGGCGGTTTACTGTTTTTCCTAGCTTAGTTAGTTTGTTAACTACTTAGGCAATTTGTAATAATTAATTAGCTCGTAGTTAATTAATTTGTATTATTCTTTGGGTCCCTCCGAGCGAGGGCGAATTTGTAATAAGTGTGAGTGCGTGTGTGTGCATGTCTTCCAATCCCTACTTCTTTCTTCCCTTTTATTTACCTTCTTATAATGGTAGATTAGGGCATGTTTAAATTAGCATACCTTATGCTATGCATGCGTGCATCCATACATTTGTCTTGCATGCACCGAGCTCGGCGCATCATGCTAACTACATTTGTATTTCAATTCCAAAATTGAATACGTGCATCAATGGATTGCATTTCACATGTCATGTTTAGGTTAGCTGAGCCTACCCTAAATTGCATCCTGTATGTGTTACATTAACCACTTAACATGGACTAGGGTCATGCATGTTTGCTAACTAGTTTATTGTTTTGGCACGGAGTACGATGTAAGTTTTCATGCTTTAGCATATCGCATGTGTGTGAATGCTATCATGACAGCATGTTTACCATGTTGTTGGTTGCTTATGTGAGATAAACTGTTTGATTGCCTGTGGGTGAAGGTTGGATTGTTTGAGTTGGAACAACTCATTGAAATCCGTGTTTTAGCCTACTTGCGAGTAGCAAAATCCAACATATTTTTCAAAACGAACGGATATGCAATGTTTATTTCCAAATTAGGCGATCTAGTCTATACTTTTGCTGTGCGCATCACATAGTAATTCTAGGCTAATAACTGGAATAAGAACACATAACGTTTTCAAAATCAGATATCACGGTTAGTAGAGGCCGGTCTTCGGACCGGGCGAGAGGGGGTGCTCATAGCTGACCTTCCCCAATCGTACCCAAGTTCCGGAGCCGAGGCAACTTTGGTGATGACGGACACGTGGCCTTTGGCACCGAGTCAGGGTTTCCTAAATTCCCCCCATTAAAATATTTAGGTGGCGACTTTGTATCTGGCAAAGCAGTCCATGTTTGGCACTTCTTTTCAAAAATCTGTTTCTCAAAACGATTTGCCGGATTTGGACTCTTTGGTTCAGATTAAGAACCGTGACAAGTCGAGTCCGAACTGTAGTAAGCCCAATATGAACGGAACGGGACTCATCCTTCGGGGGCGTTCGGGGACGTCTACAGTTGGACTGGAAGTAGATGACTGTCACTGAATAGGACTAAATACAGGTGAGCTGAAGGGTGACTGTTGTAAAAATTGGACTAGTGAATTCTGTCTGATTCTCTTTCGCCTTGTAATCGATGATAGTGAAGCAAACATGAGCTATCCCCAAACAAGATCTCCAACCTTGCACAGTCTTTCGACTCGAGTCTAGGGTACTTGGGGGATATCAGAACCTTTCGAAGCTATGGTTTTAAACTACATAGCAAAAGAAATAAAGCAAAAGAGCAGTAATTAGAAACTGCACAACACCTCAGCTAAGATGTTATCAATACAGACATGATCAAAGCTATAGGACTATATTCCACACTGAATTCTACCCCGAAAACAGATACCAACTGTGCAACTGATATGCATATTCCTATACAGTTTCACTGTAAAGCACATACCAATTAAGAGAAAGCCAAAGCAACCCTATGAGGGGGTAAGGTTACCCTGTCCTAGTTTTGTGATGAACTAGGGTTTCACTATTTCATTTAAACGGTTTCATGCAATCCTACATAAGGGTGAGCATCCTGTCCTAGTTTGAAACAATCACTATGGCTTTACTATATGCAGTAAGGCCAAATGGTCAAAAGAGGTATCTTAGCAAGACTACCTAATATACCTCTTACACCTAACACCGATAAGTGAAATGAAGATCAAGCAGTACAGCGGTAGTCCAGATCCAAGGGTTGTGTTTCTAATATGGCAGAGCCCACGACTGGTCAACCTTTTGGCAAGCTTTTGGGCAAGCCTCCGGCAAACCGTTCAGGAATAGTAAATGGAAAACATAGTGACTTACAGTAATCATGCAGATGCAGTGCAAAGAACATATATATATAGATAAAAGTTCACATCGCGAAGTTCAAGTTAAGTTCTCTAATTTCCCTAGCAGAGTTGCCAGAAACTGTAGCTTGCTTTTCGTGTTCTTTTCAGATACGATAGCCCTATAGTTTGAACTCCCATGGTTCTAAATCTTGTTTCACAAGTGCAATGTGAAATAGATAAACACAAATGAGCCCAAATTCAGAAAATCTTTTGGAAAATCGATTTTGAATCAAAATGCCAAAAATGGATTACATTGCTAGATTTCAAAGTCGCAATCTAAATATTTTTAGAAAATTTAGGAAACTCATGACTTGTGCCAAAGGCCACTTATCCGTCATCACCAAAGTATCTCAGCTCGGGAACTTAGGTATGAGAAGGGAAGGTCATGAATTGAGCACCCCACTCACTCGATCAAAGATCAGCCTCTACTAATCATGATGTGATTCTAAATTCGTCATTGGGTGATCAATCTGTTGGCACCCAAGTCTTAAGGGTGGTCAAAAATTGGGTGTCTACAACTACAAAGTTGTATTAGAAGAGAATGTGATATTTTGATCATTAGATTACTCAATAAATTGCGGTAACTGGTTGTATCGAATGCCATAGAAGTAAATCACTGCTTTAGAAAAAATTAAAACAAACAGAATCAATAACACAGCCAAAAAATATATATCCTGCAAAACATATATGAGTCTCAAGTCTAATGAAGCACAAGATTTTAGGACCCAAACCATAGAATCCACATTCCTTTGCAAATTCTCTATCACCAATTGAGTTGGGACCTACCATAGAAAACACCATCTCGATATAAGTTGAATAGACCACCAAATTAACAGACAAAAAACATCAATTGTATTTGAATTTTACATTAATGAGCAAGCCAACTAGGATTAGATTGAGAGGATTTGTCATGATTATATGTGCACATGCACACAAACAAATGTTGTCCTATCCTAACTGTGTCGACATCCTATTTTCAAAAAATTCAACAAATTGAAAATTTGCATTGTGTCTAAGTTCACAGCTCTTGACAGTTTAAAGCTTCTTTTTGAAAGTTTCTTTTTTTGTGCTCGTATGCATGTTGGAAGTGTCTAAGTTCACACCTCTTAACAATCTAAATTATTCCTACTACTAATCCAATGCTGCTCTTTTTACATGTGTGTGTGTGTGTGAGAGAGAGAGAGAGAGAGAGAGAGAGGGAGATGCGGTATATAGTAATTCTTTAATGAAAACCTTTTTCTATTTCTTTGGTAATTGGAACCAAATCATATGAATTTACAATCTTCATAACAACAGTTCAGTCTTGGAATTTAAACAAAGGGAAAGCCTTTGATTTCTAATCATCTTAACTAAGACATTCATGTGATTTATGATTTTAAGAAGCAAGAAAGTATATGAACAATGAAACATTTGCATGGAAGAACTATATAGTTTCAAGGAATGCTAATCTAGTCCCAAAGAAGTAAGAGAAATTTAAGATCTATTTAGGATCAGGTAATGAAAACATTGGGGTCCTCTATCAATGAAGCTCTCAATAGTTTTGAGTGTGGGATAGGTTTATATAGCTCTCAATTTCCAAATCTCACCCTATGGAACAAGATAGAGATGAAAACAACTATAACCTTCACTCACCTTATGCGATAATTATTAAATAGTGATACAAACCAAGAAAATTGAAGGATTTTGACTCAGCCTTAAAATTTACCTGAAAAATTGTCGTTCTAGCGTTCCAGACTTCTGAACCCACAAACTGCAACCATGTTCAGAACACATAAACAACCAAACAAAAATCTTTAACCTTACAAATAAATTCCTCAGTCTTGTCATGGCAACATGTTTAATGCTCAATTTGTTTTCTATTATAAATTTGAAAACATATAATCCAAGCCCCACTGTTTTCACCCTATATAATATATAAGGAATAAATTGTCATTTTCTAGTACTCGTAGAAACTAGAATCCAGAATCTCTATGCACAAATGATATAAGAAAGCTTTTCTCTCTTTCTCCAGTTCTAACATCCCATATTGCAATTAGAATAAAGAAAAGAAGGAAAGAGAAATGACAAAGGAAAAGAAAAAAAGGAGAAAAAACCTCCTTCCTAATGTTCAAATTAAAATTGAAGCTCACCTTGCACGACAACATTTCAACTGTACAATCTTCATCTGTTAGGGTCACTTCAAAGTTCAGAAGTTGAACTTTTGGCAAGGTACGCCTGTATAGAAGCTAGCAGCGTGGCAAAATAGAAAAGAAAAAGAAAAAAAAAGTAACAACAGTAACCATAGGCCAATTGCGTAGCACTAGCACTAAGCAGCACCAACACACAAGCTAGCACAGCAGAACTATATCTGGCTAACACCACTGCAGCATATCAACACCCAAGTGATATTTGATTGAGTTGGTAATTGATTGTGGCATTTTATCAAACATATACAAGACAGATGATGATTCCTCATTGCTATTCTTAAATGTGTGTAGCATCAACAACTAAAATACAAAAATTCAAAAACCCATATTTAAACTAACCAAATTGTAACATTTCAACACCAACTTAGTAACAATAACACTTAGTCATCACACCATGATCTTCACATTCCAATTCCGAATACAGAATTGTTAATTATAGTAACAGAAATCATTACACAAAACACAAAACACAACCATATAAATCATAAACTATGTAGTGGCTTAAAAGCAATTTTGTGTTTGTATTAATGCTAATGATCCTAAAAAGGGAGTTTTAACAACTAATATACAAAATCCAACAAACCCACATCTAAACCAACCAAATTGTAACAGTCCAACGCCAACTTAGTAACAATAACACTTAATCATCACACTGTGATCTTCACATTCCAATTCTCAGTAATGAATTGTTAATTAAAGTAAACAACGCATATTGTATCCATGAATAATCAAGGAGATCATATAGGATGATGAGAAAATTACCATGAAAGACGACAAAAGGAAGAGAATATGTGCTTATTAGTGTACAGGTCAATGTGAAGATGATTAAAATTTTTAGAACTAGTTTAGAAGCCATTGATTATGGTAAAAGGAACACAAAAACCAAAGAAAACCCAAGATTTTAACATGAAATCATAGTTAAAATTAGGGTTTTTTGGTCCCTAGAAGATTGGGAGTTGTATGAATTATGGGTTGGGTTTATTTTGAAGCATACATGAGAAACACCAATGGAGGATGAAATATATAGATTATTAATTTATGAATTTGGTTGGTATGTCTATACATGATGAGAGTGTCTGGAGAGAGAGAGAGAGAGAGAGCAAACTGACCTAAAATTAGGAACCGTTGATACATCGGTCAATACACCAATGGAGTATGAACCGTTGATACACTGGTTGATACACTGGTGGGCTATAACTTATGAAATCAGGAAGCCTCAATGATTTCTTCACTACAACAAAATTGACTTTTTACGGCTTGCAATGGATGCCGTAAAAACTCTTTCACGGCATGCACACAAATGCTGTTATATGACATGCCGTGGAAAGTTGAGCATCATTTACGGTATGCAGGTAAAGTTGTAAAAAGTAATAAATTAAACATTAATGACATACTTTGTATGTCGTATATAACTTTTTACGACATTTTTATCATGTCATAAATCATCATACTTTCCATGACATAATTTTGCATGCCGTAGAAGATTATTTTTAATATATTTATGGCATACTTTGTATGCCGTATATAGTATTTTACGACATTTTCTTGCATGTCATAAATCATCACACTTTTCATGACATAATTTTGTATGCCGTAGAAGGTCATTTTTAAATATTTATGACATGCCTTGTATGCCGTATATAATCTTCTACGACATTTTCTTACATGCTATAAATCATTACACTTTTCACGACATAATTTTGCATGCCGTAGAAAGTTATTTTTAATATAATATATATATATATATATATGAACATGACCTTGCCTAACCGTATGTAGACAATAGCTTATAAAATGCAACCTGTTACAAACCAAGCAGAAGCAGCAACTATGAAGTAAACAAAAAAATCTAATATCCATACACCAAACAAACTGCATACTAACTTTTATCCTCAACTTCTATCATATCAAGCTGTAATTATTAGACGTCAAACTATTAACTATGACAGGATCAAAATCGGAAGTAGTGTGCAAACCTCGATTTTTTCTATTTTCTCTTTCCAATTCAAGTTGGTCTATCTCTCTGAATATGAAGGGATGTAAATATGTATATATATTTGAAAATATTTGTGTTCCCTTATTTAAGATTTTTTGTTTACCAGGTAGATTGCTTAGTTTACATTTTATAAGAAATCTAATACAATGAAAGAAGAACAAAGAAAAATTCAGACACAAGGCGAGACAGAGAGCTTTGGAGCTGGGTTTTTCATTGGTTGACAGTTAGGCAGCTACTATGCCCTCAAGAACTACAAACATGGTGGACACAAAGCCCTTGCAGTAACAGTTTGCATACCAAGTGGTTATTCTTTCCTAAGCATTCATCAAATCACAATGCTGACTTCCATCCAACCCAGAATATATTATTTGCATTTAAATAGCAATTACATCAGTATAGGGGAGAGAAATTCAGTAGCAACAACAATCAACAGAGAAGGATTTGATATTTGATCTCACAAACTCCTCAAATCAAGTTCACTTTATGCCATGGAACTAAAGCAATACATTACCATTTTTAATTAGGTTATTCTAGCAAAATTCCACAAAACAAACAAACTGCCTCGAAATTTAAGGATAAAGTTAACACCATATCAACCAGGCATAATCATCCATTAATGAACTGCATAGACTACAAAACCTAATAAGATTGCTAATTCAGCGGATATTGTGGGATTAAAATTGACTGAACACATAATATGTAGCAGCTTCACTGTAAACTACATCTCAACACTATCTCAGTAGAGAATATAGAGGTAGAATGTCAAATTCAAACACCTGCTATTCACCCAAGTCTGTGTGGATAAATGAATAATCACTTAACGTTTAAACAAAATGACAGCAGGACAAGATTTTTATATCTTCATCTTAGTGAAAAGATAAAATACCAAATCCTGTTATTTTTCTGGTAGTCAAGCATACTAGAACATGTAATATCATAATAATGGTAGAAATTGATTCATTTTTGTTTTGACATTCTATACAAAAATCCCATAACAAGTCTAAGGGGCAGAACTCTGTTCTAGGCATATTTTATCAACTCTTTTCCATTTGTCTCTGTTGCAAATTTCAATTTAAGTAGAAAATTTCATACATTCCATATAGGGGGTTGGGTAAAATTTCATGTAATTCAGTACACAGAATAGAATATACAAGAGAACATCTGTGACAAAAAAAAAAAAAAAAAATGTCAAAAATCACAAAAAGACAAAAAAAATTTGTCATTCCAAAGCTAAAAAGTCAAAAAATCCAAACAAGAATACTAAACGACTAAAAAAGTTTTAAGTTAAAATAATCAAAAAAAGTCAAAAAAAATCAACTAAAAAAGTCATTGTCAAAAGAGCACTTACTTCAAAAAGATTATTGAAAGGTTACTCGGTTTTAATTTTAAGATTTTAAAATTAAATAAAATGTAATTTGAACAACAAATTATTAAAAAAAAAAAATGGCACATGATGTATATCACTTTAATAAGTTCAAGATGTTAAAAGTAGAACAACAATCTGTGCAGTTGTTGCCAAGTCTTACAAGTTAAATCCAAAATATTGACAGCTTTGGTGTGTTACAGCTATACCATTAAGTGACAAAACATCGGAAAAATTGGGGTATGCCACATGATATGGGTTCTTATTCTAAAATTCAGGCTAAGAAGAAGATAAGAGAACACATGAATATTACACAATGATATATCTTCTATTAACCTAGTCAATATAGTAAAAATGAAAAAGTAATAACTAAGCAAAGTTGAATGCCACATTCAGGGTATTTGTGTTCTCCTATTCCATCAGTTCTTTCTTCCTACTATGAGTGTGTCTAGACTCAGATTACTTTCTTTTTCATTTCACATAAATGAACAGACTTTGGATACAGAGAAAGGTAAGGTGGAATCAGAGAAGCATGATAAAAAAGATCTTTGCTAGAGGAGTGGTTTTCGTTCCTCGTAAGCCAAACCCCATATTCAACTAAGAGCAGAAACAAGTAGAGTTTACTGACTGTAAAAAGATAAATAAATCCATATTGCATCTTAAAAAGGAATAAAAGATGATGAAGATGATATGGCAACTAGTCATTGCAAAGCGATTTCACACACACCAAGAATGAAAATTGAAATTACTACATAAAGTAAAACAATTACACTCCAAAACCTTTCACATATTTATTGTTTTGGATAAGTAAATCATAGTCCAAAACCGATTGATTTTGCCATCAGAGAAAAGAAAACCAATGATACACCACAAGGAAAGCAAGTAATAAAAGAAAAGAATAAGTCTGTGTACTTGCACAACGTATTCAAACATATAAAGCTTGCAATAGACTTGACAACACTTACCAATAAGACGATCTTCAAAGGTGTCCTGGTTATGACCCTTTGAATTTTAAATAAAACCAGAAGGAATGCAAACATTTGGAACCAATCATTGTGAATGAATACAGGGACTAAATAAGAGGTCTTCCATGTGAAGTGTTGAACTCTTAGATTTTGGAAACGAGTTATATGTGATGACTAAAAAGAAAACTGTTTTTGAAAATTTTAAATTAGTTTGTCTTACTGACTTTCAAAATTTTTAATCCAATGATACAGATGTGTAGAGCCTGAGATGTTGAAATCAAGCCGGCCATTTTGGTAAGATGTACAAATAAACAGAGCTCTTACAGTGTTGCTTCAAAAAGTGGAGGTCGCCTTTTGTTCATAAGCTCCTGTCTCTCTATGAATCCTTGCTGCTTGAGATCATAAAGTTGAACTAAAACTGCAAAGGAGAAAAATTTAGGTTAATTGAATAGAAATCAAATCAAAATCAAAATCAAAATCAAAATCCTAGAAATCAAAATCAAAACTCTAGAAATCAAATCAAAATCAAAGAGAGGTAAGAGAGGAGAAACTAAATTAATCGAATAAAGGATGCAATCCTAGGCTCTCACCAAATTAATCCAAGGCTCGGAATTAGAATCAAATGCCAAGCTCGGAATCAATCGATTGGTGCTCGTGAGAAAAGTTCATTTATTACTTTTGTTTCTTTTATTTAATTTATTTTTCTTGTGAGAAAAGTTCATATATGATTTGTCTCGCCATCAACATTTAGTTTTTAACTTAGTTTTCACTCCATCTCTATACCAAAACTCAAGTGCCGATTATGACCACTTGGACTAACACTCTATTGTATAATTAATTGGCTACTCTTGTAATTATTAGACGTCAAACTATTAACTATTAATTGGCTACTCTTGTAATTAATTGGCCTAACATTGAAGACAACCATTGCCAACGTTTTAATTTCTTATCCAAGAACGTAGTAAATTTGAAGCACTTAAGGTACCTTAACATGAAGTACTGTTATGGTATGCAAACACTCCCTAAAGGCTTTGGCAATAGCTTGCTAAACTTGCAATATTTAAATCTTTATGGTTCAGCACTATGTGAATTGCCTGAAGATTTTGGGAAACTAACCAACCTACGTTTTTTGGGTTTATCATCAATGCTGACATGTTTGCCTGAGAAACAGATTGGTGGGTTGACTTCTCTCCAGGAATTACAGCTATATGATAGTTTTGAACTGACTGCTTTAGGTGAAGGGATAGGAAAACTCACTTGCCTCCGAAAGTTGGAAATTAAACTATGTCCAATGCTAACTTCATTGCCATTTGGCATGAGATACCTCACTGCCCTTGAGCATCTGAAGATTAGCTATTGTTTTGCTCTCAAATTCTCAGAGGATAATGATTTGCGGGGGCTGAGAAGACTTAAATCACTAACATTGGTTGATCTGCCGCGGTTGGTGAGTTTGCCCAAGGGACTTCAAGATGCTGCTGACACACTCAATCAGTTCAAACTTCGAAGTTGTGAGAACTTGACAACAGTATCAGAGTTCGTCCTCCCATGTCTCACATCACTTCAAGGACTTGAAATTTATAATTGCCCTAATTTGCTATCTCTACCAAAAGATATGCAACATCTCACTGAACTACATTGTCTGAGCATCAAGGGGTGCAAACACTTGAGTAGAGGATTAGCCTATGAGGGATCAAATTTCTATTTTTATCACTTGTGTTGCACCGCCTGAAGGGTATGTAAAATTAAATGTTGATGGCGCCGCAATGGGCAATCCTGGGTTAGCGGGCTTTGGTGGAATCTTCCGTGATAAGGCCAGCAATTTTAAACTAGCATTTGCTAAAATAATTAGCTACATCACTAATGCCATGGCTGAAATGTGGGTTGTCCGTGAAGAATTATCCTATGACTGAGCACACGGAATTTTAGACTCATTATTGAAACTGATTCCCTTATGGTTTTTGTTTTGATGCTTTTCGCAGGAAGCAGGTTCATCATCGCAAGCTGGAGCTTCTACTTCTGGACAGCCTAGCTCTAGCACAAGGGTTTGAGGCATTGCAGCTTCATTTTGTATATCGAGAAGCAAATTTCACAGCCGATGCACTAGCTAAATATGCAGTTCAATACACATCCTTAGATATAAAAATAAATACGGCACCTATGTTTTTGCCCCTTTTTGTTATTGGATGTGTCCAAAGCTTCTCGATTAAGATTTGTATCTAAACTTCAACTATGTACTAAGTTGTTATTTTATATAATATCTTTTGTTTCTTGTTAAAAAAACAAACCAGAGACATCTTCCCAACCATCAATTGTTCTTTTGGTTGTGTTTACTTCTTCATACTCTCACCATCACCTCAAGTTCTGCAATAAAATGCTTTGCAGTACCCAGAGAAACAAGAACTACTTCTAGCAAGTGATCATCCTCAACCAGCTTCCTGACTTCTGCCTAGAAAAGCTGAATCTAATTATTCACAGGGAAGAATTGCTTATGGTACACTTAAACAAAGTGATGCTCTTTGCACTTCATGATTTCACTTACACTGACTTGATTTCATTTCCAAAATTTACAACTAGACATCTTAAAAAAACCAGAAACTCATATTACTCTATGCATCCTGCAATGTAATAGTGGTATCTTGAAGATTCTATTATCATAGATTTGATCATATAATCTTGCAAATTCTTTCAATTAATAATGAGGTTGCCAAAAAGTAAAGTCAACTTTTTAAGAGTTATGGCACATGGCTTCCTTTGTATTTGTGTTTCTATTATAGGACTTGTTAGACATATCTTTTGTTTCTGTTATAAGCCAAACAGATTGATCAAAATGAAGATTAGAGCCAAAGAGGAGAGTTATTATTGGTTTAAGAGTCAAACCTAAGTATTTGTTTTTGGTATTTCCCCTTTATTTTATTCAAAATGACAAACTACCAGTAGATCTCTCTTATCATTTTGAGAACATACTGGCTGACCAATACAGATGGGATAGTATATGATTTCATATTTATCTACCAATACAACTCTAACAACCAACGTGATAAATGTTCATTTTTGACATCTGGCGATTTGATTTTGTAACAACCCTCACCACCGTCTACCGATTGATTACTGATTACCGTTAAACTGGAACTGATTATGATAAGTAATTGAATTGACCGAAATACTGAACTAATCGACTGAAATCTGAAACTGATTGACTGACCGTATCTGTTTAAATGCATTTCTATATGTTTGACTGTTTGACTATCTGTTCATATTTCTATGTTTAAACTGCAATTAAAGGCCTTATCTGCGGCCGAACCCGAAATTGATTGATGTTTTGAGATCATTGGAATTTATATGATTTTATGGTATATTTAATTGGAAATTGATTTGGTATGACTTAAATTAGATTAAAATAAGTTGAATTGCATTGTTGGCTTAATTTACCAAATTGCCATTGTTAGTGGGCCCTTTATTATAACATATTAGAGCCTTTGTATACTTGATCAAAACATTTTCTCCAGCCCATTTTCTTGTTCTTGCCGACTAGTGAGAGAGAGTGAGAGGAAAAGAGTGATTTCAACCTTCTTCACCTTGTATTGCTTGAAAAATTGAAGAAATTGTAGAAGAGATTGCATATTTGAGCTCCCTTCTTGAACTACAAGACTTAAGGTAGATTCATTGTCTTCTTGTTTATGTTTTGAGTTGATTCTTGCATGGTTTAGAGTGAGTTGAAGTCTTGAGCCAAGTTATGGCTCCTAATTGTTGAATTGAAGCTTAATTGTTGCATGCATGTACATATACTGAAGTTTTGAGGTTATAGTTCATGATTCCTCTCATGCATGTCCACATTTTGAGAGTAGACCATGATTTCATCTTGTTTTGCAAAGAATTGGCTCACTAGAGCATGTTTTAAAGCTTTGAAATGATTTGAGCTCATGCATGTCATGTTTGTAGCATGTTCATGAAAATTGGTTTGAAATTGAGTTTGAATCAAACACCCTTGGGCCTTGATTTCTCAAATTGAGCTTTGAATCTTGTTGTTTTATGAGTTTTGAAGTGTTTTCCAGAAAATTAGCCCAAGAGGATCGAATTTGATGCATTTGAACTTGTTTTGAGCTTGGAAGTTCAAATCTAGAGATTCCAGATTTTGGACTCCCGCTCGAGCCGGGAAAGTGGCGCTCGAGCGGGAAATTCGTGCTCCCAGTACTTTGCACTGTATTACAGTCTGCTCGAGCGGGGTAATTGGCGCTCGAGCGGGGCCTTGTGTCTTGCGCTCGAGCGGCTATCGAGCGCCCAATCGAGCGCGATTTTTGAGTATCCAGCACTTTTGACTGTTTCACATGTCCGCTCGAGCGTGGGAAGTGACGCTCAAGCGGGAACCGTTGTCTGCATGTCCGCTCGAGCGGGGAAATCTGCGCTCGAGCGGGACCCTGTTTCACTGAAAATTTTGAAAATGTTTTCTGAATACATCTTTGCATCCTCATCCCATCCTAGGCATTCTTAGGCCTAGTTTAAGACATCTTAATGAGGATATAGATGTAAAACACACCGAGGCAATTAGGGATTAAGTTATTATCTTTCCCAACTGTGTAACTTAGTGTGTGTTCGATCTGTTAACTGTGTAGGGTTGGCTTCCGTGAAGACGCTCTAGCTTACTGTAGCCCAGAACTCTGTGAGTAACAACTGTGTAAAGATATGTTCAAAAAAAGATTATCTCTGAACAATTGAACTGTACTATTTTCTGAACTGCCACTGTTAACTGAATGAATGTATGTCCTATATTTTGAACTGTATTGTGGCATCCTTAGCAATTACTGTTACTGACTGTAGACACCCCATTTTTGACCGACCTTAAGACTCAGACGTCACCGATTGAGCGCTCGGTGATGTTGCATACTGTGCTCGTTCAGAAGTCTCAGAGTCGCGGCCGTGCGCCCTGCCTTCGAACTACCGAATCCTCTTCTGTGCCTTGTCTCAGTTTGCGAACCAGACTCGGTTTTCTCTGTTTTCTTTCCTGAGGGGAGGGAGTGGTCCCGTAGACTATCTCTCGGTGGCCGTGTGCTACATTTCGTGGCCGTAGGCCATTTTGCCCATTTCGGAGCCCGGTTCCCGGTTTTCGGAGCCGTCAGGCCGTGTGCCTCGGTTCGGGACCGCCCAACCGTCTCCGATTCCTCCGGTTCTTGGCAGGTACCTCTGTTTTATCATAATAGGGCACACTGGGGTCCCAGATACCCACTTCGTGGCTGAATGCCACTTTCGGTGCTTATAGCCGGTTTTCGGACCCCGAACTGCGTGATTTGGGCCCCGAGCATTCATTTTGCATCGGTTTTCTCCGATTTTTGGCAGGTACCTCTGTTTTATCATTCCGAGGAACACTGGGGCCTCTGGTACCCACTTCGCTACTGAACACCACTTCCGGTGCCTGCAGCCCATTTTCGGGACCCCGAATTGCGCGGTTTGGGCCCCGAGCGTTCATTTCTCATTAGTTTTTGTTCAATTTTGGCAGGTACCTCTGTTTCAGCACCAGGAAGATCACTGGAGGGTGGGAGGCCAGCAATTATCCCAGATAACCAGTTTCGCTCCTCCGGCGCCCGTTTTGCTCACTTCCGGGCTAATGTTGAACACCCTAGGCCCATTTTCTTCCAACCAAAGCTACATATCTGTGATGAGGGCACATAGGAGGACCCTAAAAGTGCATGGTCGGCCAGCAATTCAGAGTTTCATTTTTGGGCCTCTCCTTCAAATGCAATGTCGTGACTCCTGCTTCAGTGTTGCCACATTCCGACCATGGAACCTTGTTCTACACACATGGGAGGACACCAAAAAGTGGTGGTCGGCCAGTAATTGTTGTTTTCATTTTTTAGCCTCTCCTTCAAGTGCAATGTTGTGTTTCCTGTTTCAGAGTTTCCAATTTCCGACCATGGAACCTTGTTCTACACACATGGGAGGACACCAAAAAGTGGTGGTCGGCCACTAATTCAACTTTTCATTTTTGCCCTTGGCTGGCCGGCCATGGGAGGTGGCTGGCCGGCCATGGGAGGTGGCTGGCCGGCCACCTTCAAGAAATCCACCTGGCCGGCCAGCTTTCTGCTTTTGAGCACTTTACAGCTGTCCAGCTGTTTTTCCCAAAATATCTCAGCATCCGGGGGATATTTTGGAAGGGAAAGCTTGGGTGCATTTCCCTTCCTTTTACACCCCTTTCTTGCCTATTTGAGGGGATGGCCTCCTCCTTTGTTGAGGTTAGAACATTTGATCTCAAGAGCCTCTCTTCCAAAAGCTCCATTTCCATAGCTAAAAATCCTAAAAAGTTTCAAGTCCCTAGCTAATTCCTTCATCAACCCTAAGCTTCACCATCACCACTACCATTCCAGCAGCAAAGGAAGGTTCTTCAAGGGCTAAGAAGCAACAAATTCAAGCCAAGAGGTAGCAAAAGTTGGATCTTCAAGGGTAAGTCTCAAATTCCATCTTTTGTGACATTTTCTTGCTTCCTATTTCTACCCTACTTGCCTACTGTTTTGGGCTCCGACCCCTACTGGTTTTAGGCTCATTTTGAGCCCCTCTACAACATTGTAGAAGGGCTCAACCTTGTTTGATGCTTCTATATACCACTTGTTTCAATATCCACCTTGTATATCATAATCTTGCATGCTATTTTTGGCTTATATACATTTGTTTTTTGGGCTCCGACCCCTAATGGTTTTAGGCTTATTTTGAGCCCCTCTACAACATTGTAGAAGGGCTCAACCTCATTTGGTGCTTCCATGCATGACCTATCATTATAGCCTTCTTTTGGTCCATATATTGCATGCTATTTTGAGCATATCTACATACTGATTTTGGGGTTGTCATTCACTGTAAATATGCATATTTTTGGCTCCTATTTAATGTTGTAGAACTGTGTTTTTCAGTTTGAGCATTGTAGATACCACTTGCTTTGTAATTCTCCTCTTTTTCCCCATTTTTGCATGCTATTTTTGCCATACTTGTGGTTGTTATTTAGCCTTGTTTTGTACTGAAAAGATGCTATTTTTGGGACTGCCTTGCTACTGTTTTTGCTTTCATGTGCCAATTTTGCATGTTTAGCATAGCCGTAGGCCATTTCGGGTACTTAAAATCACATTTCGGGATGATTTCATACATTGATTGTCATTTCGTATCATTTCGGGGCTGTTTTCCCCTTTATTTAGCTGCTGAAATTTGGTTTGCATGCTTGCATATCATTTCCTATGTCATTTCATGCCTTAGTGCATTGCCTCGGTTTGCGTGCCAGTGGGCACGCATCTCGAGGCACCTCATTTTCATCATTTCGGCAGCTTATGTGAGTGCGGCTGAGGCCCTCTCATGTTAGTGTAAGCCCAATTTGCATTCCGTATGTCATTCGCATTGCGTATGTCACTCACCGCCTCGTTTGCGTGCCCGTGTGCACGCATTTTGAGGCACCCCTTTTTCATCTCATGGCATCTTATGTGAGTGTGGCTGAGGCCCTCTCATGTTAGTGTAAGCCCATTTGCATTTTCATGCCTTTATCCATCGCCTCGGTTTGCGCGCCTGTGGGCACGCATTTCGAGGCACTTCATTTTTGTCTCTCGGCAGCTTACGTGAGTGCGGCTGAGGCCTTCTCATGTTAGTGTAAGCCCAATTGGCATTTTTCATGTCATTTCATGCTTTAATGCATCACCTCGGTTTGCGCGCCCGTGTGCGCGCATTTCGAGGCACTTTGTTTTTATCCGACGGCCTCCCGTGTGAGAGTGGCTGAGGCTCTCTCATGTTGGTGTAAGTCCATTCTGCATTCTGTATGCCATTTTAGTCTCGTTGCATTCCGTATGCCATCGCCTCGGTTTGCGTGCCCGTGGGCACGCATCTCGAGACATCTCATTTTAGTCTTATTACATATCATTTTCATGCTATTTCATGATTTCATATCATCGCCTCGGTTTGCGTGCCCGCTTGCGCGCATTTCGAGGCATCCCATTTTCATAGCATTGTGCATGCTAGAATTGTATATTAGCTGCATTTCATACATATCATGCATATTGCATCGTGTTCGGGATAGGAGTTAGCCCGGGCACGGGAAACAAGGCACGTTTCACGGAACGGGTCTCGATTCCCAAGTCACCGACACTCCGGATTACCCATGATGGAGTTAGGTTTTGTTGTAGCATTCATATGCATTCACCCTATATTGAGTTGTGCAATCCGATTCCTCGGCCATCATGCATCGAGATGCGTGATTGGTGGCACGAGGATCGAGGCATGCATATATTTGTGAAATACATTGCTATGCCCTTTTCCTGCTCTCTGTTGCAGCAAAATAGAGAATCAGCAACTTTTCGGAGTCTGGCGCGCATTTCAAGAAACATTGCAAACAGAGGCTGATTGGGGCATCCCAGTGGATTTCCAAAAGGCAACCCAGCATGCATCATTTCATTATCCGGAACGAAGCGAGGCAGCCCCTCCTGGCTTGCAAGCCAATTTTAAAGCTTTCTTAGTTTAATTTGTTAATTAATTAGGAATCTGTATTATTTCGGACTGTTTATTTCGGACTGTATATTTATTCGGACCCTCTGCGCGAGGGCGTAACTGTAATAAGTGTGGGTGAGTGTGATGTATGTCTTCCAACCCCCATTTCTTTCTCCCTTTTATTTACCCGCTTACGATGGTTAGATATAGGGCATATTTCGATTAGCATACAGTATGACAGCATGTTTGCATCATTCATCTGTTTTGCACGCACCGGGCTCGGCGCATCATACAAACTGCATTTGTATTTCAATTCCAAATTGCATACGTGTTAGTTGTAGCATTCCATATGCCATGTTTAGCATAGCTGAGCCTGCTATAGTTGCATATTGCATGTGTTGCATTAGGCATTCCTGTATATTTAGGATCATGCATTGATTTCTAATCAGTTTTCTGTTTTTTTGGCTTGGAGTACTCGGTAAGTACTTATGCTTTAGCATCCTTGCATGCGTGTGAGTGTTGCCATGATAGCATGCTTACCATGAGGCTATGTGCTTATGTGATATACTGCCTTGAATGCCTGTGGGTGGAGGTTGTGCTACTTGAATTGGGACAATGCATTGACTGTTTGTTTTAAGCCCACTAGATAGTGGCAAAATCATGTTTTTCTAAGCCCACCTGAGGGTGGCAAATCCGCGTCTTAGCCTACCTGCGGGTAGCACCATCAAACCATTTTCAAACAAACAAACATGAAATGTTTTGTTCCAATTCAGGCGGCCCAGTCTATACTTGTTTGCTGCGAGCATCACATAGTAACCTAGGCTAATAATCGGAATAAGAACTCACAATGTTTTCAAAATAAGATATCATGGTTAGTAGAGGCCGGTCTTTGACCGGGTGAGCGGGGGTGCTCACGATGTGACCTTCCCCAATCGTACCCAAGTTCCCGAGCCAACTTTGGTGATGACGGACACGTGGCCTTTGGCAACGAGTCAGGGTTTCCTAAATTTCCCATTTAAAAAATATTTAGGTGGCGACTCTGTTATCTGGCAAAGCAGTCCATGTTTGGCACTTCTTTCAAAAAATCTGTTTTCAAAACGATTTGCCGGATTTGGACTCTTTGGTTCAAGATTAAGAACCGTGACATTTGAGTCCTTGAATTGTAGTGACCCCAATATGAACAGAACGGGACCTAACCCTCCCGGGGCGTTCGGGGACGTCTACAGTTTCTGGCGACTCTGCTGGGGATTTAGAGAACTTGACTCGAACTCGTGATATCTGGTTTTGACTACATTTGTGTGTTTCTTTGCATTGCATTTGCATTGGTGCGCCTAGGACACCGTGTTTGCCATATGCCATTCCCGAACGATTTGCCGGAGGCTTGTCTTGTCAAGTCATGTCCGTAAGGCTGATCGGCTCTGGGCTCTGACAGCATGGGAACACAAACCCCGGTTTTACCGGGGCACCCTTTTTTTGACCATTCGACCTAGTGCATATTCGGATCCATAGCGACCATTCCAAATTAGGACAGGTTGCTTACCCGTTTATAGGTTGTTTGAAACCGCTGCGTGCGTAGTGAAACCCCTAGCTCCTGACAAAATAGGACAGGGAAACCCTACCCCAACATAGGGGTGTTTTGGCTCTCACTTATCTGTTATGTGCTTTAGAGTGCGTCTCTACAGGAATGCATGTATCAGCCTATAAGTTTGGGCATCAGGCCTGCGGGCACCAGTTCAGTATTTTGAGATTCAGTTTACCTGAGGGTAACAGTTTACAGGCAGAATTTTGGGGGCAGAATTCAGTAGAGGGCACACTCATTCAAACTTTGCTCGTATCTGTTCAGGTGAAATCAGGCTGAGATGCTGCATGTTTTCTCTTTTGCTAGGGTAGTCTTGGAACCATAGCTTCAGAGGGCTCCAATATCCCCGGGTATACCGAACTTGTGTTGATAGACTTTGTCGGGTCAGAGATTCAGTTCAAGGGCAATCAGTGTCCTTTACCAGAGGCAGGGTGAAGAGGGCCAGTCAGGCACAGATCACCAGTTCAGTAGTTACCAGATCAGTGGCCCTTATCCACTCCACCAGTGAACAGTCAGGCTGAGGTCTTAGTTTCTACTGCAGGGATAGATACCGGTCAGTTAGATGGATCCGCAGAACATGTCAGGGATGGAGGCAATGATGCGTCAGATGCAAGAAAATATGAAGCTCATGCAGAGGACGCTGTCCGCCAAGCAGAATTTTCCAAGCAGCAGGCTGCAATCATGGCTCAGCAGGCTGAGCTCATCACCAGGCTGCAACAGCAAAGCGGCGCGTCTCCTTCACAACAAGTTCCTCCCCCAGCAGGAGCTCCAGTACCTGGGGAGATGCCAAATGTCCAGGAAGGTACAGACATTCCGGTAGGGCCGGCTCCGCCCCCAATTTTACCCCAGTTATCAAAAACACCCACCAACCTACCGGACTCTCCCTTTGAGTTCGAGACGGATCCCACAGCACTGAAGTTGAGCAAGCTTGAAAAGCTGTTCAAGAAATCCCAGGGAGTCAAGACCATCCCTGACATTGAAGATGGATACACGGACACAGCTGTGACATTGCCGGACAGATTTAAGATGCCGCAGATTGACCGTTTTGATGGGTCTGGAGATCCTATGGTCCATCTCCGACTATTTTCCGACATCTTGAGGCCAATGGGCCTAACCCGATCACAGAAGCTTTCTTTGTTCGGCAGAACCTTGTCAGGGATTGCGGCCATCTGGTACGCAAAATTAGAAGATGATGTGAAGAGGAATTGGGATGAGCTAGCCGAGGCCTTCGTTGCACAATATTCATATAATACTCAGATCGAGATTACAACACGTGATCTCGAGACAACGAGGCAAGAACAGAAAGAGACCTTCTCTGACTTTGTCACTCGGTGGAGAGCCAAGGCCTCAATGATGACCATTAGGCCAACGGATAAGGATCAAATACGGATGGTTGTGCGCAACCTCCAGCCCAAACTAATGCAGAAAATGATCGTGCTCCCCTTCCCTACCTTTTCAGATTTGCATGAGATGGGAGTACAGATTGAGGATGCCATGGAGTAGGGCCTTATTGACCAGGAGGAAGTGCAGCCTAGGCGGGCGTTTTCTCGCAGTTCTAATGTGACCACCAGTGGTGATGCAGCTGCAAGATCTTCTGAAGTGGGCATGGTCACTACCACCACATCAAGAAAGGCTACCCCATTCACCGGTGCGTCCGGGAGTAACTCACAGACGGCCAAATATCCACCCCGAGTCAAGAGGGTTTTCACTCCACTTCATATGCCTCTGTCAAAGGCTCTAGAGGTCTTACTCCGGGAAGGACATTTGAAACCGTTGGAACAACGGCCCCTACCCGATCCTATCCCTGCAAAGCACGACCAGACTAAGTACTGTGCCTACCATCAACAAACTGGTCATGAGAACGATAGCTGCTTTCGTCTGCGCCATGATGTACAAGATCTGTTTGACAAAGGGGTCATTGCTGCACCAGGCCCTGCAAAGTCTATCGGCACTTGATCAGTGAACTTGTGGGGGATAAGGTGACTATGTGATCGAGGGATGAACCACCTGCGGGCGGCACTCAGTTTACTCCAAATATGGTGAATGGCACGCACTGTTCTGAGCAACGTGCAAATACCAGTTTTTGTGCTTTCTGACCTGGGTATTGGGTCAGTTTTTGTTACTTTGTTTTGAGTCTGTCTTTTTGTTTTGAGTCAGTCTCTTTTCTCTTGGGTCTGTCTTGTTGTATCGAGTCAGTCCTGTTGTATAGAAGTCAGGTGATTCCGGGGGTGTTACCTCGGGCGTCACCATTTTGTTTTGCGTTTGTTTTTTGTTTTGTTTCGAGTCTGTTTCTGCCAGGGAGCCAGTTATGCCAACAGATTTTGAATGAAACAGCAGTGAGTGATTTCCATACTCTAGCATTTGTTTTTGCCGTGTGCTAGTTGTGCCGGGATTTGAATGAAATGGCAGCGCATTCCACCTGTTCTCTTGTGCCTTGAAGCCATTGTATTGACCTAAGTTTTTCAAAACCTTTTTTGAACACTGCAGTGAAAACAAAGAGGAAGGAATTCCTCGGGATTTGCAAAACTTTGACCAAATTGAGAGAAAGAGAGGCGTGCTAAGCCCTTAATGAATGAAATCATGCTTGTTAGTGTGAGTACTGAGAAGGACCCTGGCTTTGATCCAGATTGATCCTACACTGTCTTCAGCGCGAGCGATTTGTCATTTTCTTAAAAACTTTCAAAAAAATGTTTTGCGCGGTCCTGCGAAGACATGTGTGGAATCGTTCTTGAGATTGTGCAGCTTAGGATCGCTCTCGGCCTCGAGACTCAACCCCTTTGCTTCCAAACCTTGAACTTGAATTCAGAATGTTCAACGGTCAACTACAATGTGAGGCCTGTGTGGCCAGATTTGAAGCAGCCCTCGAACAAGAGGCACCAAAGTCAGATCAAGAAGGTCAGACCTCATCAGAAGAAGCTTGCAAAGCTAGATCAGAAGCACCCCTCGAACTAGGGGCAAAAAAAATGTCCGATGTGCCCGAAGAGTCGAAGATTCCTCTTGCAAATCAACAGCCACTCTCTTGATACGGATGGCTTCAAAACCTTACAACCATTTGGCATGGATCAAGCTACACTTTTACCCTTTGAGAGGCTCGCTGGGCCGAAAACCCGGAAGGGCGACCTAGGCAAAAGTTAGAGCAAGAAAAATATATACGAAAAGCAAAAAAAAAAAAAGAAAAATGCAAAAAAAAAGAAGAGAAAAGAAAAGAAAAGAAAAGATGAAAAAAGAAGAAAAAAAAGAAATGAAAAAGAAAAGAAAAGCAAAGCTCGCAAGGTTGAAAACCTGCAACAGGCGCCTTGGCAAAAGTTAGAGCATAAAAAGGAGAGGTTAAATACTCGAGTGTACCTTAACCCCGAACTACGTAAGGCTTGATTCCCATCTTTGGGATACGTAGGCAACTTCATCCTGAAGTCCAGCCGTAAAACAATTCAAATTTGATTGTGTCCATGCGATGGTTCTGGTCATCTTTGTCTTCTCTGTATCTGAAGATTTGGTTGTGTTCGTCACTCTGAGGACTGACTACAATGCGCTGCGGTGCTATTCAAACAAGGGGCAACTTTTCGTTGCCATTCAACGCGCTGCGGTGCCATTCAAACAAGGGGCAACTTTCTGTTGCCATTCAATGCGCCGCAGTGCCATTCAAACAAGGGGCAACTTTCCGTTGCCGTGCAGCTCTCTTCAAGTACGGGGCAGTTTTCCTTTGGATCCGAGGTTGCGCATCTCAGGAGTAGGTTTCATGCTCATTGAGCAATGGCCTTTTGCAAAAATAGTTTTTGAGGATTTTTACTGAGGTTGACTAATTCTCTCGAAAATTACCCCATTTTTCTAAAACTGGACCATTTCTTGGACCCAAAAAAGGAAAATTTTCAGTGCTCATAACCTGACTTGCATGATTTCAAATCAGAAAACTGAACAAGCATGTTAATCTAACTCTCATTTTGGTCAAAATTGTTTTAATAGAAAGCCAAAAACAAAAATGGTCGAAATGATGAACTAGGGGCACAGTTGAGTCAGGTGTTCTGTCTTTTCCCCATTGTCAACATACTTGCCAGAAAGGGCACCATACTTGCCAGAAAGGGCACCACTGAAGCTAGCCACAAAGGGCTGAAGGCTCTCTCACCCTCCAAGCAGCGAGGTATCAAGCCAAGTGCGAAGCACGAACGGGAATGGATCAAGATATTCCACTCCCTCATCTTGACAGATCTGATCACGTCCAAGCTCCCCGGCAGAGCATCATCAACCGGTGTCAGTTGAGATTCGCTACACACTCATTTGTAGCACAATCCCTCTGTGGGAGGAATTCACTAGCTGCATGCAGAAGAAGAAGAATCTGGTAGAATACCAGGGGCAAAAGCCCAAACTTTCTGCTTATCCGTCAACCACCCAGGGAAGGGATTGAAAAATGAGAGATTGAAGAATAGAGAGATGTGCGATGAGAAAAAAGTGAGAAAAGGGCTTTTTCAGAAAAACTAGAGATTGAGTGCCAAGTGATGTGAGAATCACAAGTGAGAAATGGTGGAAACACTACCCGGTGAAACAGGCTCCCTGTGCACGTCTGAGTGTCGTGTCTTTTCGTTTGTCTCATTTCATCCCGAGCGTGTCTCGTTTGTGTTTAGGTCGTTTACCTTTTGTTTTTTCTGTGTTGAGTTTTTGGCTGTGGTCAGTTGTAGGCTCAATACCTGGTCGAAAACTCATCTCTCAATTTCAAAAATAAAATCATTTTGTGCTCCGAGTGCCGTGCCGTTCTCCACATTTGTGCAAAACAGAATTGTTCTTTCAAAAACCGCAGGGCTCAACCCAGGTCATGTGAGAACAGTAAAACCAGGACTATCTGAAGCTATGAGTTCCGAACTGCAAAGCAAAAGCAAAAGAGGAAAATGTCGGCATCTGAATTTGTTCCAACTTCAGTAAGCTCCGAGATCGCATTCCGTATGCACCTTGCCAGCCTTGTCAATGCTCGAAGTAAGTGTGCCTCTACCTCGAGCTCAAGATCAAGTCTACTTCAAGCCAGAATGGCGATCAGAAGTGCTCTCCCTAAGTACCATTCCCTGCCAGAGGCATCTTGGCCGTGTTTGCGATGAGTTCCTAGGAGACCAACTGCGACGGTGGAAACTAGAGTTCGAATGGCTGATGCCTGAACGTAAAGTTCAGGATTTCCGAGACTAAAGTCTGGTTTAAATACCCAGAGGCGTGCCCTCGGCTTGAAATCTGTATGGAAGCCCATAGTTGAGATAGCGTGTATGCACCTCAATTCTGGATACTGAACCAACCTAGTCTGTCACACCCGTTGGAGAATAGGGAAAGTTGTGAATATGATCAGGAAAACAAGCAGCAGCCGTAGCTCCTACATACAGATGTTGTTACTTGTTAGCATTCCAGAGCCTTTGTGTTGTGTGTTCAAGGTAAAGTGTTCGAAGAGCACAAGGGGAGATCCCCGTCGGAGAAGAGCGGTTCACCGCCACTCACCTCATCAGTTGCTTTCTAAAGCGCCGCTTTGTCCATTTATTGCTTTCCTTAAGCATCATGCATTGTAATGCATTATACCTACCAAATTTCTTTCTTAGTCATGCGCGATACTGTATGTACGGTTCGTTCAAAGAAGTTCCGTTTAAGATCATTCACTCAGTGTATCTAACACACTTCATTTGCCTTAGTGTATCAATCACACTTTATTTGCTTCACCTAGTGTATCTAACACACTTCATTTCATTCAGTATATCAATCATACTTCATTCGCTTAGTGTATCAATTACACTCTCATTTATTTAGTGTATCAATCACACTCTCTTCACTTAGTGTATCAATCACACTTCATTCACTTAGTGTATCAATCACACTTTATTTGCTTCATGTATCTGTCACATGTTTATTTAGTGTATCAATCACACTTCTCTCATTTTGTGTATCAATCACACACATTCTCATTTTATGTATCTATCACACCCATTCTCACTTTAGTGTATCAATCACACACTTTATTGCATTCAGTGTATCAATCACACACTTCATTTCATTTAGTGTATCAACCACACACTTCATCACACTCTCTTCACTTAGTGTATCTATCACACACATTCTCATTTTCTGTATCTATCGCCACACATGTTCACTTCAATTACTTTAGTGTATCCATCACACTTCATTACCTTTTGTGTATCTATCACGCACATACCCACTTTATTCCCTTAGTGTATCAATCACACTTCATATATCCAGTATATCCATCATACTCTTGTTCACTAAGTGCATCTATCCCACTTTGTGCTCACCCTTTAGTGTATCCATCACACTTGTTCACTAAGTGCATCTATCACACTTCGTGTTCACATTCAGTATCTATCATACTTGTTCACTAAGTGCATCTATCCCACTTTGTGCTCACCCTTTAGTGTATCAATCACACTTGTTCACTAAGTGCATCTATCACACTTCGTGTTCACATTCAGTATATCTATCATACTTGTTCACTAAGTGCATCTATCCCACTTGTGCTCACCCTTTAGTGTATCAATCACACTTGTTCACTAAGTGCATCTATCACACTTCGTGTTCACATTCAGTATATCCATCATACTCTTGTTCACTAAGTGCACCTATCACGCTTCGTGTTCACATTTAGTGTATCCATCACACTTGTTCACTAAGTGCATCTATCACACTTCGTGTTCACATTCAGTATATCTATCATACTTGTTCACTAAGTGCATCTATCACGCTTCGTGTTCACATTTAGTGTATCATCACACTTGTTCACTAAGTGCATCTATCACACTTCGTGTCACCTTTGGTATTAATCATACTTGTTCACTAAGTGCATCTATCACACTTCATGTTCACCTTTGGTATATTAATCATACTTGTTCACTAAGTGCATCAATCACACTTCATGTTCACTTATTGTGCGTCTATCACTTTGCATTTGCCTTTTGTGTATCCATCACATTTGCTCACTTCCTTCACTTAGTGTATCAATCACACTGTGTTCATATTGTGTATCAATCACACACACTTGCTTTGTATTTATCACACTATGCCTACTTTGTGTATCAATCACACACACTTGCTTTGTATCTATCACACTATGCTACTTTGTGTATCTATCACACGTTGCTTTGTGTATCTATCACACACTCACCTAGTGTATCCATCACACTTTGCTTCATATAGTGTATCCATCACACTCGCTTCACTTTGTGTATCTATCACACTCACCTAGTGTATCCATCACACTTTGCTTCATATAGTGTATCCATCACACTCGCTTCACTTTGTGTATCCATCACACGTTCGCTAGTGTATCCATCACACTCGCTTCACTTTGTGTATCTATCGTACATGTTCGTGAAGATTCCATAATTCTCCGCATCCTTAACTGCATGAAATGTAGTTGCTTTACATTCTTGCTTAAAACTGTTGCATCTATTTGCGAATACTTGCTTCATTACAGCTTGCTGCATTTGCATGATCATCTGGCTCTGTGCATATCATTTGCATTTTGCCCCTGCCTGCGGGCACGCCCGGGCACATCTCTGTTCATCTTGTATGATGTCTAAGTCTTCGGCTTGTCAAAAATGGGTCGTCTCTGGGCTTTGACATTCACTCCCGTCACTTGTGACTTCCGAGTTCTGTCAAAGAGGGGCAACTGTAGACACCCATTTTTGACCGACCTTAAGACTCAGACGTCACCGATTGAGCGCTCGTGATGTTGCATACTGTGCTCGTTCAGAAGTCTCAGAGTCGCGGCCGTGCGCCCTGCTCCGAATACCGAATCCTCTTCTGTGCCTTGTCTCAGTTTGCGAACCAGACTCGGTTTTCTCTGTTTTCATTCCTGAAGGGAGGGAGTGGTCCGTAGACTATCTCTCGGTGGCCGTGTGCTACATTTCGTGGCGTAGGCCATTTTGCCCATTTCGGAGCCCGGTTCCCGGTTTCGGAGCCGTCAGGCCGTGTGCCTCGGTTCGGGACCGCCCAACCGTCTCGATTCCTCCGGTTCTTGGCAGGTACCTCTTGTTTTATCATAACAGGCACACTGGGTCAGATACCCACTTCGTGGCTGAATGCCACTTTCGGTGCTTATAGCCGGTTTTCGGACCCCGAACTACGTGATTTGGGCCCCAGGCATTCATTTTGCATCGGTTTTCTCCGATTTTTGGCAGTACCTCTGTTTTATCATTCGAGGAACACTGGGGCCTCTGGTACCCACTTCGCTGCTGAACACCACTTCCGGTGCCTGCAGCCCATTTTCGGGACCCCGAATTGCGCGGTTTGGGCCCCGAGCGTTCATTTCTCATTAGTTTTTGTTCAATTTTGGCAGGTACCTCTGTTTCAGCACCAGGAAGATCACTAGAGGGTGGAGGCAGCAATTATCCCAGATAACCAGTTTCGCTCCTCCGCGCCGTTTGCTCACTTCCGGGCTAATGTTGAACACCCTAGGCCCATTTTCTTCCAACCAAAGCTAATATCTGTGATGAGGGCACATGGGAGGACCCTAAAAGTGCATGGTCGGCCAGCAATTCAGAGTTTCATTTTTGGGCCTCTCCTTCAAATGCAATGTTGTGACTCCTGCTTCAGTGTTGCCACATTCGACCATGGAACCTTGTTCTACACACATGGGAGGACACCAAAAAGTGGTGGTCGGCCAGTAATTGTTGTTTTCATTTTTAGCCTCTCCTTCAAGTGCAATGTTGTGTTTCCTGTTTCAGAGTTTCCAATTTCCGACCATGGAACCTTGTTCTACACACATGGGAGGACACCAAAAAGTGGTGGTCGGCCACTAATTCAACTTTTCATTTTTGCCCTTGGCTGGCCGGCCATGGGAGGTGGCTGGCCGGCCATGGGGGGTGGCTGGCCGGCCACCTTCAAGAAATCCACCTGGCCGGCCAGCTTTCTGCTTTTGAGCACTTTACAGCTGTCCAGCTGTTTTTCCCAAAATATCTCAGCATCCGGGGGATATTTTGGGAGGGAAAGCTTGGGTGCATTTCCCTCCCTTTTACACCCCTTTCTTGCCTATTTGAGGGGATGGCCTCCTCCTTTGTTGAGGTTAGAACATTTGATCTCAAGAGCCTCTCTTCCAAAAGCTCCATTTCCATAGCTAAAAATCCTAAAAAGTTTCAAGTCCCTAGCTAATTCCTTCATCAACCCTAAGCTTCACCATCACCACTACCATTCCAGCAGCAAAGGAAGGTTCTTCAAGGGCTAAGAAGCAACAAATTCAAGCCAAGAGGTAGCAAAAGTTGGATCTTCAAGGGTAAGTCTCAAATTCCATCTTTTGTGACATTTTCTTGCTTCCTATTTCTACCCTACTTTCCTACTGTTTTGGGCTCGACCCCTACTGGTTTTAGGCTCATTTTGAGCCCCTCTACAACATTGTAGAAGGGCTCAACCTTGTTTGATGCTTCTATATACCACTTGTTTCAATATCCACCTTGTATATCATAATCTTGCATGCTATTTTTGGCTTATATACATTTGTTTTTTGGGCTCCGACCCATACTGGTTTTAGGCTTATTTTGAGCCCCTCTACAACATTGTAGAAGGGCTCAACCTCATTTTGTGCTTCCATGCATGACCTATCATTATAGCCTTCTTTTGGTCCATATATTGCATGCTATTTTGAGCATATCTACATACTGATTTTGGGGTTGTCATTCACTGTAAATATGCATATTTTTGGATCCTCTTTAATGTTGTAGAACTGTTTTTTTCAGTTTGAGCATTGTAGATACCACTTGCTTTGTAATTCTCATCTTTTTCCCCATTTTTGCATGCTATTTTTGCCATACTTGTGGTTGTTATTTAGCCTTGTTTTGTACTGAAAAGATGCTATTTTTGGGACTGCCTTGCTACTGTTTTTGCTTTCATGTGCCAATTTTGCATGTTTAGCATAGCCGTAGGCCATTTCGGGTACTTAAAATCACATTTCGGGATGATTTCATACATTGATTGTCATTTCGTATCATTTCGGGGCTGTTTTCCCCTTTATTTAGCTGCTGAAATTTGGTTTGCATGCTTGCATATCATTTCCTATGTCATTTCATGCCTTAGTGCATTGCCTCGGTTTGCGTGCCAGTGGGCACGCATCTCGAGGCACCTCATTTTCATCATTTCGGCAGCTTATGTGAGTGCGGCTGAGGCCCTCTCATGTTAGTGTAAGCCCAATTTGCATTCCGTATGTCATTCGCATTGCATATGTCACCGCCTCGGTTTGCGTGCCCGTGTGCACGCATTTTGAGGCACCCCTTTTTCATCTCACGCATCTTATGTGAGTGTGGCTGAGGCCCTCTCATGTTAGTGTAAGCCCAATTTGCATTTTCATGCCTTTATCCATCGCCTCGGTTTGCGCGCCTATGGGCACGCATTTCGAGGCACTTCATTTTTGTCTCTCGGCAGCTTACGTGAGTGCGGCTGAGGCCTTCTCATGTTAGTGTAAGCCCAATTTGCATTTTCCATGTCATTTCATGCTTTAATGCATCACCTCGGTTTGCGCGCCCGTGTGCGTGCATTTCGAGGCACTTTGTTTTTATCCGACGGCCTCCCGTGTGAGAGTGGCTGAGGCTCTCTCATGTTGGTGTAAGTCCATTCTGCATTCCGTATGCCATTTTAGTCCCGTTGCATTCCGTATGCCATCGCCTCGGTTTGCGTGCCCGTGGGCACGCATCTCGAGACATCTCATTTTAGTCTTATTACATATCATTTTCATGCTATTTCATGATTTCATATCATCGCCTCGGTTTGCGTGCTCGCTTGCGCGCATTTCGAGGCATCCCATTTTCATAGCATTGTGCATGCTAGAATTGTATATTAGCTGCATTTCATACATATCGTGCATATTGCATCGTGTTCGGATAGGAGTTAGCCCGGGCACGGGAAACGAGGCACGTTTCACGGAACGGGTCTCGATTCCCAAGTCACCGACACTCCGGATTACCCATGATGGAGTTAGGTTTTGTTGTAGCATTCATATGCATTCACCCTATATTGAGTTGTGCAATCCGATTCCTCGGCCATCATGCATCGAGATGCGTGATTGGTGGCACGAGGATCGAGGCATGCATATATTTGTGAAATACATTGCTATGCCCTTTTCCTGCTCTCTGTTGCAGCAAAATAGAGAATCAGTAACTTTTCGGAGTCTGGCGCGCATTTCAAGAAACATTGCAAACAGAGGCTGATTGGGGCATCCCAGTGGATTTCCAAAAGGCAACCCAGCATGCATCATTTCATTATCCGGAACGAAGCGAGGCAGCCCCTCCTGGCTTGCAAGCCAATTTTAAAGCTTTCTTAGTTTAATTTGTTAATTAATTAGGAATCTGTATTTTTTCGGACTGTTTATTTCGGACTGTATATTTATTCGGACCCTCTGCGCGAGGGCGTAACTGTAATAAGTGTGGGTGAGTGTGATGTATGTCTTCCAACCCCCATTTCTTTCTCCCTTTTATTTACCCGCTTACGATGGTTAGATATAGGGCATATTTCGATTAGCATACAGTATGACAGCATGTTTGCATCATTCATCTGTTTTGCACGCACCGAGCTCGGCGCATCATACAAACTACATTTGTATTTCAATTCCAAATTGAATACGTGTTAGTTGTAGCATTCCATATGCCATGTTTAGCATAGCTGAGCCTGCTATAGTTGCATATTGCATGTGTTGCATTAGGCATTCCTGTATATTTAGGATCATGCATTGATTTCTAATCAGTTTTCTGTTTTTGGCTTGGAGTACTCGGTAAGTACTTATGCTTTAGCATCCTTGCATGCGTGTGAGTGTTGCCATGATAGCATGCTTACCATGAGGCTATGTGCTTATGTGATATTACTGCCTTGAATGCCTGTGGGTGGAGGTTGTGCTACTTGAATTGGGACAATGCGTTGACTGTTTGTTTTAAGCCCACTAGATAGTGGCAAAATCATGTTTTTCTAAGCCCACCTGAGGGTGGCAAATCCGCGTCTTAGCCTACCTGCGGGTAGCACCATCAAACCATTTTCAAACAAACAAATATGAAATGTTTTGTTCCAATTCAGGCGGCCCAGTCTATACTTGTTTGCTGCGAGCATCACATAGTAACCTAGGCTAATAATCGGAATAAGAACTCACAATGTTTTCAAAATAAGATATCATGGTTAGTAGAGGCCGGTCTTTGACCGGGCGAGCGGGGGTGCTCACGATGTGACCTTCCCCAATCGTACCCAAGTTCCCGAGCCAACTTTGGTGATGACGGACACGTGGCCTTTGGCAACGAGTCAGGGTTTCCTAAATTTCCCATTTAAAAATATTTAGGTGGCGACTCTGTTATCTGGCAAAGCAGTCTATGTTTGGCACTTCTTTCAAAAAATCTGTTTTCAAAACGATTTGCCGGATTTGGACTCTTTGGTTCAAGATTAAGAACCGTGACATTTGAGTCCTTGAATTGTAGTGACCCCAATATGAACAGAACGGGACCTAACCCTCCCGGGGCGTTCGGGGACGTCTACACTGACTATTACTGTTACAGAGATCTCTGTCGGTTCCCTCGTTGGAACCACTACTGTTTACTGATTGATGGCCATCATTTACTGTTCGGTCTTTTAAGACCTACTGTTTACTGTTATGCTAATGGATGTACCACATATGACTGTTTACCGTACTGAACAACTGATATACTGATTGAAATGAACTGTTTTCATTACTGTAAGGATATTCATTTTAAACCCCTTTACGCTTTATGTTATTTACTGGGCTTTAGCTCACTGCTCATATATATATGTAGGTGCACAGGCACCAGACTACAGCTAGGAGCGTGGGGTAGACTTCCCTTTTTGTCAAGCCAACTACTGTGCCTCACTACGAGGTTCCGAGCCTGCCAAGCTATGGCTTAGGGGTGTTTTTATTTTCCCCTGTCTATCTCTGTACTTGTTTTGTACTGTACTGTTTAATACGGATTAGGTCCCTGTTCTGAATGACTGTAAATATTGTACTTACTGCTTTGTCTCTGACTGTACATATATATATATGTATGAAAGGTCTTTTTATATACAGACTGTCACAGCTCATTGGGCACTATTTATTTACTGTTTTGGCTTCCGCCATGCCCCTGTACTCTGTATTACTGTCTTACTATTAAGCAGGCCTTCGGTAATCTCGGATTACTGGCCGGTTACGGTGCTAAACCCATAGGGGCGGGTTTGGGTCGTGACAGATTTCTTCCAACACAAACAAATATACAAAACAACGAACCATTTCACAGCTTCTGTATTTTTTCTAAGTGTAACATAAATGCTACCATAAAACTGTTATTTCACAAATTGAAGTAAAATCCACAAGCATATATGATACTTGAATCATTCTCATTCATATAAAAAAAACCATTTCTCTTAAATCAGTTGCTGAAGACACCCTACATCAAACTGCAACCTCACAGAGATACAAGGAAAATTTATGTAACAAATTCGAAAGAGGTTAATTCTATATCAGGATAAATGTGAGTACCAAATTTCCCAATTTTTGACTGAGAAAATATCACAAATGGCCACCAAACCACTATTCTGAAGCAATTTGACTAGCAGTTCATACATAGAAGGAACCAATCAAACCGAACTGAATTCTAAAACCAATTGCTCAAACTCGACGGGAAGAGCTTGAGGGAGAGAGAAAGAGAATACAAAATTGAGAGAGAGAGAGACGATGGTGCTCACCTTAGTAGACGATGGTCCTTGCTTCCCTCGCCGGTGCTGATGGTGGAGGCGGTGGAGCTTCGGAATCTCAAAATCGAAATTGCCAATCGCTCTGAGATTGGATTTGAGATGAATCACCAATCGCTTTAAGATCAAATCAAGGCTGAAGAAGGCTGATTCGATCGGTTGAGAGAGATTAGGGTTTAGAGAGGGTTGAGAGAGAGAGAGAGAGAGAGAGAGAGAGAGACCAGAGAGTGAGTGAGAGAGAAAGAGAGAGAGATCGATCAAATCAAGGCCTAAATTGTTTTTCAGTTTTTGTGTTAGTTATTGTAATATTTTAAATAAATTTTTTTTTTTACTTTTCAAATTCAAATAATTTATATATACTTAAAAGAAATATTTTATTTTAATTTTAATAATGTTTTACTTTTTAATTTTTTTTAAAAAATCACTAAATTCAAAAAAATATAAAATTTAATACATTTCATATATATTATATTTTATTATTTTTTTTACAAATATTTTATTTTTTAGTTGTATTCAGATTAGGCACATCTAAAAAATAAAAAATAAATAAATTATTGAAGAAGAAAAAATATCAAATCAAGGTAATTTAAAAAAATAATAATTACAAATTAGTGAGAAGCTATATAAATATTAATCATTAAAATTATAAACGTTTTGATGAATGTGTAATTTTTTTTTTCCAAAATCCCACTGGGTTCAATTATCCCTTAAAAGAGACATTAAATTATAAAATAATGTATAAATTTTTTTTTATGCAATTAGGAAAATTTAAGGTGAGAAGTTTGGTTGGAAATTGTTAGCTTTTTGAAATCAAAAAAAAAACAAAAAAACAAAAAATTGGATTGAAATTTTTTTAATAAAAGTATTCACGACATGCTAATGCATGCCGTGTAAAGTTATAATATTTTACGATATAAAATGTATGTCATCTTAAGTACAAATATTTTATGACATATTTTTGTATGCCGTGAAAATACACATTTTTTACGGCATGCTTTTGCATGCCATAAAAAAAATTCTGATTGATTTTTTTTTTTGTAGAAGTTTTCACAACATGTTAATGTATGCCGTGTAAAGTTATAATATTTTACAACATGAAATGTATGTCGTCTTAAATGCAAATATTTTACGACATATTTTTGTAAGTCGTAAAAATCTACATTTTTTACGGCATACTTTTGCACGTTATAAATATATGAATCAACGACTTACATGGTATGTATGCTATTATTGACAAAACATTAACGGCTGGCAAAAAAAAAAAAAAAATGCCGTAGAATGTACTAACTACGATATGCATTCAATGCATGTCGTAAACATGATGCCGTAAATAGTTAGTTTTGTTGTAGTGCTTGGTGCTGTTTCGTGAAAGTATAGATAGACTAGGGCACAAGAAGTATGGATGGATTGATCTAGAGTTGAACCATTTTTTTTGGGATTGAAATTCTAAGCACTAAATCAAAAGCCAAATAGTTGGTGTATTTTGATATATTTTTTGGTTTGGGGGTTTAGGGCCAGAGTATTTCATTTTGGCGCCTATTTTTATTTCGGTCATACTATTCATGACAGAAATTGCGTGTCACGAAAAGTAAAATAATTTTAACGGCTAGTATATGTGCGTCGTGGAAAGTGTACTTTTTAACGGCTAACATTTTGTGCGTCGTGAAATGTTCAATATTTTTAACAGCTGGTGTACACGTGTCATGTATAGTTGATGTATTAATGGCATATCATAGGCACATCATAGAAAGTTTTATTATTTACGGCTAACATTGCAAGCCGTAAAAAAATCATCGTTATTAGCATTCACGACCTACACAATGGACACGTCATGGTTGGGAAATTATTTACGACATGCAAAAAAAGTAAGTCGTCAAAGTGAGAAACCATGGCTTGCATTTACTGTATGTCGTTGATGTAAAGCCATGAAAATCCAATTTTGTTGTAGTGGTTCCTTTATTTCTGAATAAATAGCAGTGGCAATGAAAAGTCAACTGATAGAAATCATTGGACCTTGCTTGTCTTGGACAAAGAAGACAATTTATGGAGGTACTACAACTCACTAAGGCCAGAGAGAGATGATGCACACGACAAATATCTCAAAGATGCAAAATAATTGGCAATGAATGCAAATTTCTCTAATCCATGATAATGTTTATGTGATGATAATTTTCATAGACTCCCATTAATTTGTGTCTTTGTGTCCTTCTGTATAAATTTCTCTGTTATTTAAAAATTATCTTTTTTGCAGCAAGATTATGTGGAGAATTTTTTGAAAGCATACCTTGAAAGAGAGGCACAATCACAACCCTCATTCAAATTAATAGACTCACAAAGCATAAATTATGACTTTCAATATGTCAACAATGTTCCACAACAAGCCAGTGATTCATAAGTTTCATAAAATATCTATAAAAAGGATAATTTAATTTGAATGTTTCTCAAAACTAATTATACCTATAATTTGTATGCAGTGGATTGTGGCATCTTTGTGTGTTACATAATGAGATAATATATCAACCATGAACCTATCAACTCAACATTGTCAACACAAGATGTAAGGTTGATGAGGACAAAAATCATAGAAGATTTGCGACCGAAGTCGGCTGGTCATGGACAGAACCAATTCAAATACCACCAGGATAAGTACCAAAAGTATAATAGTGAAAGGACACTAGTGAAAGAAAGACAATGCACACAATGTAATTAGGAATAACCATTCAATATTTTTTTTCATATATTGAAGGAATGATGATGTTTGAGATATATGTATATATCTTTTTTTGACTAATGTAAACTTTAACATTTCATAGCTATCAATGGTTAAATATATATATTTTTTATAATGTATGCTAAGTGGTGATTGTCAACACAATACACACAGAGAAAATTATATGTCTAAAGAAATTTCTCTAGTTTAAAGTTACCAGAATTTCACAGAGAAATTTATCTCGTATCATGCAAAGAGGGTGCCTATATGATCATATAATTTGTAACGCACTATGTTAATACAAAGAGTTACACAGAGCAATTCTCTCTGCTATTGGCAAATTTCTCTGGATGAATTTGACTAGTATTATAAACACGCTCCCCAAAGTATGTTTGAAGAAACACAATGCAGAGAGTAATTTTCTCTGCTATTGGCAAATTTCTCTAGATGAATTTGACTAGTATTATAAATACACTGCCCAAAGTATGTTCCAAAAAACACAATACACAGTAATTTTCTCTACTATTGGCAAATTTCTCTAGATGAATTTGACCGGTATTATAAACACACTGCCCAAAGTATTTTTCAAAAAACACGATACACAAAGTAATTTTCTTTGCTATTGGAAAATTTTTCTGAATGAATTTAATTGGTATTATATACACACTGTCCAAAAGTACATTTCAAAAAACACAAATACAGAAGGTAATTTTCTTTGCTATTGAAAAATTTCTCTGGATTAATTTGATTGGTATTGTCACGACCCAACCCTCGCCCCACTGGACTAGAGACGTAACTGGCCAGTAATCTAAGATTATCAAAGGCTTGCTTAATAGTAAATACTATAAGGGGCTGGCGAAAGCTAATAATATCACAATACATCGTCCAATGAGTTGTGAAACTAAAATGAATAAACCCCCCTATATGTGCACCATTATACAATCACAAATACTATATCATATACATGTACCAAAAGCATATACAATACCTACGGAATTAATCCCTTAATTAATATTCATAAACAAAAGCTCTTTGCTATGAGTCACTTGATCACTTAACAAAACGGTAAATTCATAACCACCCAAAAGCTTTGGAGTTAGACCCAAAAGAAACCTTGAAGGGAGGCACAACGGTTAGCTTGACAACTAGAAGGTAGGTTGACGCCCTTAAGTCCTTTCTTGAGCTTGATCACCTACATGACAAATATAAATTGTGAGCCAAAGCCTAGTGAACAACAATGTGTAAAGAGGTTAAGAATAATGTCTGTTTAAACATTAAAGTGAAGTCACATAGCAGTAGCATGTTCGTTAAAGCATAGCAATCATATAACTTGATATCTCGTACACATTTGGCCATAGTACTATCACCCCCAGGCGAGGGCCACATGAATATAAGTTACGATATTGTTACCCCCAGGCGAAGGCCATGTGAACATAGACCACAGTATTATTACTCCCGGGTAAGGGCCATGTGAACATAGACCATGGTATTATAACCCCTGGGTATGGGCCACATGAGCATATTGCATGGAGTGGACTCACTCATTCCGTAAATCATATCACTATAGAACAGACTTTAACAATAACAATAACAATCAGAAAGAATTATAACTCAAACATAACTTTACTACATTGTCACTCACAGTTAATTCCGTATAGCACGTGGATAGGATGCGGCGTCTGACCTATATAGACACATGAAAGCGTAATGGTTCAATATACAGTCCTTCCGTTCAATTAGTCATTATCCATTACTGATCTGTTACTTATTATTTAACTCGATCGCACTCATTCTTTCCTTTTCTCTTGTGTTCATACAATACACATGCACATGGAAACAGTTGAAAATCATGCAATTGAAGGCTCAGACGTCAGAGAAAACAAAAGGAAAATCAAACTGAGCTGGCCCTGTTGACCGCTTATGCGGTGGCCTTGGCCGCACGAGCAGGTGAACTTCAGAATCAACTTTAGCCAAAATAAGGTTGGCCATTTGTGCGGTGGCCCGGACCACTCGAGCGATCTGGGTGAAAAATCAATTCAAATTTTTGCCTGAAAATGGAGCTTTTCCCTTGTTCAAACCCAATTTCATTTTACACAAAAGAAGGCTCAAAAACACTTCAAACAATAAAGCAAGGCTCAATTCTCAAATAGGACCACAAAATCATGAACTTTAAGTATACAATCTCAATATATGCAAAGTTTGAGTGTTAAAGTTAAAACCCTTGAAATTTTCTCTTCAAATCCTAAAATTCATGCAGGATGTAGGTAAGGAAGCATGAATGATGCCATGTATTACAAGGATAAGAGCTTACTACTTTTACTTCTTTACTTTAGGGTTTCTATCATCACTTTAAACTACCCAACTTCTCAATTCATCTTAATTTCTATGATTCCATGGGTAGACAACTTTAATTCTTGAAATTAGAGGAAAATTTCTTACCTTAGATGGGTGAATTGGTGAAGATTTGGCTTAAGCTCTCTTACTCCTCTTCTTCCTCTATCTTTCTTCTACTTCTAGGGCTCTCTCTTAAGTTGTCTCTATAACGAACTATCTCTCTCTCTCTCTTTTATTGACTTGAGTTAATAAGCTAATGACCTAGTCCCAATTTTGTTTAATCAAATTTTAAGCTTAAACTTAATTCAATCCAATTCACTTAATCAAGTCAATCCTCATTATAGCCTAATTAACTTAACCTAGACTTAAACTTGCTAAGGTGAATTAGGCTCTAACCACCTAGTCCAACATTTAATTGTAACCTTCTAATTTAACAAATCAGACAGGTCTTTTCACACACTATCATATCTGTTACTCAAAACATACATCAAACAATTCATGGCACATGATTTTCATACATATTAGCATATAAATCACATAAAGGCACATAATTAAAGTAACTTCCAATTTAACTGGTAATCAAGGAGGTAGGTGTTACATGTATTATAAACACACTGCCCAAAGTATGTTTCAACAACACAAGTGCATTGATCCAGAAATTACAGAAAAAATTTGAGAGAAAATACTAAACACAACACACAACAGACACATTATTTTTGTAATAAGATCCATACCCATACAAATTTCTATCTGTTAACCAACATTGAAAAATGCAACATAAATTCCTCTAACATCCTCAACTGTATTATTCAATCAATAAAATGTATTATCCTCAACTATTCAATAAAGGTTCTTTGCATGCTCTTTTATTATGGCAACCAATACTCCCACATCGACTACACTTTATCACCCTTTTAAACTCTTCAGTAGAAGCAATTTTATTCTTTTTTGGCCTCCCAGCTGGTCTCTTACTCAGCAGTGGTAAAATCATAGCATTATCAATGCTACACACAAGTTTTTCAATAGTTGGAACTAGGCCAATCGAAAATGAGCATGCTTGACGATATATATCAGCATAAAAAAATGGTTCAACAAAAGAATTCAAATTCTTTCCACTTCTAAAAATTGCAGCAACAATATGTTGACATGGATACCCATTTATTTCCCATTTTTGACATTAACAAGTTCTCAACCCAAGATCAACCATAAACGAAGCAAAACAATGCACTTCAAACATATTATCAGATGACAAACTCATATTCCACGTCCTCTCATCCATGAAAGCCTTCTCTAACACACTATCCATACGAGAACAAAGAACTTTATTCCATTTACTAGAAAGCAGCCTTCTATCAGACCTTATATTCATGATTTGCAGCCATATCATGTCCACCAAATTTGTTATTGGCAAGTGCCAAGTTTCTCGTATCCATGAATTGAATGACTCAGCAACATTTGAATACATTTCGCTACAACGTTTCCCCTCGAAATATACATCACTCAAATTTTCATATGGTAAACTTTTCAAGAAAACACTCACAATGTCTCCTCTCTCACCTTTAATTCATTTAACTTGAAATAGAATGATGCCTTTGTTAGCGCATATGCACATTCTGAAAACTTGGACCAGATCGTCTCCCTAACCAAATTTGTCTTTCCACATGATAACCTATCCCTCAAATTCTTTTGAGATGTTTAAGACAAAATCCATGATAGCAATTAGGGAAAACCTGGCAATTCTTTCCACAAATACCACAATGTTGATCTGATATGAAACTTATCACCCTCTCCGATCCCAATAATTCACATAAATGTTCAAGGAACCAACACCAATTGTCTTTATTCTCAGCATCAACAACGGCAAAAGCTATAGGAAAAAATCCTACAAAACTAATAGGAACAAGCACATTAGATATACACATGCAGAGAAAATTAGAACAATAAATAACCAGAGAAATTTCACACTGCCAAAATCCAAAGAAACTCTACACAATGGCCAAATCCAGAGAAAATTCACACAGTGCCAACATCCAGAGAAAATTCACATAGTAACCAAATCCAACATCCAAAGAAAATTCACACAGTGGCCACCTTCAAAGAAAATTCACATAGTGGCAACATCCAGAGAAAATTCACACAGTGGCCACCTCTAGAGAAAATTCACAAAGTGGTCACCTCTAGAGAAATTCACACAATGGCCACCTCTAGAGAAAAGTCAAAATGCTAGAGAAAATTCACAAAACATAACCATAAAAATAGAAAATTCACTCAATTCCCACATGTACAGAAAATTCACATACTTAGAGAAAATTAGATATATTTACAATTACCTTCATTCCTATCTTTCCCTGTCGCAGTAAGCATAACTCCTTTGCATCGTCCTTTAAAAAATGTTCCATCAAGAAACAACAATGACCGACAATATTTGAAACCAACAATGCATGCATGAAAAGCCACAAACGCTCTTTTGAAACGCTTGTTATCTTCAAAATCTAACTCAAAACGACTACCTGGATTGTTCTTCCATGCCTCATCAAAATACCACCATAATTGATCAAATGACAAATAAGAATCCTCATATGTACTACCTTTTGCTTTTTCAACCCCCAACTAATCGTAGTTATAACTGATTGAGATCTCATACTTGTCTTTCATTTCTTTGACAACATCCACTGGATGAGTTAAAGGCTTCGCACTTACCTCTTCAAGTATCAGTCCAAAAACTAAGCTGGAAGTCATCCTACCATGTTTACTAGTACGAATCGCCACACCATAAGTATGTTCATTGTTCAAAGTTCTTATGTAAAAGAACTTATTTGTTTTTTCAACTAAAGCATGTACACGCCATATATATCCCCTTGATTCCTTATATACACATTATGTCGTAACCCTTAGCTTGTCATTGTTAACATACGTAAACTGAAAACCAACCTTAATAGCACACTTGCACAAAATAGTACGGAACTCAACCACACCACCCTCAAACTTTCCAACACTTCTAATATTATTTCGCCAACCAGCTGACAATAACACATTTTCTTGGTGAGAACAAAACTTAGAGAGTGAATTTCTTTCAATATCCACAAGTCTATTACATTCACCATGCACAACATCTACCCAATTAGACCTTACTTCATCATCTTGATCAAAAGTGCTACACCTAATAACTGAAACATCAACTATATCAACACCACGTGCATAACAACCCTCAATATATTTAGAAAATCAATATTATTTCGAATCATACAATTCGTATGACCCACAATAGAATATGAAATACAAATCGCCTCAGGTTTTAAATTCTCCGATGTTTTACACAAAATACTAACCAATTCCTCAAAATTCAATTCGCATGAAACATTAATAATAATAGTATCATTCCCATATTTGCACAGCAACAACACTGCACTGTCTATCTAAACTAAAAGAAAAAACCAGAGAAATAACTTGTTCAATATAAAAACACTTAAAAAGCACAACATAAAAGTTCAGAGAAATTTGTAATAATTATAATTTTCTATAAATTATAATAACAAGCTTATAATTTTCTCTGAACTCAAATAAAAGTCCAGATAAATTTACGAACTTATATTCACCTTCAAGATAACAAAAACAAAATCACAGAAAAAATTAATAAATCCAGAGAAGATCACAGAGAAAATTAATGCTAACTATTAAACACAATCATAGACAAAAATCACAGAGAAAATCTGTTATGAAATTATAATCTTCTTTGTGATTTTCACTAGACTATAAGTTTCCAATTTTCTCTGTGATTTTTGTTGGATTATAATGACAAACCTACAATTTTCTCTAGAATTCAAAGAAAAGTGTAGAAAAATGGAAAGTGCAAAAAAAAAAAAAAAAAAAAAAAAAGAGCTTATCTCCAAATACAAATAACAAAACTTATAATTGATAAGCATGTAACAGAGAACAAAAAAATCAACTCTAAATATCAAAATCGACTCCATTGTCAATAACAAAGAATGAAGAATCAACTTCAAAAATAAACAACTACATTGAGATGCCCCTCTCTCTCTCTCTCTCTCTCTCTCTCTCTCTCTCTCACACACACACACACACACACACACACACACACACACACACACACACATTGATCAAAACTAAAAACAAAAACCTAATTCAAAATACAGTCGAAAACTAATATGAAATCGGAATCCTTACTTACAAATCAAATGAAAAATCAAAAGCTTACACTGATTGTTAAACTTACCTGATTCAACTCCACTGGAAATCAAATCAACACGACTTCAACACCTACACGATCAACAACTACAAAATCCCTAGAAAATCTCCAAGAAAATCGGCATCATCAAGTTCTCCATGAAAATCCCCATCATCAAGTTCATCCCAACATAATCTCCTACAAAATTGCAATATAATCTTCAGTTTCCAAAATTGAAAACCATGTATATTATAAATAAGGGTAAAATAAGTGTTTTGTAACTTAAAATAACATTGAGGGACCTTAGGCATTAAAAAATATTATTGTGGATCTCTCCTCATACTAAAAGTTGGGTAGGGATTTTAGACCAATTTTCCCATTAAAAAGTATAATATTTAAATTCACTAAATACCAAAAATTTAAAATTTTAAAAAAAAAAAAAACAAAAATTTAATACATTTTCATATTCTTGTGTATTTATTGAATTTTTAATTTTTTTTTTTACAAATATTTTATTTCTAAGTACATTTAGGTTAGGTGCATCTAAAAAGTAAAAAATTTACTTAAAATATTACAAAATTCACTAAAAATGAAAAATAAAATACTCAATTTTCAGAAAATTAAATTCTAAAAATTGGAACGAAACCTAGATGAATCTAAAAAATATTATTGATTTTTTTTAAAATCCATCTTGTGTAGACGAATCAAAAAAAGTATAAAATTTTGAAATTTCTTGAAAAAAATAAAAAAGCCTCAATAAATCTAAAAAATTAATTATTTTTTGACTTTCTTTTTCTTTTTTAGAATTTTATAAAAAAAATTATTTTTTTCGATTTGTCTGGTCAAACTGGATCTAGATAGTTAAAACTTTTGAAATCTTTTTTTAAAATTACTAAAAATAAAATAAACTAAAAACAATTACCAAATAAACAAAGGAAAAATATCAAGGAAAAATATCATTTAAGTGGGATGCAGAAAAATAATAACATATTAATTAAAAAACTTTATAATATTAAAAAAATAATTTAAAAGTTTTTTCATGAAATTGTAATAATTTTTACATGTTATCTCGGACATGTTATTTCTCCATAAACAAATCGCAAACATAGTAGTAAATCCCAAGTAATTAATCTAGTAAGTACAGCTTAGGACCTAAAATTTACTTTTAGGTTTTATATTCAACTCTTATTAAAAATCACGCCCACCAATTGCACTCGACATTTAAACGAAAGACAAAAAAGAAGTATTTTACATAAATCCTAAAATTAGTAAAAGTACTCATAAACTGACCATAAAAAAATCCCAAATACCATATGCACTGCCTAACCACATAATAATAATATTTAAGAACTCTAATTTTAGAACTCTAACGTAATTCTAATAATATAAAAATATTTATGTAAATGTGAGACCCACACTCCTCTCTCTATTCTCTCTCTTTCACCTCTTTAAAGTTTCATTCAAAATTCTTAAATTCGAATTATATATTCTTGCCAATCACAAAAAAAAAAAAAAAGGTGAGAAATTATTGTCACGGTCACTCTTATGTCAGCAATTATTATGTAATTCCAACAATTATGGACCCTAGTAAGGGAAAGCAACCATCAGGGGGGTCAATCCATTCTCAATTTGCTTGCGTGTCCCTCTGATTTTGGCACGTGTAAAACAAATCGCCAAAACCTTGATGAAAAATGAGTAGGACTTTTTTTTTTTCTTTTTTTTTTAAGATCTTACAACTTTCAAAATGATTTTAGTGATGCTAGAAACCTCTAATTTAGAGGCTCTAAACACACCACTAATAAAGTAAAAAAGGAAAAAAAAAAAAACAACAGCACTGACACTGGCAGTGGGTGGGACCTACTGCCACATCACTAGTGGCACCTCTAATTAGAGGTTCCAAGTATTTTTGAAATGATTTATACCACTCATGATATGTGGAGTTTACTTATATATATGTGTGGCCCATATTATGAGTGTAGATCACTTTAAAGTTGTGGAGGTCTCAAAAAAAAAAAAAAATCTCTACCATTGTTGAAATTTGACAAAAGCATATTTTGATAATTAAGTTAAAAATGAGTTTTTTAATTTTTAAAATCATATCACTTTTCTATTTTATATATATTTTTATTAAAAAATTTAAAAAATTAATTTTTAATTTACTTTTCAAAATAAGTCAAAATTGTTTTAAGGGCAAATTACACTAACAGTCCCTATAGTTTGGGACTTGTGTCACTTTAGTCCCTAACTTTTCAAATGTGACATATTTGACCATGAATTTTGAATCTTGTTCCAAATAAGGACAATTGAACATACCATTACTTAATTTCAAGGGTAAAATCATCAATTTAATAAAATATAAACTAATTTGACAAAAATAAATTTCAAAAAAATATTTTAAAATTTTTAAAAATTATTTCTACCCTTCAAAAATAAAATTATGTAAAAGTGATAAAAATTAATAAAAATTACATGATTAATTTTTAAAAATTAATTTTACATGATCATCATCCAAATACATAATAAATGGTAAAAAAAAAAATAAATGTCTAAAATATTTATTAATTTTATATAATTTTATCTTTAGTAGGTAGAAATAATTTTTTGACATTTATTTTTGTCAAATTAATTTCTATTTTATCAAATTGACGATTTTGCCCTTGAAAAATCCAATAATATCTTCAATTGTCCTTATTTGCAACAAGATTCAAAATTCAGAATCAAATATGTCATAATTGAAAAGTCAGAGACCAAAATGACACAAGTCCCAAACTATAGGAACCGTTAGTGTAATTCACCCTTGTTTTAATGTTACATTTTTATATCTTATGACGTGACACAATATTTGTTGGATATCTGTTACTTTAAGGACAAATTACAAATATACTATTTTAAATTTTTTTAATATGTAATTATTTTTTGTAATTTTAAAAGTTATATTTGCCTCTTGAAATTTATAATTTCATATCAAATGAAATTGCTCTTTTTTATTAATAAATTATTTAGCAATGCTACATTCACAAAATTTTAACTTGCTCAAATTTGTGCATGCCAGTCGTCTAACCGATCATCTAACTGGTTGTCTAGCCAATCATCCGGCAACAAAGGTAACAGTCGCAGTTGACAAAGGTTGCACTGGTCGTCTGGACAGTCGAGCGGCATGCACAAATTCAAGCGAATCAAACAAACTCAAATTTGATAAATTAATCATTTTTCTAAAGTATTAAATTAATTAATAATTTTTAATAATACCATAAATATATTTTAATTAATAACTCAACAATTTGCAACATCAAACCACAAATCACAAATTTTTACAATACCAACTATAAAATTTTGGATATTTATTATGTTAATTTATAGTAAAATTATGCATTTTATGATTTATATTATAAAATTTTGTAATAAAATTATAAAGAGTGCACACCATAAAATTTTTTGTATAATTATTTTCAATTCTCCACTTATTTGCAATTCTTCTATCTTCATATCACCTCCTTTTTTTTCATTTCATTTGGGAACAAACAGCATAGATAAGGATTAAGTCTAGGACCACACGTCCATTTCCATATTTGCGTCAACAATGGGTGTGCGGCGGAAATTGAAAATGTGTGATAAGGTCTATGTTTAAAATGAATTTAAATCATGTATTGATATTTTGGGAGTAAAATTTATAAGTTTATAGTATTAAAATAATGCCAATTATACTTTTCATTTTTTTTATTAGTTAAAATATATAAAATATATTTTTATTTATGTACTCTAACGGTGCTCTTTATTTTACTTATATATACACATAAACCACTTAAATAGCCTTCCAAAACTCTTCAAATATAACTAACCTTATAGAATTTTACAAAAATAGCTGTTATAATTAGAGTGACTAACAAGCCTGATTTAAAGAGTCCTTAGGCCCCGTTTTTTTTTTGGTGATAAAGGAGGAGATTGGACAAGAATAGACGTGGGACTCACTATAATGGGGTTTGTTTGCAAAATAGAAGAGGGAAAATTCTACCATACATGAAAGTAGTTTTCATGTATGATACCAAAAAAAAAAAAAAAAAATGGACCATCAGATTTAGATAAGATGAATGCTAGCCATTGAATGAGTAAATAGTAAAACTAAGTAGAAAAAGTAAGATGATTTTTTTAAAAGTAAAGTAGTTTTAGTTAATTTTGAAATTAAAAAATAATAATGATAACTTACATTTGCTACAAATATGCTTACTATTTGATATTTACTCACTTACTATTTGTTATGAATGAATTTAGTATTTAAAATATTACATGCTAAGTAAGTCACCTTCATGTCTTGAAAATTATGTTCTCTTTTGCATCTTAAATTAATTTTAAATATATAAAATTAATGACACACCATATTTAACTATTTTCCCTCCATATTTTGTTTATGATTTGTAAAAAGTAAAATATGATATGTAAATATTAATTTATTAAAATTTCTTAAAATTTACCAAGTTTTTAAAATAGCCATTATTGTGAAAAATTAATTTTTGATATAATATTAAAAACAAATAAAAAAGAAAAAAATTGTAAACAAAATATTTTTAAATTGTAAGTTATTTAAACTTATTTTTAAAAACATTAAATTAATATATATATATATATATATATTACCTACAACACCTCAAAATAGTAATTACTATTTAAGGACATGTTTGGTAACGTTTATATTTATAGTTTTTTATGTAAGTATAATTTCATTGACTAGTGACTTAATAGGTGGTGTTTGGCAAGAACTTTTTTGGGCTTTTTTGGCTATTTTAGCCACAAAAGACAAAATAGGCTTTTTTAGCCACAAAAAACAAAACATCACATCCAACCCATAATCATTACACTCCTCTCTCACAAAAAAACTCAAAAAAGCCAAAAAGCCCTTCCCAAACCAAACTTTTAAGCCCAGGCTAAAAAAGCCAAAAAAGCCAAAAAGCCAAAAAGCCAACCCACTTCCCAAACGGAGGCTGAAGTGGTGTCTTGTCGATTGGTAAGTCATATTTAATTAAGTAATAAGTATACCTTGATTGAGTAGTAAGTAAAAACTCATTTAAGTAATAATTAAAGTCTAATAGAGTATTATTAAGTAGTAAGTGGTGTTAATTGAGTAGTAAGCAAAGTATAACAAAATCGTTAGTGGAGACTCATTGAATAATAAGTAAAGTTTAATTACCATTCAAAAACGCAATACTTACCATTCTTTCTATTCTACTTATAACTCTTTGTTACTGAACTTACCACTTACCATTTTATCACTTAGTATTCTACTTACCATCTTTACTTGTTATTTCCTAATTAATTTGCTTGTACTTATTGCAGATAGAAAACAACATTGAGCAAAACAAGAATAATATTATATATGAATTAGATGATGATAATGATGATACTAATGACGGTGAGTATAATGAAGATGATATCATCAATTGTAATGATCTCCTAACTGAAAGAGATGTTAAGCGACTAGATGAATTAAGTGAAAAAGACGTGTTTAAAATAACATTTTGATTCGGATGAAAATAGAGAAAGATTTTATAATTCGTATGCTAAGGTGAACGGCTTTAATATTTGAAGGGACCAGTTGTATAAAGGCGAGAGTAATATGGTCATATCTAGGATGTGGGTTTGCACAAAAGAATGGCATAAACAATCCAAATACCTTGAGGTTGAAGAACATGAAAGAGAACCAAAATATTTAACTAGAGTTGGTTGTCATGCTTCTTGCCGTATCAAATACAATCGGAGTAGTTTTAAATATGAAGTGAATGAAATTTTCAAACATCATAATCATTCTATGATAGGACCTCTTGGTGTTCAACTTCTTCGCTCACATAGAAATGTTATGAGTGCTGATAAGGCACAAGGCTATGCAATGCATCATATTGATATAAGGACAAGTCACGTTATGGACTTTGCTGCACAACAAGTAGGTGACTATGAGAATGTTGGGTTCATACAAAAGGACAAGTACAACCATTTTGGGACTGTGCGTAGAGCGCAAATGGTCAATGGTGATGCAGTAGGTGTTTTAGCTTACTTATGTGGTAAAACAGAGCAGTATCCAATGTTTTATTATAAATATGATGTGGATGAAGAAAATTGATTAAATAACTTGTTTTGGACAGACGATGGATCTCGAATAGATTATTTATGTTTTGGTGATGTGTTGATGCTTGATTCTATGTATCGGGCAAATGCATACAGAAAGCCTTCACTAGACTCCATTTACTACACAATGAGCTTCCATTTATTACTTCATTATACTTTACTGACTACTCAATTTTGATTTCACTTACTACTCAATGAGTTTCCATTTACTATTTTAGTAAACTCCACTTACTACTCAATGAGCTTCCATTTACTACTTTACTAAACTCCACTTACTACTCAATGAGTTTTCAATTACTATTTCATTACACTTTACTTACTACTCAATTTTGGTTTCACTTACTATTTTACTAGACTCTACTTACTACTCGATGAGCTTTCACTTACTACTTCATTAGACTCTACTTACTACTCAATGAGCTTTCACTTACTACTTCTCTAGACTCTAATCAGCTTCTACTTACTATTTTACTAAACTCCACTTACTATTCAATGAGCTTTCACTTATTATTTTATTACATTTCACTTACTACTCAATGAGTTTCCACTTGTTACTTCACTATGCTCCACTTACTACTTAATGAGTTTCTACGTACTATTTCACTAGATTCCACTTACTACTCAATGAGTTTCTATTTTCTATTTCATTACACTTCACTTACTACTCAATGGGTTTCCATTTACTACTTCACTAAACTTCACTTACTAGTTAATGAGCTTCCATTTAATAAAATGTAATGAAGTAGTAAATAGAAACTCATTAAATAGTAAATGCGATTTAATTGAATACGATTTAATAAGTAAAGTCTACTGTTATTAATAAACTTACTATTGAAATATAAACAAAATACTACTCAACAAAACTTCAATGGAGCCAAGGGAAAAATGAAAAAAGAAAAAGTGTGGTCGAAATAGAAAGAAGGCGATAGTGATGTTTAGGGATGGGAGAAGAAACAACGGTGATGGTTCAAAATAGAAAGGAGGCCACGACGATGTTCGGGGAAGGGAAAGGATGTTGTGGTGATGGTCGGAGATGGAAGAAGAGACAACAACGACAGTCTGAGATGGGAAATGAGGTTGCAATGATGGTTGAGGATGGAAGAGTGTACAATGGTGAAGGTCGAGAATAGAGTTAGGGTGGCTAGTTAAGGTGAGGGCTAGATAGAGTTAGGGCTTGCAGGATTTAGTAGATAAAGTCAGGGTTTATTAGATAGAGATAGGGTTTGCCAGAAGAGGAATGGCTGGATGATAAAGATGAAGGTAGAATGGTCTTTTTAAATTTTAATTTTACATTAATTAAAAAAAATGAAGCCCACTCTGGATGATTAAGAAGGCTTATTATTAAAATATGATAATGTGAATTTTAAGATAAATTGCAAATAAATATTCCAATTTTTACTTAAAATATAAAGTACTTCTTGTGGTTCTAGAAATTGTAAATACTCTATTGTTAATATTTTTTTTATTTAATAGAAGTAATACAAAAAATAAAAAGGAAATAGCATATTAGCTGCAGTTATAAAAATAAATTACAAATCAATAGTAAATTTTACCAATATTAATAATGAAAGTCTTAAACTTTTCATGTATGTGTAATATTTTTTTTGAAAGTATCACTAGATAGTAATTTTTCAAAAAATAAATGGTCCTTTTGGTTTAGTTTTTAGAATCAATTTTGAAAGATAAATTTTCTGAAAGAGCTAATAAACTTGTTTGGTTTTGAGATTTCAAAACTAATTTTTGGATTTTTGGGTTTTTGAATTTTTTATTTTTCGTGTTTTGTTGTATTTTGTAAATTTATTTTTATTTTTCAATTTTTTTTTAATTATAGTTTTAGGTTCACATAATCTAAATATACTTTTTACACCTATTTTTATTTTTATTTTTTTTATTTTGGTCAAATTTTTTACTTTTGGAGTTTTTCAAAACTAATTTTTTAGTTTCAATTCATATTTTATTGTTTGCAGTAAACTTTTTAAATATTTTAATCAATATTTTTCAGTTTTAGATCACTCAATCTAAATACACTTAGAATATATAAAATTTATGAAAAAATATTTTAAAAAATCACTTAATACTAACAAATATACACACAAAAAAAATTTAGTTTTCATCCAAAAAAATTTGATGAACTTTTTTTTTTTTTTTTTTTTGTGCGGCATTTTTTTTTTTTTTTTGGGTGAACTTAAAAATATGATGTTCCGCATACTTCAACATAGATATCGATTCAATTAATTTAACTTTGGTAATAGAGATAAATTTAGAATAGATTTGAAATAGTTTTAAGAATAGAGATAAATTTGGAATATGTTTGAAATAATTTTGTGAATAGAGAAAATTTTGAAATAATTTTGAGAATAGTTTTGGAAATGGAGATAAACAAATAAAATTTTGATTTTAGACTCTCAAAAATCGTTTTGAAAATTCAAACCAAATGATAGTCAAAATTTTTAGGTACTCTTTTATATAACAATAAAATTATTTAAATTATTTATTAAAATACATTTCTGACATCACTGAAACAATTAAATGTGTTGATAATTTATAAATAAAAATAATTATTTATTATATGATTAAAAACTTGAAGAGAGGAAATATTAATTTCAAAATTATAAAAAAATAATTTATATTTTAAATAAATGGAAAAATTACTCATAAATTCCATTTTGGAAAATGTTACACTGGTTAGTCCTGAGTGTTTTTTATTAAACCATTTATTCCTGCTTATTTTTGGTATAATAATTTTTTAAATTTATTATATATCATGTTTACCTTTTTGCCCATATTTTGTTTTGTTTTTTGATATTTTTCTGGTGTTTATTTATTAAGGGTATACTGTAACATTCCTTTTTATTAGGAGGGAATTTCGTGGATATCAATGACAGAATAAGCCTCCGAATCAACTAAATTTTGACCATTAATTTCATTATTATGCCAAATACTTCAAATACAATCACGAGCAATGTCAATGGTGATGTCGGTGTCGGAGCCAAGAAACCCATTAAGACTACAGCTTTCAACGATTAACCCTAGCAGAAGATGCTACATAAACACCATGTTCTTACCGAGAGCTCTGGCTTCTATTTCGGAGAACACGACGGCCATTTCTAATGTTAAAGAATAATGTTTGATGAATAATGTTGAAGATGTAATTGATATTGGTGATGTTTGATGTTCACAATATTTGATGAATAATGTTGAAAATGTAGTTGATGTTGGTGATGTTGAAAAATAATGTTGAAGATGTAGTTGATGTTGGAGAATAATGTTTGATGAATAATGTTGAAGAATAATGTTTGATGAATAATGTTGAAGATGTAGTTGATGTTGGTGATGTTAAAAAATAATGTTAAAGATGTAGTTGATGTTGGAGAATAATCTTTGATAAATGATGTTTGGAGAATAATGTTTGATGAATAATGTTGAAGATGTAGTTGTTGGAGATAAAAATGAATAACACTGAAAACAGAGGCAAAAAACCAAGAAAACAAGGCAAAGAAATATATAAAATCTAAACTGTTGGGTCCTCTTATTCAAGTTAAAAATGCTGAAGCAATATCTCAAGGCCGGGATATGACAGCTCAATTTTAGGAGTTGTTTAGGGTGTCCTAAATAAGTGTACTTTTTGTCTTTTTAGACTAAAATGTTGAGGAAAAAAATATGGATGTTTGGGTTAATTTTTTGACTTTTTATGAAAAAATGTGTATTAAAAAATTGTATAAATAAGTGTGTAGGAGAAGATAGGATAGGAGGCTGTACGGATGGAGAGAGGAGCCGGCTGGGTGAATTATGAGGAAATATTGCCTCCTTTTCGGTGATTGATTGAATGGTGTTGTTTGGTCCGTGGGGGCCCACCATGGGTCCCTTTTTTCTAATCAGAACCGTTCAATATGTAGAACTCGTCGAGTACTATATGCTTGTAAAAAATCACGTTGATTGGATATCGATAGCTATCTGATCGTGTTATTTTTTTTTGTTAACTGTAACAAAACTGATTTGATCATGTAGTTAGCGATATCTGATAGACGTGATTTTTTACAGGCATATAGTACTAGACGAGTTCTACATATTAAAACGGTTCAGATTATCAAAACGAGGACCCATAGTGGGCCCATATTAAGATTTAGTGAATATTCTAGTATAAAAAAAAAAATTTCTCTATCACTGGCACCTCTCATCACGTCAGTCATCATTTCGGCCAACTTTTGATTTGTATTAATATTTGTTTATTAATTTTTTAATATTTTTTTTCTGAATAGTTATAACTTTTTAATTTTTTGTGTAACTTTTGACTTTTTAACTTTTTCTGAGGTTGTCAAACTTGGCCTCATTATTATTATTATTATTATTTATTTTTTGCGTTGCAAAGAAGGGAATCTATAGGTAAGGAAAAGAGAATTTTTGATAACGTTTAATAGGGTTTTAAAATTATGATTTGAGAATAAAATTTTATTTTGAGTTTATGAGTAATAGAATTATAATTTGAGTGTGAAAAATTTTGTTTAGTTATGAGTTTTGAAAAGAATTTTGAATTAGGCCAAGTTTGACATGTGCCAAAAAAGTCAAAAAGTTACTCAAAAAGTTAAAAAGTTATCACTATTCACCATAAGTCAAAAAGTACGGCTGTACAACTCCCAATCTTAATTTTTCCCTACACACTAATTTATATAATTTTTTAATACACATTTTTCCATAAAAAGTCAAAAAGTTAACCCAAACAACCATATTTTTTTCCTCAATTTTTTAGTCCGAAAATTCAAAAAGTGCACTTATTTAGGATATTTCAAACAACCACTATGTTTGAAATTTTTGATGTGATTTGTTTCAAAAATTTACAATTCATGACCAAATACACAACCCAAAATTCTATTCAAAGTTCATAAAAAAAATTTTAAAAAGAAATTCTGAAAATATTTTTCATTTAAAATATAAAAAAAAAGGTGCCAAAAAAAATAAAAAAACAAACATTGTTCTGGTCAACTGGCCGGACGACCGGATAGAAGTGTTTTCAAAAGTGAGTGTGAAATTAATTTTTGAAAAACTCTAACCAAACACTATACTCAAACCAAGGGGTGGAATTAAATTTAGAAACCTCTACCAAACAGAGTTTTAGGAGATTCAAAACTCCAATCCAATTATGTTAATTTTTTGTTATTTTTTTAAAATGAGAAAAATTAAAAAGAAAAAATATCATTGGCAATTAACAATTGAAATTTAAAGTTTAAAATTTAAATATCATTGACTATTGAATTCACCTATGATTTAGGAATTTTAAATTTCAAAATTTTGTACTTAACAATATACACATTGTTTAAGGAATTGCTTTCTATAATAAAAAGATACTAATTAATCTTTCTTTTAGTAGGAATTACTAAATCCCTTCCTATAATAAATAAATAAATAAATAAAACTTATATTTCACTACATTCATGTAAAATATTAATGTTTATAAGAATAAATATTCTTTGCATCTTTCTCTCTCTCTCAAATTGTGATTATTAAGATTTCATTTGATATTTAAAATACATATATATATATATATATATGTTGCCTTTCATTCAAGCTCCATATACATCCGGCCTCTATTAATAATAGAACAACAATAGATCAGGTCTATATGTGAAGATAACCATAGATGCCTTCTTCAAATTTTAAGGTAATTACAAATAGTTGTTGGCCTCAGTGTTAAGATTATGTGAGATTTTTTGCATGTTTGTTATTTCTAAGACATATAATGCGTCATGTGCCATATATTATTAAAAAGTTGTAGTGTGTGATTGATTATAAGTCTATCAAATAGATTATAAATAAAATTTAAAAAAAGAAAGAATTGTATCATTTATTAATTTTATATATGTAGTTTTAAAAATCAATAATTATATTTTTCATGATTTTCATTTTCAATTCTATTGAGTAACTATTTAATTTATCAATTAGTGTGTTTCTTAGGTGTAGAGCATACAAGTGACATAAAATTAGTGTGTTTTCGAACAAAAAAAGAAAAAAGAAAAGAAAAAAAAATGATCAAAGAGGCTTTAGGAATTTCAAAACATTAATATAAAATTTTTAATTTTAATAGTTACGAAATATAAGTGGCATAAAATTATGGGCAGATTTAACTGTTTATATAATTTTAAATTTTAAAAAATATATATTCATATATAGAAAGTCAAATAAATAAATTTAACCATATCTAAGCCACATCTAATTTGATATTTGAAAATCCTTAAAATGAAATTCTAAATTTAATTTTAGTATTATATAATTTAAAATTATAAAAATATATATTTCCAAAATATTATTCATTTTTAAAAATATTTGGAACAAAAAAATAAATATAATTTAAGACTATTGACTTATCTAACCATATCTAATTTTCAAATTCAAAAAAAAAAAAAAAAAAAAAAATGTACATAAAATGTCAAAAAATAATTTTAGCTATATCTTTTTGGTTAGATGGTAATTTTCTTTTTAAGCTATGTCTAAGCTATATTTAATTTTAAATTTAAAAATGAAGTCTAAAGAAAATTTGAATCAAATATAATTTTAAATTATTTTTTAGCTGTAAATCATAATTTATCAAATGGTAAAAAATTTCAAGTACACATGCTAGAATCTTATTGAAAAAATAAAAAGTTTAAAATTTTTAATTACGAAATTCAAATTAATAATTAAAAATATTTTTAAAAATTGACATAAAATTTTCACTTCAATAAGTTCTATGATAAAATAGGCAAATCCATAAAATCTACCAAACAAATTATTCAATAAATAAAAAACAATGGTATGCATCTATTGTGAGTGCAGCTCGCAGCTCACTAATTTTCAACATATATTATGCACTCATTTTTGGGATAAATTTCTATGATCCATTGTATTTATATAATAGATATTAGTTAATTTAAATTGATTAATATAAAACATTTCTACTAATTGATCAATTAATTTTTCTTGGTCAGGTCTACAGTTAGAGTTAAAACATGACCCATAATATGACCTGACTAACATTAGATAATCTATATTTATCTATATCTATATTAAGTAAAATGGTGTTTTCAATCACAAGTTGCTCTTTGGTTTATCCAATCTAAAAAAATAAAAGGTAAAAAAATCACAGGTTGCTCAAGTCCTCACCAAATTTAAAAATATGTTACTCAAGTCTTAAGAAATTTCGAGTTAGGCAGAAGTTGCTCTGGTTGAACTCGTCAAAATTTGCTACTCTAGCAAATGGGAAGGAAGTTACACAGTTGAGCTAGTGATAACTTAAAAATTGACACATAAAATACATGATATTATGATAAAATTGTGAGCTATGTTTGGAAAGAGTAACTTTTTGTCAAAAAGTCACTGTAAGTTGTCAATTGATTATCTCCACTTTTTTATGTGACTTTTCATAATAAATTAAAAATTATTAAAACAGTCAATTTCCAAACAGGTCTAATTGTGAATTTCAATCTTTTTGATTTTCGTATTTTGCATATAAAAGTCTACCTATTTATATTATTTATATAAAACTTATGTTACTAATTTTTTTTATATTCTATACATAGCATGGACTTACCACTAGTCTCCATGGAAGGGACCAAACACTTTCTTTTAGTCATTGTTTATTTTAGGGCCTAAATATGACAATACAACTTATTTTGTTTTGTTTTTTTTTTTTTAATTTATTTTTCTTCTTTCGCATAGGGAAGGGAATCTCGGATGAATTGAAGGGAGCAATACCACATTGGGTCTACACCGACTAGTGCACATATTTTCTTACTAAGAGTGCGACCCTAATAAAGCCTACGTTGGCAAGATGGGGTTGGAACTTTTTTTTAATTAAAATTGTTACAAAAATAAAATAAATTTTTTAATTTAATAAGATAAAATATTACATCCAACTTATAATCATTACATTCTTTCTCTTACAAAAAAGTCAAAAAATCAAAACTTTTTCCAAATCATGTTTTTTAATCCCAGATTAAAATAGTCAAAAAAATCAAAAAGCCAACCTACTTCCCAAATAAAGCCCAAGGCGCATACACAACCTATAAAAAATAAATTGATAGATAATCTCGCAAACTATACTCATGTGAACTCATATATATTCTTTACCAACAGTGTATATACAACACATAAAAAACAAATTGATAAATAATTTCACCAACTAAACACACGTGAACTCATATACATACACTCTACCAACCACCCGCTATTTATATTATTATATTAAGTGAGACTTAAATTTAATCTTTTAAAAATTCTATCATGTGTAAATTGAATAATAATAATAAATAAAAACTTTTCTCCTACGCCTATCCACGTTCATAGCAGTTTAACTGCCATAGTAATTTTAAATTTTAAACAAAAATGAGTGAGATCACTAAAAAGATGAGCACTAATAGCTTTAAAATGGTGTGGGTCTCATATGATAGGATGTTTTGCTCTTGTGTTTTTTTTTTTTTTAAATTTCCACCTCATTAGTGATCCATTAGTGCTCCCAAATTAGTGGGATGAATCATTGTTGATTTTAAAAACCAAATTTACAAGTTTTAAGCACACTCATTGGGTGGGTTCAAACACTTTAGTCGGCAAATGTCATTTTTTTGCGATCAAAATATTTTTAGTCGGCAAAACTGGTCCGCAAAGGTGTAATTTCTTGTAGTGTGAAAGCAGTGAATGATTTTTTTTTTTTTTTTAAACGTAAGTTCTGGTTGATTAGCTAAGTAAAATATATAATACAATATATTTTACTTATGGAAAATAATTCCTTAAATCATGTGTATTTTAAAATTTAAATCTTAAATGATAGGTGAATTCAATAAATTCTTTGTTGACTACAATTTTAAATTTCAATTTTTAGTACCCAATGAATATTTAAAAAAAAAACCAAAAATCAACATAATTGGATTGGAGTTTTGAAACTCCTAGAGCTCTTAAATTAAAAATTTATTTTTCTTAATATATAGTATAGATAGATGATTAATGTCCAAATGACATTTAAATTATTGATTGGGAAAGAGAAACAGTGATCAAATTATTAGAAAAATTTATAGATATTAAGAGTTTTGATCGTTAGATTAGGATGAAGAAAAACTAATTGTTATTGACTTCACAATATATTACTCTTCTAGTCATTTTTTTTTTATCTAAAAATGTTAGAAATTTCAAAATTTTATTAAAATTTTTATCAAATATCTCACATGATTGTAGGACGTACGTAGAACTCACATGATGTGAGTTCCACACCTATATAAAATATTTAATAATAAGGCCTCCAATATTACTCTTTCTTATCTAGTAATATCATAATCTTAAAAATAAACAAAGGTGTTGTTTGGAAAGTGGGTTGATTTTTTGGTTTTTTGATTATTTTAGTTTGGGCTAAAAAGTTTAATTTGAAAAGAGTTTTTTGACTTTTTAACTTTTTTAGTTTTTTTTTTTTTTTTAGAAAAGAGTATAATGATTGTAGATTAGATGTGATATTTTTTTTGTTGTGACTAAAATAATATATTTTATCTTTTATAGTTAAAATAGCTAAAAAAAGTCCAAAANAAAAGGCCCGTTTGGTAGAGCTGTGAGAAAGTGATTATAACTTATAGCCTAACAGCTTATAGCTTATAGCTTATACCTGTGAACATAAGCCGATTTTTGACTTATAAATTAAAGCTTCTCCTCCCCATTCAAAGAATAAGTTAATTTTTGACTTACAAAAAGCTATAAGCTGTATTGTTAAGCTGAACCAAACACATCAAAATAGCTTAAATTAAGTTAAAAGCTGAAATAAGTTAGAAAGAAACCCTACCAAACAGGGCCAAAAAAGACTACAAAGAAAGTCTTTTTTGATAATGGTTTCTATGGCCCACACAGTGTTGCAGAGTTGTAATTAGAGCTGGCACTGCAGCAGCTCTAATGAGCTAGCGCACATAAATAAATAAATAAATAAATAACAGTGAGATAAAAGACAAAATATGAGAAAAAAAAAAGATAAATTAATATTTCATTAAAACTCTTTTTTTAGAGGTCTAACTCATTTTTCTTCTATGGCCCGATCCAAAAAAAAAAAAAAAAAAAATATGTTTCTATGGCTAGAGAGAAAGTCTTTTTTTTAAAAATCGAAGCACGCCTGAATGTAATCTTCTTAAGATTCCCTTATCAGTCATCCTAATGGGCCAAGACTCTCAATCACATCAAAGAAGAAAATATGTGCATTAATTGGTAGGTTGGCTTCAAATAAATAAATAGTAATTAATTTTAAAATTAAACAGTAAAACAATTAAAATACATAAGAAATAAAATTAATTAAATTTTAACTATTTTATCACAAATTTTAACTTATGTTTCTTTTTTCCTATCATTAATATTATGTTTGAATTTCTAAATAATAAATACATGAATCATAACGTAATTAATAAAAATTAAATAAAAACTATGATAAATTATAAATATATTATCATTTTCTAAGGTTTTATAATTTTAATTTGTCATATATTAGATTCATACAATGATATAGTAAACTATGTATATATATATAATAATTACTTCTCTTTTTTTTTTTTTGAAACTAACTCAAAAAATTGAATAACAAAATGAAAATAATAAATAATGAACTACCAATAACCTTTATCTTCTTATCCTTCTTGAAATCAAGTTTTACCTACCAAGTATAACTTCTAAATTTTCTCACACTCGCTAGTTTTGGCGACCCACGTTGAGCCCTTTTCTTATTCTCCTCTCTCACCAATTTCGCAACTTTTACGATCTCAATCATCTAACTTTTCTCCGGGTGGATATCTTAACTTCTCTTTGTCAATTACCCTTGCCTTATCACCACCATTTTACTAAACCCATAAACTCACTTATGTTTGTATATAAAATATTGATTTGGCTAGTCTACATTTTATATATTTTAAATTTAGTAATGTAAAATTTCATATTTTATATATTTGTTATATGATGTAAATATTTTGCATAACACTAATTCATCATTTGATAGGCTCTATATGATATATATATATGTATATATATGAATAGTGTCATCCAAAGTATGATATCAAATGTTGTCAACATAATTATTTAAATTTTATTTTGAGCATTCTTTTTAAATATCACAATTTAAATAACTAAAATTTAATCAAAAAAATGTATATTACCACGCATAGATTGTTTCTAAATATTTTTCTTATGAAAAAATCATTTTTGTCATAGAATATTCATACCCAAAAAAAAAAAGAGCTATTTTTTCTCTTATTCTTCTTTAACTTTAAATTTGAACTCTAGAATCTATGGATTATTTCTTAAATTAGATTTGATTTACATATAAACTTTCATCTAATTTTTTTTTTAAAAAAAATTTAAATTAGATATGTTTGGATGGGTTAATAATTTTATGCAATATATATTTATTAATTTTTATAAATTGAAATTAAAATTTTGAAGCTCTTAACATATTTTGGGCAAAAAGTTATTTTAATATATAGACAATAATAGATTTGGAAAAATTATCACTCACAAATAATAATTATAGTTTCATTTGTCAATTAAAAATAAAGTGATAATTTCAAAACATGTATGCTTTCTATTATAGAAATTATAGTTAGATTATTGCTCATTAGAGATTATGATTATAATTAAAGAAAAACTAAAAAAAATTATCATATTGATTAACAAAATATTTAAATTAATGAAAATGAGAAAGAACTAATAATATAATTAAGAGCTCATAATATTATAATATAATGTTATTAAATTCTATCATTTTATAACAAGTGCATTTTCATATTATAAATTTTAATTCATTTATTTAAAGTGAACCTTATAGTGTTGTGCATGTTTTAATTGAAAACAATTTAAATTTTAAATAAAATAAATTTTAAAAATTTTAATTAATTAATTTTCGTATAAGTTGAGTGGTCTTTGACCGATTTTAACAATTTTATCAAAATATATATATTTTTTCAATGGTGTTACATACACCAATTACTATACCAATTAGTGTATCAACACATGCTATAGCAATATAATTTCAAAATTATGAACCCAACTAGGCCTAGCCTAGTTGGCCACCATGCCTTCCTTAGGGCTTAGTACGAAGGAGGTCATGGGTTCAATTCCTCTTAGGGGGTTGAATTAAGAGTGCCAATAACACTATGTCACATCATCCCGTTAGTATACTAAATTGGTAGTGCTGTTATAATTATTCATATTTTGTTATTTTTTGAAATGATGTTAATTTTAAAACAAAACTTTAACATAGAATAAACTAAGCTAAAACAATTTATAAAACGAGATATGTATTTTTTATTTTATCATAAATATAATTTTTTTTTAACTTATTCTATTTTTTCATCTTTACAAATTAAATTATGTCATTTATTTTTTATTGTGAACTTAGAATAAACAATTAAAAGTGCAATGTACATTGTGTAGTAAAATGATTTAAATTTTATTCATTCTAAATATTTTTATACTTTTTAAATAAATTTTATATTGTTATTTAATTTAAAATTATTTTTAATTATTTGTTTAACCCATGCATAGCATGGGTTGATATGCTAATTTAGGTATAATACATAAACAAATATGATTAGGTTCAATTAGGGAAAGGCATGTGGGTGTGTGTGTGACACCTCAGCTGACATCGTAACGCCTTTCCACACCACTCCCGTCCAAGTCTTATTCCCGGGATGTGCCGCAGTTTGTTCATGAAGTAGATGGACTGGGCACTATACGTACATGCCTTCGTCGCGCGGCCAGTGTGGTCTGCACAACTCGGCCTCCGCCAGAGTGAATCCTGAAAGGAACACATCTTCATCCCTATAGTTGATTTCTAGTACCGGCGTAGTCACTTCTGGAGGTGGATGGATGAATGCATTCCCAAAAACAGTGGCCACTCCTCCCTCATGGGGATACTTCAACATCTGATAGAGCGTGGAGGAGACCCCTTTACATGATGAGCCACAGCACTTTCCAACAGCAGGTTAAAGGTAGCCGATACATCTAGAATGTGAAACTCGACCTCCTACTCTGACGGGCCCTACTTGAACTCGCACTATCACTGTGCCCATGACCTCTCTACTTGTATTGTCATACGCCCGTATCACCTGGGCTGTAGGAACAAAATCTGCAGGTTTGAGGCCAATCGTGTAAGCAGTACGGGAAGGACAAAAATTAATGTCCGAACCAGTGTTTACCAACACCATTGGCACCCATTTCTCCTTGCATTCCACAGAAATGTACATGTAGGTCGACCCTTCCGGTGGCAACTCTTTATCAGAAAAAGTGAGCATTGGTTTGACACCACCTGAAAAGACCAATCCCACAAGCTCCTCGGCATAGTGTCAATAGACAATTTAGCCTTATCCATTGCCGACAACACTGCATGTCGGTGCACCTAGGAGACCATAAGAAGACCCCATATAGAGATTCGGCCTGGATTTTCTTAAGCTATTTTAACACCAACTCCTCTTCTAGTTGTTTCTCCTTCTGTTTTTCGGCCTCTTTATCTTTCCAAATGTCTCTCGCTCGATCTAAAGTGCGGCGGCTTAAAATACCGTCCACTTCTTGTCAGATTGGTCTATCTCCTCGGTATGTGTTGTCCGGAGCGCAGTCACCCCAGTCTTCATCAGTATGGGCTAGATGCAAGTCATCATCATCCCACTACTCACCCTCATATGTTGACAAACAGTTGTCTGGTTCTACCTGAAGCATCTTCACAGCACAAATATCCCCCTCAGGGCGATATGCGGTTGCGGTTTTCAAGTCATCGACTCTTTCTCTTTCAAACTGCCTCAGCGCAGCTTCTTGTTCAGCATTTACAATATTCACAATACCCACTTCTTGGGTTGTACTCTCTGGTAATTTTTCCTTTTCATCTGCTCTTCTTGCTACTTCAACTACCTCTAGTTCCTTTTGCTTTGGCCTAATCTTAGTCTCTTTTTCTTTGTCCGGCTCATCACTCAGCCATCCGGTGTTTATATGTTGACCCATCTAGGTTGAACCACCCAATTTGCATGTCTCATTGGTCATGCTCATTGAAGAACTGTAAGTTATCTAAGTCCTCTTCAAGATCTGGAAAATCATCCAACCCTTAGCTTGAGCCGTCCTTTCTGATCACATTAACCTCTACAAAGTTGGCAACACCACGTTGAGCTTGATATAATTGGTTGGCACAATTTAATAGCTCGGATCATACACCTCTTCAAATAAGTCCTCAGAACACTCTGGCACCAGACTAGCACTTTCCTCTGAGATCGACCTCTCATCTACTGTAAGTCACCACCACAGGTTTAGATTGAGGTGTAGATGTGTCCATCATGCACAAATCTGTGCCTTCGGGAATGAATAACATCGGTCTTGGTAGGTGGGAACGGGGAAATATATATGCTGGAGTCATAGGGGGTGGTCAGTGTATGGATCAAGTTTAGATTTCGAGGTGGGAAAACTTGATTGTGGACCGGAGTGGGTTCGTGGTTACATTTGGTTTTCTGAGGTGGTGTGATCATCTTGTTGTTAATGAGATCTTGAATCTCATGATGTAGTCAGAAACACTGATCGGTATCATGACCATGCTGCTGATAAAACGCACAGTATTTTTGCAGAGTTGTGTTTGGCTGGGAGAGGATTTGGTAAGGGCGAGATTCTAACGGTTTGAGGTACTGTTTTTTGACTAGCACCTGCATGGCCTTAGACAAAGTCATGTGAAGTTAGGTAAAAGTCTTCTAGGATCGGGTAGGGTTGGCTAAGGTTTGTGGATTTGTCTTGGCAAAGAGATCGGTAGTCTTGGTTGTGGTGGTGACAACGCTTACATCTGACGTCATCACAATTGTGATACCACTAGTAGCATTGGAACTGCGAACAAATGACCTCTTAGCTAGTTCTTTCTCCTCCTAGTAATAAGGCCCTGCTTCATGGCATCCTCGATTTGCACTCCTATTTCATGGAGCTCGGTGAACGTAAACAGAGGTAGGACGATCATCTTCTGCAATAATTTACCATACAGATTGCAGACGACCATTCTTATCTGATCTTTCTCAGAAGGCCTCGTGGTCATCATCGAAGCTTTGGCCCTCCAACGTGTCACAAATTCAGAAAACCCCTCCTTCAGCTGTTGGTGTGTCACCTGAGCATCGAGATCACGGTTTGTGACCTTGATTTGCGTATTGTAGGAGTACTGAGCAATGAAGGCCTCGATCATCTCTTCCCAATTCTGTTTGACAGAATCTTCCAACTTAGCATACCAAAATAGCCGCTATACCTGACATGGTGCGACCAAAGAGAGACAGCTTCTGTAGTCTAGTTAGGCCCATAGGCCGCAGGATATCTGAAAACAAACACAAATGAACCACTAGATCTCCAGAGCCGTCGAAACGGTCTATGTGCGGCATTTTAAACTGATCCGACAATGTAACTGCAGAATTAGTGTACCCATCTTCTATATCTGGGATGGAGTTAACTCCTTGGGCTCTTTTGAATAGTTTCTCCAATTCATTGACCTTAAGTGTAGTTGGGTCAACCTCAAACTCAAATGAAGCCTCGGTCTGATAAATCAGGGCCTTAGATGCTTGTACTGGGATTGGCTCTGCCGGATTGCCCTAGTTTTCTTAAACATTGGCAATCTAAGCAGTGGCATCGGGTACTGGGATAGCTGTGGTAGGTGTATGGGATACAAAGGCCGCAGCTGGCTGTGGTTTCTGTTGTTGTAGTCGGGTTATGACATCGGCCTGACGGGCTATGACTTCGACCTGGCGGGCCGTATCTTGCTGTAGTGTTTGAACTGTCTGTTGCAACTGAAATATTAGCTCCTCAATATTAGCAGGGAATACTGTGTCATTTGAATAGGTAACCGGTCTTGAACTGAACGAGAAGTAGATGACTGTTCCCGAACTGACTGGACACAAGAGAGTTTAGTGGTGATTACTGTAAAAATCGAACTGCTGAAATCTGCCTAACCCTCCTCCGTCTTGTAACCGTGAAAGCGAAGTAAACACGGGCTGTCCCCGAACAGCAATCAGAAAATGCGCAGCACCTTTAGCTAAAATGTTATCAACACAGACATGATTAAAGCTGTAGGACTCTACTCCACACTGAATTCTGCCCCCAAACCAAATACCATTGTGCAACTAATATGCACATCCCTGTACAGTTTCACTGTAAAGCACATACTAGTTAAAAGAGAGCCAAAACACCCCTATGATGCGGTAGGGTTACCCTATCCTAGTTTCATCAGGAACTAGGGTTCACTATTTCAACCACGTGTTTTACACAATCCTGTATTCAGGTAAGCATCATATCCTAGTTTGGAACAGTCTTCATGGCTTCATTATATGCAACTAGGCCAAATGGTCAAATGGGTACCTCAGCAAGACTACCTAATATACCTCTCACACACGCGCACCAATGCAAATGGAATGCAAAGAACATATAAGTGTAGATAAAAATTCACATCATGAAGTCCAAGTCAAGTTCTCTAATTTCCCCAACAGAGCCGCCAGAAACTATAGCTCGACTTTTCATGCTCCTTTCGGAAGATGATAAGCCCTACAGTTCGAACTCCCGTGGTTCTGAATCTGATTCCACAAGTGCAATATAAAATAGAAAAAACACAAAAGAGTCCAAATCCAGCAATCTTTTGGAAAATCGATTTTGGATCAAAATGCCAAAAATGAACTGCTTGGCCAAATACAAAGTCGCCACCTAAATATTTTTTTTTTTTGGGAAATTTAAGAAACCAGTGACTCATGCCAAAGACCACGTGTCCGTCATCACCAAGAGTATCTTGGCTCGGGAACTTAGGTACGAGAGGGAAGGTCATGAATTGAGCACCCTCGCTCGCCCGATCAAAGATCGGCCTCTACTAATCATGATGTGATTCTTATTTACATTATATGCTATTGTTCCGATTATTAGGCTAACTTACTAGGTAACGCACATATAAGTATAGACTAATTTGCAAAAATTGGAACATTTTGATTTCATTTTTTGTTTTTTGAAAAGAGTTTGTAAATGTGCCACTTGAAAAAGTGGGCTCAAATGGGCTCAAATGTACATCGATCAGATCATTCCAATTCAAGCAATTGGCTTTCATCCACAGGCATTCAAACAGTTTATCACATAAACACTTAGTCTCATAGTGAACATGCTTTAATAAAGCAACTAACAACATCTATCAATTATGCTAAACACAAATCACCTACTCCTCCAAGCCAAAAAAAAGATGAAAGAGTTAGAAAAATGCATGATCCTAACCATGCAATATGACTAATGCAACACTTGCGATATGCAATTACTTGGCATATGAATCAATTTGATAACATGCGGTAAAGCACGTATTCAAAGAAGTATTTAGCTAACAAATACAAGTTAGAATGATGCGTCGAGCCTCGATGCATGCAAGACGAGTGGATGCAAGGCATGAAAAAATGCTAAAAGAAACATGATTCTCTGAACTAACCATCATAAGCAGGTAAATAAAAGGGAGAAAGACGTGGAATTGAAAGACATACACATTATTACAATTACGGCCTCACGCAAAAGGGTCCGAATAAACTAACTAGCTAATTTTACTACTACGAATTAACTAGCTATTACAAATTAAATTAAATAAATTAACTACACTAGCTAATTATTACAACACTGACTTTAACTATTTTATGGAACTAAATTAACTACAACATGAAAGAAGTAACTAAGCTAAGTAATTAAACTAATCAACCCTAGGAAGCGAGAAATGCTCATGCATGCACAGATTTCCACCAGAAAAAAGCCACTGTTCTGTTGCCAGAATGTCTCTGTTGCATAATTAGAATATTTTCACCTCAGCTCTGCTCTGTTCTGTTCAAAAAAGTTGTTGCTTGGCTTTACAAAAGTGGTCCGTAGGCTAGAAGTAGTGGTCGGCTAACCACAAAAGGTAGCCTGTCGTCTAAAAAAGTTGGCCTGCCAGCCAGAAAAAGTGGCCGGCCACAAACTGGAGCCTGGTTCCTTCTACTGCAACAGAGACCAAACAGAGCACAAACAAGGTATTCTCAAGGGATATTTGTACAACTTACCTCCTTATCATCAAACAGCTCAAATGAGTGGTAAGCTTGATTCACAAGCCATCAATCGATGCAATTTCATTGCATGATGGCCTATGAATCAAGGGGTAAAATTTCAATAAATGCACAACAAAAGACTTCCAAACCTCCTCCCCATCATGGATTGATCAAGGGAAGTGGTTGACAATGACTCTTGAACCATTTTCATCACGAGCAAGTATGAAACAACTCAAGACTCAAGGATTCAATTAACGTTCGATTGAACATTAAACAAGTTATTATCTTGCATCATTTTTTAGTCCCAATTTTATTGCTTCATTTTAATTACCAACCATTCCTTAGTTCATTGAGTCCAATAATGAGCTTTAAGTCCTCTAATGGAAAGAAACATCAAACCAAGAGTTATTTTGGGCATGAGAGAGACACCATGTCATTGGTAATGAACCCCCAAAGGGATTAAACCATTAAGTACAATACCTCAATCTCATGCTTAAACAAGCACTTGGCTTTAAGCAACTTTCAAAGCAAAGAAAAAACCAAGAAATGAGGGAGGTTGCAGAGGTGATTAGAGGTGATCACAAGTATGAAAAGCAAGAAATAAATGCTATCAACTCAAATAGGTTGGCGGCTAATGCCTAAACCTCCAAACTTATGACGACCATTACACTACAAGCATGCAATACAAGGCATAAAATGAAACAAACACACTAAAACAGTCCTACATGGAGCTAAAACTGTGCTGAAAATGAAAGCAAAAGAGCTAAGAAAAAGTAAGCTATATGTAACATGCCCGGGGGGTACCCCGCGCGCGTTAAACAGTTCGGACTCCCGAGATCTCTTTGATCTCAAGTTTCACGAGTGCAATGTGAAACGTAGATGAGAGTCCAGATTTGGCAACTTTTATTGAAAATCCGTTTTATTGCAATTTTGTCAAAAATGGACTGCGTCATCAGATCTCAGAGTCGCCACCTAATATTTTGGGAAATTAGGAAACCCATGACTCGACGCCAAGGCCACTGTTCGTCGTAACCAAGGATGCTTGGCTTGGAACCTTAGGTATGAGAGGGGAAGGTCAATAATGAGCACCCCCACTCACCTGATCAAAAGATCGGCCTCTACTAAACCATGATATGACTTTTTATTTTCTTTATATGTTCATATTCTGATTATTGAATAAATCCTACAATTTACTATGTGAAGCATACAAGTATAGACTAGTTTGCTCAAATTGGAACAATTCAATCTCATGTTTGTTTTGAAAACGGTTTGATTTTGCCACCATCAAGTGGGCTTAAAGTTTGTGAATTTGCCACTACAAAGTGGGCTTAAAACATACAGTCGTTGAATCATTCCAATTCAGGCAACAAGCCTTCATCCACAAGCATTCAAACAGTTTATCATTTAATCAATTAGCCTCATGGTAGGATGCTAAACATAATAAGAAAATCACACACAAATGGGATGCTAAAGCATAAAAACTCACAGATTGACCGACGTCCCTCGAACAACTACAAAACAAAATTAGTAAAATATACATGATCTTATATACAAAATCCTAATGCCATTCACTCATGAGATGCAACTAAAGATTCGGCTTCTAAGATATGACATGTGAATCATCTCAATAACATGAGGTAGCGCATAGAATCACAGAAGAATTGATTAAATCCACACATGTAAATGTAGCCGAATCTTAATGCATGAAACATGGATGTAAAGCATGGATATGCATGACATGTCAAGATATATACATACACACAGTTAGGGAAAGCGATAAAAGAATGGGATAGAAAGAAGCAGGGTGGGGGAATTATTACAACACGTTGAATATTACAAATCCAAATGAGGGAGAGATAAAATAAATAAAATCTCACAAACACTCAAAATAAAATAAAATAAAATAAAATCTTCCATCCAGCAGACTTGCACACCTCAGCCCATGTACTCAATTCATCTTCAATGGAGGGCCCTGCCACTTCAACATAAGCATTCATAACAATCCTATGTGAACCCAACAGAAACATTTTTTTTTATTTAAAAACAAACATTTTTTATTACCCACAACCCACATCCAAGAACACCCACTTATCTTTCTACTTCACCTTTTCTCTCTCTTGTTCTAAAATAATTCACTCATCCCCCATGAACCACACTTCCCTCACCACCTTTCTCTCTCTAAACACCCCTTTTTTTTTGTTTTACACCCATGAACCATCCTCACAAACCAAACACCCACTTACCACCTTTTCTCTCTCTAAGCAGAGAGAGAGAGAGAGAGAGAGATTTGTGGGTGTGTGCCCGTGTATCAGTGTGAGTGCATGCCGTGTGTGTGTGCGTGCATGGTGTGTGTCCCTTGAAGCTAAGTGTGTGTGTATAGTATGCATACCATGTGTATGAATACTGTGAGTGAGTGTGTGCCTGCATCTCTTTCTCCTCTCCCCCGTGTCTGTGTATGCATCTGTCGTGCATGGAGAGTGAGTGAAGTGTGTGTATGGTGTGTGTTAGTGTGGGTGAGTGAGGTGTGTTTCCTGCCCCCTCCCAGCTGCCGTGTTCTGTGTATGGTGAAGATGGTGGTGATGGGTTTGCTGAGTGAGAGGGCTCTCCCTCCCTCTCTCAACCGTGTGTATTCATTTTCGAGAGAGAGGGACCGAGAGAAAGAGCAGTGTGCCTCGTGTGCATGACTGTGTGTGTATACCGTGTGTAGGGGTGAGGTGAGTGCAGTGAATGGTGTGGGTGTGAATGGCCGTGGGTGTGGTGTGGTGAGTGTGTGTATGGTTGGTTATGATGGTAGGTTGTGTTTATGGTGTCTTCTCCTCTTCACATGCCAGCCGTGTGTGTGCCTGTGTTTTGTGTGAATGTATGGGGTGGTGCTGGTTGTATGTGTGGGTGATGCTGGGTGTGGTCTGCCATGTGCGTGTGTGACTGTGTGCATGGGTTGTGTGTGTCTGTCTATGCTGTGTATCATCCCCCTCCCTCTCTTAACTGTGTGTCTTTCATGGCTGTCTCTCCGTGGGTTGTCGGTTTGCCGTGTATATCTTTTCTTTTTCTAACAGCCCCTCCCCCTCTCTAACCCGTGTATCCATTTTAGAGAGAGGGAGGGAGCCCCCAGAGATGTGTGCTGTCTTCTTCCTTCGTGAGTGTTGATTCTTTCCTCTTCAAATGCCAGCCGAGAGAGAGAGCTGAGTGGGATGTCTCCTTTTTCTTTTTTTATTCCCTCCCTCCACCAAAATAAACATCATTATTGATCATACCCCCCCTCATCATCTATTCCTATCCACCCTCCATTTTCTTCTCTTTTTTATTATTTTTTGTTCATCAAAACCACCAGGTCCATTCATCACCTCTTCTTTTTTTCTTTTTGAAAATTCTCTTCACCTACTCTCACATGCTTTCTTACATTATTCCTCCCCACCCACTGCCGAGCATTATCATCATTTTTTTATTTTCTATTTTTCTATTTTTTGTTTTATTATTTTCCCTTTTTTATTTTTATTATATATATATTATTTTTTTTGTTTTCAATTTCTTTTGTTTATATATTTTTTGTTTTTCTTTTGTTTTAAAAATAGTTATCAATTATAAAACACACTTAAAAGATATGCACACACCTAATTTAATACACACATATAAAATTATAAAACACTACAAATTACCAAAATATTAGTGATGGCCAAAATGGTGAGGTTGGAATTAAGTTTCAATTTTGATTTTTTCTGGTGAGGGTGGTCAAAATAACATGCCAAAGTCTTAGGGCCGGTCAAAATGGGTGTCTACATAAGCTATAACATGGAGCAAGTTAAGCTAATAAACAAGCACAAGGAGGGGAGGCTACCCCTCCATTTTTGGGACTTCAAAACATGATTTTTTTTCCTTTGAAAATCAATATAAAATAGCTCAAAAAAAAAAAGTTGACAAAGAGGTGGAAAACACAAGGGCAAAGACCTAAGAAGCTAGGTGCAAAGAATGATGATCCGCCCTCTACCTTTATTGGCCTTAAACCACAAGTTTCAGCCCAAAATTTTAGAGTTTAAACAGCTCAAAAACAATCTAAAAATAGTAGGAAAAAAAAAATAAACCAAAGAAACAAGCTAAGACTTATACCTCTTGAAGAGGAGAACACTTTCTAAGAAACAAATCAACACTTACACACCCTCAAGAGCTTAAAGTAAGTGCAAAAGTACCTCAGCTCAAAGATCACAAGGTTTGGTTTAGAGTGTATACGCAAAGGCTCAAGAATTTGCAAGAGAGAGAGAATTGTAGAGAGAGAGAAAATATTTTGTTCCAAATTTTCTAACTCTCAAAAATGAAAGAGGGGTCCTCTATTTATAGAAGAACATGCAACTCCCTCAGAAACATCCATACATACACGTGTGGGCAGATGCAAGGACCTGTGGAAACAGCTGGCACAGTTGGCATAAATATCTGCCAAAACACACAAGTGGCCGGCAGGCCACAAATGTTGGCCGGCAAGCAACACAAGTGGTCAGCAGCCCAGACTAGGGGGCTTGCAGGTCCCAACGTTTTCAGGCTTGAAAAACTATGGTTTTGGTCCAAAACAAGGCACAAAGTGTGTAGGGTTTGAAAGCTTAAAGCTGTGGCATTCTACTGAGGACATCGAGCACTTAACAAGCACATACAAATTCATCATTGGGCGTGCAAACGGCGGTGCCCAAGTCGTAAGGGCGGTAAAAAATGGGGTGTCTATATCCGTCAAAGTACATTGTCCATGTTTCTCTTCTATCTGTAGAATGTCTTCATCTAGGAACAGGTATTCCACTGCCTCATCTCCTTCTACCGAGTGGTTTGCCAGGAATTCCGCTACAGCTCTCCCTTTAACTGATTTGTTCGTGACATACTTGAGATGAAATTCAATGAGGAGAAGCAACCAACCAGCCAACCAACCCGTAAACGCAGGTTTCTCAAAGAGATATTTGATGGGATCTAATCTCAAAACCAAGATTACAAAGTGAGCTAACAAGTAGTGCTTCAACTTCCTGGTAGCTCATACCAAGGCTAAGCAAGCTTTCTCCAGGGGAGTGTAGTGGGTCTCATAGTCCAGCATCTTCTTGCTCAAGTAATAAATAGCCTTTTCCACCTTATCTTCAGATTCTTGAGCTAGCATGCACCTCATGGTTGTATCTGTTACCGATAAGTACAGAATCAAAGGCTTCCCTAGCTCTGGTAGTGTCATCGCAGGCGGATTCTGGAGGTACTGCTTAACCTGCTCAAAGGCAAACTGACATTGACCATCCCATTTGAACTTCTTCCCTTTCATCAACAGACCAAATAGTAGTTCACAAGTCAAGGTTAATTTTGAAATAAACCGTCTTACGAATTGTACTTTACCCAGAAAGCCGCGTACCTCCTTTTCAGTTCTTGGTGGTGGCATTTCTAAGATGGCTTTGATTTTGGAAGGATCTACTTCAATTCCCCTCTGTGTGATCAAAAATCCCAACATCTTTCATGCCGTCATGCCAAAGGTGCATTTATGTGGGTTTAATCTCAATCTATATTCCCTGATCTGTTGAAAGAATTTTTCCAATGCGGTATAGTGGCCTTCTCGCTCCTTGGACTTGACAATCATGTCGTTCACATACACCTCAGCCTCTTTGCGGATCATATCGTGTAAAATGGTGGTCGCAGAGCTTTGATATGTAGCCCTAGCATTTTTCAACACAAAAAGGCATGACTCGGTAGCAGTGGGTACCCCATGGTGTGGTGAAAGCAGTTTTTTCTCTGTCTTCCGATGCCATCAGAATCTGATTGTACCCGGCAAAACCCATCCATAAACGAAAGCAATGCATGGCCTGCAGTGAAGTCTACTAACTCATCAATATGCAGTAATGGAAAGTCGTCCTTCGGACTAGCTCTGTTCAAGTCCTAAAAGTTGACACAAACCCGGATTCTGCTATCCTTCTTCGGAACTGGGACGATATTAGCCAACCAAGTTGGATACTTGGACACTAACAAGAATCTTGCATCAATCTGCTGAGTGACCACTTCCTTGATTTTCAGTGCCCAATCCGGACAAATTCTACGCAGTTTCTGTTTGACTGGTTGGGCCTCAGGGTCAAGAGGGATCCAGACATGTCTTCGTAGGACCACGCAAAAACAACTTTGAAATCTTTTAATAAAGCGATTAAACGCTCGCGTTCTTCCGAAGACAATGTGAACCCGATTTGAACCAAACGTGGATCATTCTCAATACCAACATCAATGGCAATGATTTCATCAATACAGGGCTTAGTACGTCTCTCATTCTCTTAAGTAATCAAGTGTTTCAAAGCCAGAGGAATTTCTTCCTCTTCATTTTCATTAAAATTTTGAAAATCTTGGTCAATGAAATAAACCAACGGCACAAAGAAATACACGGAATCTGCAATGCTTTCATTCATAAGTTCCGGCTCTTCGGTTACAACGAACTCAAAAGAAAAGAAAAAAGAGGACCTCGATAGGACCTTGGCATCCGGGTTACCACCCCTAGGAATGCCAGACTCAGACTCCCCGGATTGACTTGAATCTAATTCTGACTCCACAGACTAAGAGGAATCAAATTCCGGCTTATCACCCGATTCTGAAATGGAAAGAAAGCCGTTTTCCAACTGCCAAGTAAGACATGGTGCCCTCGATGCATCCAAAATACCACTGGTTAGGTCCATACCCGATTCTTCCTTGATCATAAAGACAATAAAGTTATCCCCCAAGTTCTCTAGGTCGGTCGCAGGATCTGTCAGGAGATTGACCAATGCTGCCCCTACTTCAGCCTCACTATTGTTTGAATCATCTTCTTTGCTCCAACTAGCATTGATGCTTGGTTCAGCCATTTCTTCGTCATCACTGTCTTCCAACTGAAGGTCAAAGAAGATCTCGAACCTGGGGACACGCAGCTTCAAGGAATTCACCCAAGGCTTGGGAAAGCCGCAAAAAGGGAAGTCCTCTCCCTCTCTAACAAAATGCCTGTTCAACGTCCTCCAAATTGGCCTGTGGACAAGCTCATAGCACTTCCTAGCTCTCTTGGCCTTGCTTCTGTCCCTCATTTCTTTCTCCTTTCTTATTTAGTCCTCTTTGGTGGGCACGTAGCCTAACCCACAGGCATACGGGTTGTGTGGTACCTCTGCCAGTGCTATGACACCTTTCCATCCGCTCCTTCCAAGCCCCATCCTCGGAATATGCTGCAGCTTGTTCGTGAAATGGATGGATTGGGCATTGGCGTACATGCCCCCGTCCATGACTAATATTGTCTGCACTACTTGGGCTTCTGCCAGAGTGAATCCTCGAGAGGAATACGTCCTCGTCACCATGATTGATCTCTAGCACTGGCATAGTCACCTCTGGAGGTGGATGGATGGATGCGTTCCAAAAACGGTTGCTACTTCTCCCTTATGAGGATACTTCAACATCTAATGGAGGGTGGAGGAGACAACTTTCACGTGATGTAACCAAGGCCTCCCTGATAGCAGGTTAAAGGTAACTGGCACATCTAGTACGTGGAATTTGATCTCTTGCTCAGATGGGCCCACCTGAACTCGCACTTTCACAGTACTCATGACCTCTCTACTTATGTTATCATATGCCTGTATCACTTGGGCTGTGGGAACTAAGTCCGCTGGTTTGAGGCCAATTGCGTAGGCCGTATGGAAAGGACATATATTAATGGCAGAACCAGTGTCTACCAACACCACTAGCACCCACTTCTCTCTGCATTCCACAGATATGTATAATGGTTTGTTGTGAGCCGAACCTTCTGGCAGCAGCTTTTATCAGAAAAAGTGAGCATCAGCTTGGCACCACTTGGAAAGACCAACCCCTCAAGTTGCTCAGGTGTAGTATCAATGGACAATTTGGCCTTGTTCATTGCTGACAATACTGCCTGTCGGTGCACCCATGAAGCCATAAGGAGTCCCCAAATAGAGATATCAGCTTGGATTTTCTTAAGTTGCTTCAGAACTAGCTCCTCTTCCAGCCACTTCTCATTTTCTTGCTTGACCTCTTGGTCCTTTCCTCATGGCTCTGCTTGATCCGGATATGGAGGCTTAAAGTACCATCCACTTTTGGTAAGATGGTTTATCTCCTCAACATACCATGTGTTATCCAGAATGCAGTCTCCTAAATCTTCGTCATTATGGGCCAAATACAGATCACTGTCGTCCCACCACTCGCCCTCAGTTGTCAAAAAACAATTGTCAGGCTCCACCTAAATCATCTTTATAGTACATGTGTCCCCCTCAAGGTGACACGCTGTTGTAGTTTTTTGGCTAGCTTCAATTCTTTCTATTTCGAACTACCTCAGTGCAGCTTCCTATTCAGTATTTGTGGCTTTCACAACACCCACTTCTTAGATTGGGTTTCTCGTATATGTGCCCTTCAGCAGTTTTCTTTTCTCATCAGCCTTTCCGACCACTACATCTATCTCTGCTTCCTTTCCGTCTGGCTTAATCCCAGTTTCTTCTTTCTTGTCTGGCTCATCACTCAGCCATCCAGCATTATCAGTCTATCCGTTCAAGTCAAACCACCCGATCTGTACATCCCCTTAAGCATGCTCATCGAAGAACTACAAGTTGTCTTGATCTTCTTCAAGATCCGCAAGGTCGTCCAATCCTTGGCTCGAGCCATCCTCCCTAACCACATTAATAGCCACCGAGGTTGGTAGCACCACTTCAGGCCTAGTTTGAATGGTTGGCATGATATAGCAACTCGGATCACATGCCCTTTCAAATAGGTCCCCGGGACACTTCAACAATAGACCAGTACCTCCCTCCGAGGCCAAAATCTCATTTACCGTTGGTATTGTCACCACATTGTGAGGCTCAGGTTATGGATTAGATGTGTCCATCATGCACAAATATGTGCCCTCAGGAATGAACAACATCAGTTTTGGTAGGTGAGAAGGGGTAATATATACGCTGGGGTCATAGGAGGTGGCCAGTGTATGGATAAGGTGAAGGTTTTCGAGGTGGAGGGACTTGATTATGGGCTGGAAGCGGGTTGGTGGTTACATTTGGTTTCTGGGGTGGAGCGATGACCTTGTTGTCAATGAGATCTTGAATCTCATGACGCAAACGAAAGCACTGGTCGGTGTCATGACCGTGCTGCTGGTGGAAAGCACAGTATTTTGCGGGGTTATGCTTGGGTGGAAGAGGGTCAGGAAGTGGGTAAGGTTCTAAGGGTTTTAGGTGCCCTTTCTTGACCAGCAGCTGCATGGCTTTGGATAGGGTCATGTATAGTTGGTTAAAAGTTCCACCCGGAGGTCGGGTAAGGTTGGATGATGTTTGTGGGCCTGTGTTGGCAAAGGGGTCGGCAGTTTTTGTTATGGTTACAACACTTACGTCTAACGGCCTTGCAGCTGTGCTACCACTGGCAACATTGGAAATGAGAACGAACGGCCTTTTAGCCGGTTCCTTATCACCGGTAATAATCCTCTGCTTATTGGCATTCTCAATTTGAACCCCTATCTCATGAAGCTCTTTGAATGTAAATGGGGGGGAACGATTATTTTTTGCAGCAACTTACCATGCAGATTCTGGACAACCATTATGATTTGGTCTTTCTCTGAAGGTCAAATCGTCATCATGGACGCTTTGGCCCTCCATCTCGTCACAAACTCAGAGAAACCTTCCTTTGGTGCTTGATGCGTTGCCTCGAGATCATAAGTTGTGATATCGATTTGTGTATTGTAAGAGGACTGAGCAATAAAGGACTCGGCAAATTCCTCCAAATTCTACTTTATAGAATCTTTCAACTTAACGTACCAGATGGCCACTATACCCGACATAGTGCGACCGAAGAGGGATAGCTTCTGTAGTCTAGCCAAACCCATCGGCCGCAAGATATCCGAAAATAGCCGTAGGTGAACCATCGGGTTCCCAAAACCATCAAAGCGATCAATGTATGGCATCTTAAACTGCTCTAGTAATGTAACTGCCGATTCAGTGTATCCATCCTCTATGTCTGGAATGGAATTGGGCCTTTGCCCATTTTTCAACAATTTCTCCTGTTTGTTAACTTTAAGCGTGGTTGGATCAACCTCAAATTCGAACGGTGCCTCGATTAGATAAACTGGGGCTTTGGAAGCTTGTGCCAAGATAGGTTTTGTTGGGACTGGGAAAATCGAATTACCCTGGGTTTGTGGATCTTGAGCAGTGGCAATATTGGTAGTGGCACTGGGCACAGAGATAGCCGTGGTGGGTACACGTGATGCAAAGGCCGCGGTTGGCTGCAGTTGTTGTTGTTGTTGCTGTTGTTGTAGCCTAGTTATAACATCAGCTTGACGAGCCGCATCGTGCTGTAGTGTCTCAACTGTTTGTTACAGATGGAGTATTAATTCCTCTATATTTGCCTAGGGATACTGTGTCATTGGAATCAGTGACTGTCCCTGAGCTGGACTGGAAGTAGATGACTGTCCCTGAATAGGACTAAATACAGGTGAGCTGAAGGGTGACTGTTGTAAAAATTGGACTGGTGAATTCTGTCTGATTCTCCTTCGCCTTGTAATCGATGATAGTTAAGCAAACACGAGCTATCCCCAAACAAGATCTCCAACCTTGCACAGTCTTTCGACTCGAGTCCAGGGTACTTGAGGGATATCAGAACCTTTCGAAGCTATGGTTTTAAACTACCTAGCAAAAGAAATAAAGCAAAAGAGTAGTAATTAGAAACTGCGCAACACCTCAGCTAAGATGTTATCAACACAGACATGATCAAAGCTATAGGACTATATTCCACACTGAATTCTACCCCGAAAACAGATACCATCTGTGCAACTGATATGCACATTTCTATACAGTTTCATTGTAAAGCACATACCAGTTAAGAGAGAGCCAAAGCACCCCTACGAGGGGGTAGGGTTACCCTGTCCTAGTTTTGTGATGAACTAGGGTTTCACTATTTCATTTAAACAGTTTCATGCAATCCTACATAAGGTGAGCATCATGTCCTAGTTTGGATCAGTCACTATGGCTTTACTATATGCAGTAAGGCCAAATGGTCAAAAGAGGTACCTTAGCAAGACTACCTAATATACCTCTTACACCTAACACCGAGAAGTGAAATGAGGATCAAGCAGTACAGCGGTAGTCCAGATCCAAGGGTTGTGCTTCTAATATGGCAGAGCCCACGACTGGTCAGCCTTTTGGCAAGCTTTTGGGCAAGCCTCCGGTAAACCGTTCAGGAATAGTAAATGGAAAACATAGTGACTTATAGTAATCATGCAGATGCAGTGCAAAGAACATCTATATGTAGATAAAAGTTCACATCACGAAGTTCAAGTTAAGTTCTCTAATTTCCCTAGCAGAGTCGCCAGAAACTGTAGCTTGCTTTTCGTGCTCTTTTCAGATACGATAGCCCTATAGTTTGGACTCCCGTGGTTCTAAATCTTATTTCACAAGTGCAATGCGAAATAGATAAACACAAATGAGTCCAAATTCAGAAAATCTTTTGGAAAATCGATTTTGAATCAAAATGCCAAAAATGGACTACATTGCTAGATTTCAAAGTCGCCATCTAAATATTTTTAGAAAATTTAGGAAACCCATGACTTGTGCCAAAGGCCACTTATCCGTCATCACCAAAGTATCTCAGCTCGGGAACTTAGGTATGAGAGGGGAAGGTCATGAATTGAGCACCCCACTCACCCGATCAAAGATCAGCCTCTACTAATCATGATGTGATTCTTATTTACATTATATGCTCATGTTCTGGTTATTAGGCTAACTTTACTACATGTTGCACACAAGTATAGACTAATTTGTAAAAGTTGGAACATTTTGATTTCATGTTTGTTTGAAAATTATTTTGAATATGTACCACTTGAAAAAGTGATCTCATAAGTACATTCATCAAATTATCCCAATTCAAACAATTAGCCTTCATCCACAGGCATTCAGACAAGTATATTAACTAAGCACTTAGCCTCATGATATTATGCTTGACATGGCAACACTAACACTCATGCAATATGCTAAAGCAATAAATGTTCACCTAGTACTCCAAGACAAGCCAAAGAAAATAAAATAGTTAGAAAAATGCATGATCCTAATCATGTAAAACGACTAATGCAACACATAAAACATGCAATTAATAGACTCGGCTAATTGCATGACATGTGAATCAATTTGATAGTATGCAGTTAAGCACGTTTTCTAAGCATATTTTCTTGGATAATAAACAACCGCAACGTTATAATGATGCACTGAGCCAAATGTATTCAAAAATGGATATGGTAAGCATGGTAATGATATGAAAAATGTAAAACATGATGCTACCATTATAAGCAGATATATAAAAGGGAGAAAGACGTGGGGTTGGAAGACATACACACATTGTTACATATTTGCCCTTACGCAAGAGGGTTCAAATGAATGTCCTAGCTAATTATCGAATTAACTAACTATTGCAATACCAAAATAAATGAATTAACTATACTAGCTAATTATTTACAAATTAGAACTAACTAATTAATTACAACACAAAATTAATTAATTAAGTAATTAATTATTACAAGTTTATTGCTAAACATAATTTAACGAGCCCCGAGAAATGAGGAATGGCTCATGCATGAAGGCGGATTTTCCACCTGAAAATGACTTCTGTTTGACTGCCAAAATGCTTCTGTTTTGCAATCAGAAAACTGAACTGTTTTTATCCCAGCCTCTGCTCTGGTTTGCAAGAAAAAAGGCACTGCCTGGCTGGTGACCGACCGGCCAGAAGAAGTGGTCGGCCGTAAACTAAGGTGGTCGGCCGGCCACTATTTTTTACTACTGCCATATTACAACTGATAAGAAACAAAGCACAAACAGAGTATTTTCAAGGGATGTTTGTCCACCTTGCCTCTACTTATTATCAAACAGATCAAATGAGGGGTAGGCTTGATTCACAAACTATTAATCGACACAAATTCATTGTGTGATGACTTATGGATCAAGGGACAAAAACTCAATAAATAAAGCTAAAAGACCAGCAAAACCATCTCCTTATCATGATATTGATCAAGGGAAGTGATTGACATTGAATCTTGAATCATTATCATCACCAACAAGTATGAAATGACTCAAGACTCAATGGGTTCAATTAACATCTGTTGAACCCAAGTTGATTTTATTATCTTGTTCCATTTTAGTCTAATTTTATTGCCTCTTTTAATTACCTTTTCATTCATTAGTCATTTTAGTCCAAAAATGAAGATTAAGTCTACTAAAAGGAGATGAATGTCAAGTAAAAAGTTGTTTTGGGCATGACAGAGATGTAATGCCTTGGTAATAAACATCCGAAGAGATTAAACCATTAAACATGGAAGGGTCTCTTTCTCAAGCTTAAACAACATTCAAAGAAATAAAAATGAACACAAGTATGAAAATCCTTGGTAACTCTCAAAGAAATAAAAATCCAAGAAAAGAGGGAGGTTATAGAGGTGATTACATATGAACACAAGTATGAAAATCCTGAAATAAATGCTATCAACTCAAATAGGTTGGTGTCTAATGCCTAAAACACCAAACCTATCTGGACCATTACACTGCAAGTATGCTATACAAAACATAAATGAAATAAGCAACCTAAAACAGTCCTAAAACACCTAAAAATAGTGCTGGAATTAAGATGACAAAAAAAAAAAAGAAAAAAAAAGAAGCTAAAATAATGGAGAAATTAAGCTAGTAAATAAACCAAGGAGGGGTGGCTAACTCCTCCACCTTTGGGACCTCAAAACCAAGTTTTTAGCCTCTGAAAAAACTCTGAAAATCAGTAGGAAAAAAGTTGGAAAATTGATGGGAAACACAAGGGCAAAAGCTTGGAAATAAGGTTTAAAGAAGGGTGATTAACCCCTCTACTTGTAATAGTTTTAAGCCATAAGTTTCAGCCCATAAACAGAGTGGAAAAATAGTCCCAAAACGGTAAGAAAAGATAGGAAAGAAGTAGTGTAAGAGAGCTAGGAGTTATACCTCTTGAAAATGAGTAACGCTTTGAGTTATAAACCTACAATTTTCCACCCTCAAGAGCTGAATTTCAAGCTCAATCACCTCAACAAAGAGTCCTCAAAATTTGGTTTAGGGAGTCTAGGTAAGGTATATATAGGTTGCAAGGTAGAGAAAGAGAAATAATTTTCAAGAATTTTGCTTCACAAAATTTTCTAACCTCATTTCAAGAGGGGGTCAAGTATATATAGAAAAATATGTTACTATCTCAGAAATATTTGTATAGACATAGCTGGTGCAGTGCATGCATCTGTAGAGATAGCTAGCACAGCTGGCAGCAAAATAACTGTTTTGCCAAAACACTTGGCCGGCTGGCCACTAGAAGGGCGGCCGTACACTTACTTCTGGCCAGCCAGCCACTAGTTTGCCTGCAGGCCTTTGAGTGGTCAGGCTTGGAAAAAACTATTTTGATCCAAAAGTGGTGCAAGGTTTTTAGGCTTCTGAGACTCAAAACCGGGGCTTCCTGCTGAGGAAATCGAGCTTTTGTCCAACGTATTAATTCGTCATTGGGTGATCAATCTACTGGCACCCAAGCCTTAAGGTGGTCAAAAATTGGGTGTCTACAACTACAAAGTTGTATTAGAAGAGAATGTGATATTTTGATCATTAGATTACTCAATAAATTGTGGTAACTGGTTGTATCGAATGCCATAGAAGTAAATCACTGCTTTAGAAAAAATTAAAACAAACAGAACCAATAACACAGCCAAAAAATATATATCCTGCAAAACATATATGAGTCTCAAGTCTAATGAAGCACAAGATTTTAGGACCCAAACCATAGAATCCACATTCCTTTGCAAATTCTCTATCACCAATAGAGTTGGGACCTACCATAGAAAACACCATCTCGATATAAGTTGAATAGACCACCAAATTAACAGACAAAAAACATCAATTGTATTTGAATTTTACATTAATGAGCAAGCCAACTAGGATTAGATTGAGAGGATTTGTCATGATTATATGTGCACATGCACACAAACAAATGTTGTCCTATCCTAATTGTGTTGACATCCTATTTTCAAAAAATTCAACAAATTGAAAATTTTGCATTGTGTCTAAGTTCATAGCTCTTGACAGTTTAAAGCTTCTTTTTGAAAGTTTCTTTTTTTGTGCTTGTATGCATGTTGGAAGTGTCTAAGTTCACACCTCTTAACAATCTAAATTATTCCTACTACTAATCCGATGCTGCTCTTTTTACATGTGTGTGTGTGTATGTGTGTGTGTGTGTGTGAGAGAGAGAGAGAGAGAGAGAGAGGAGATGCGGTATATAGTAATTCTTTAATGAAAACCTTTTTCTATTTCTTTGGTAATTGGAACCAAATCATATGAATTTACATTCTTCATAGCAACAGTTCAGTCTTGGAATTTAAACAAAGGGAAAGCCTTTGATTTCTAATCATCTTAACTAAGATATTCATGTGATTTATGATTTTAAGAAGCAAGAAAGTAAATGAACAATAAAACATTTGCATGGAAAACTATATAGTTTCAAGGAATGCTAATCTAGTCCCAAAGAAGTAAGAGAAATTTAAGATCTATTTCGGATCAGGTAATGAAAACATTGGGGTCCTCTATCAATGAAGCTCTCAATAGTTTTGAGTGTGGGATAGGTTTATATAGCTCTCAATTTCCAAATCTCACCCTATGGAACAAGATAGAGTTGAAAACAACTATAACCTTCACTCACCTTATGCGATAATTATTAAATAGTGATACAAACTAGGAAAATTAAAGGATTTTGACTCAGCCTTAAAATTTACCTGAAAAATGGTCGTTCTAGCATTCCAGACTTCTGAACCCACAAACTGCAACCATGTTCAGAACACATAAACAACCAAACAAAAATCTTTAACCTTACAAATAAATTCCTCAGTCTTGTCGATGGCAACATGTTTAATGCTCAATTTGTTTTCTATTATAAATTTGAAAACATATAATCCAAGCCCCACTGTTTTCACCCTATATAATATATAAGGAATAAATTGTCATTTTCTAGTACTCGTAGAAACTAGAATCCAGAATCTCTATGCACAAATGATATAAGAAAGCTTTTCTCTCTTTCTCCAGTTCTAACATCCCACATTGCAATTAGAATAAAGAAAAGAAGGAAAGAGAAATGACAAAGGAAAAGAAAGAAAGAAAGGAGAAAAAACCTCCTTCCTAATGTTCAAATTAAAATTGAAGCTCACCTTGCACGACAACATTTCAACTGTACAATCTTCATCTATTAGGGTCACTTCAAAGTTCAGAAGTTGAACTTTTGGCAAGGTACGCCTGTATAGAAGCTAGAAGTGTGGCAAAATAGAAAAGAAAAAGAAAAAAAAAAGTAACAACAGTAACCATAGGCCAATTACGTAGCACTAGCACTAAGCAGCACCAACACACAGGCTAGCACAGCAGAACTATATCTGGCTAACACCACTGCAGCATATCAACACCCAAGTGATATTTCATTGAGTTGGTAACTGATTGTGGCATTTTGTCAAACACATACAAGACAGATGATGATTCCTCATTGCTATTCATAAATGTGTGTAGCATCAACAACTAAAATACAAAAATTCAAAAACCCACATTTAAACCAACCAACTTGTAACATTCCAACACCAACTTAGTAACAATAACACTTAATCATCACACCATGATCTTCACATTCCAATTCCGAATACAGAATTGTTAATTATAGTAACAGAAATCGTTACACAAAACACAAAACACAAAACACAAAACACAACCATATAAATCATAAACTATGTAGTGGCTTAAAAGCAATTTTGTGTTTGTATTAATGCTAATGATCCTAAAAAGGGAGTTTTAACAACTAATATACAAAATCCAACAAACCCACATCTAAACCAACCAAATTGTAACAGTCCAACGCCAACTTAGTAACAATAACACTTAATCATCACACTGTGATCTTCACATTCCAATTCTCAATAATGAATTGTTAATTAAAGTAAACAAAGCATATTGTGTGCATGAATAATCAAGGAGATTGTAGACGTCCCCGAACGCCCCGGGAGGGTTAAGTCCCGTTCTGTTCATATTGGGGTCACTACAATTCAAGGACTCAAATGTCACGGTTCTTAATCTTGAACCAAAGAGTCCAAATCCGGCAAATTGTTTTGAAAACAGATTTTTTGAAAGAAGTGCCAAACATGGACTGCTTTGCCAGATACAGAGTCGCCACCTAAATATTTTTTAAAATGGGAAATTTAGGAAACCCTGACTCGGTGCCAAAGGCCACGTGTCCGTCATCACCAAAGTTGGCTCGGGAACTTGGGTACGATTGGGGAAGGTCATATCGTGAGCACCCCTGCTCGCCCGGTCAAAGACCGGCCTCTACTAACCATGATATCTTATTTTGAAAACATTGTGAGTTCTTATTCCGATTATTAGCCTAGGTTACTATGTGATGCTTGCAGTAAATAAGTATAGACTGAGCCGCCTGAATTGGAACGAAACATTTCATGTTTGTTTGTTTGAAAATGGTTTGATGGTGCTACCCGCAGGTAGGCTAAGACGCGGATTTGCCACCCTCGGGTGGGCTTAGAAAAACATGATTTTGCCACTATCTAGTGGGCTTAAAACAAACATTTGATGAATTGTCCCAATTCAAGTAACTCAACCTCCACCCACAGGCATTCAACGCAGTTATATCACATAAGCACATAGCCTGATGGCAAGCATGCTATTCATGGCAACACTCACACGCATGCAAGGATGCTAAAGCATAAAACTCACCGAGTACTCCGAGCCAAAACAGAAACTTTATTAGAAATCATGCATGATCCTAATTATACAGAAATGCCTAATGCAACACATGCAATAATGCAACTATAGCAGGCTCGGCTATTCTAAACATGGCATATGGAATGCTACAACTAACACGTATTCAATTCGGAATTGAAATACAAATGCAGTTTGTATGATGCGCCGAGCCCGGTGCGTGCAAAACAGATGAATGATGCAAACATGCTGTCATACTGTATGCTAATTGAAATATGCCCTATATCTAACCATCATAAGCGGGTAAATAAAAGGGAAGAAAGACGTGGGGTTGGAAGACATACATCACACTCACCCACACTTATTACAGTTATGCCCTGGCGCAGAGGGTCCGAATAAAATAATACAGTCCCGAAATGAAAGAATAGTACAGTCCGAATATTACAGTCCGAATAAATATACAGATTTCTAATTAATTAACAGATTAACTAAGAAAGCTTTAAACAGGCATGCAAGCCAGGGGCTGCCTCGCTTCCGATGAATGATGTATGCCGGATGCCTTTTGGAAATCCACTGGGATGCCCAATTTAGCCTCTGTTTGCAATTTTTCTCGAAATGCGCGCCAGACTCCGAAAAGTTGCTGATTCCTTATTTTACTGCAACAGAGAGTAGGAAAAGGGCATAGCAATGTATTTCACAAATATATGCATGCCTCGATCCTCGTGCCACCAATCACGCATATCGATGCATGATGGCCGAGGAATCGGATTGCACAACTCAATATAGGGTGCAATGCAGATGAATGCTACAACGAAACCTAACTCCATCATGGGTAATCCGGGGTATCGGCGACTTGGGAATTGAGACCCGTTCCGTCACTCGGAGTACGAAACGTGCCTCGTTTCCCGTGTCCGGGCTGACTCCTATCCCGAACACGATGCGATATGCATGATATGTATGAAATGCAGCTAATATGCAATCCTAGCATGCACAATGCTATGAAAATGAGATGCCTCGAAATGCGTGCACACGGGCACGCAAACCGAGGCGATGATCCCAAGGCATGAAATGGCACACGCAATGCAAATGGACTTACACTAACATGAGCGGACCTCGGCCGCACTCACATAAGAGGCCGTCGGAGAAAAAAAATGAAGTGCCTCGAAATGCGTGCCCACAGGCGCGCAAACCGAGGCGATGCATACGGAATGCAAAATGACATAGAAATGATATATAATGAGGCTCAAATGAAATGCCTCGAAGTGCGTGTCCATGGGCACGCAAACCGAGAGAATGGCATACGGAATGCAATGATGCGAAGATGGCATACAGAATGCAAAATGGACTTATACCAACATGAGAGGGCCTCAGCCACTCTCATACGGGAGGCCGTCGGATGAAAATGAAGTGCCTCGAAATGCGTGCCCGTGGGCACGCAAACCGAGGCGATGCATACGGAATGCAACAGAGCTAAAATGACAAATACAATGCAATATGGACTTACACTAACACGAGTGGACCTCAGCCACACTCACATAAGATGCCGAGAGACGAAAATGAAGTGCCTCGAAATGCGTGCCCACGGGCACGCAAACCGAGGCAATAACATAAAGGCATGAAATGGCATGAAAATGAAACGTGGCATATGGTATATGAAAAAATGCAAATTTCAGTAGCTAAAATGATGCACAAATAGCCCCCGAATTATGACAAAATTACACCCGATGCCCGAAATGCAATGTTATGCACCCGAAACGGCCTACAGCCCTACTAAACATGCACAATATGGACATAACATGTAAAACAGTAGCAAGGCAGCCCCTAAACTAGCATTTTTTCAGTACAAAGTATGGCCAAACAATGATCACAAGTATGGCAAAAATAGCATGTAAAAATGGGGGAAAAGAGGAGAATTACAAAGCAAGTGGTATATACAATGCTCAAACTGAAAAACACAGTTCTACAAAATTAAAGAGGGGCCAAAAATATGCACATTTACAAGAGATGACATCTCCCAATTCAGTATGTAGATAGGCTAACATAGCATGCAAAATAATGAACCAACAAAGGCTATAACATGAGGTACCAAAAGCATGCATCAAACAACCTTGGACCCTTAACAAAACATGAAGAATGGGTCATTTTAAGACACTTTCTAAGCCTGATGAAGGATGAAAACAGAAGCCAAGAAAGCTTAACAAAGCATGCAATTTTACGGAATCAAAGATGGTATTACATGAAGTACCAAAATCATGCACCAAATGGCCTAAGACCCTTAACAAAACATCATGAGAAGGACAAAACAAGGCTCTTTCCTAGCCTGATGAAGGCTCAATTCAGAAGCTAGATAAGCTTAAAAAGGCATGCAAAGTGGGGTCAAAGAGAGATACAAAGGCAAGTGTAACATGGAGACCCAAAACCAAGTTGATCCCTTCTACAATAATGTAGAGGGACACAAAATAAGCTCAATATCAGTTAATGACATGCTCAAAATCAGACTTCAAATAGGCTAAATAAACCATGCAATTTTACGGTAAATTGGAAGAATTACAAAGCAAGTGCATGATAGAACCACCAAACATGGTTGAGCCCTTCTTGAATATTGAAGAGGGTCTCAAAATAGGCCCACTCACAGTTTATATCAGGCTCGAAAATGGATCACTCATAATCCAAACAAAGCATGCAAAATATTGGCATAAGAGGTGATATTGAAGGAAGAGCATGATAGAGATACCAAACAAGGTTGAGCCCTTCTACAATGTTGTAGAGGGGCTCAAAATAAGCACAAAATCAGTAGGGGTCGGAGCCCAAAACAGTGAGCAAGTAGGGTAAAGAATTGAAGCAAAATTGTGCAAGAAAAAGGGAATTAGAGGCTTACCCTTGAAGATCAAGCTTTTGTTGCTTCTTGGCTTCAATTTGTTGCTTCTTAGCCTCTGGAAAACACTCCTTTGCTGCTGAAATGGAGGTGGTGATGGTGAGGCTTAGGGTTGATGAAGGAATGAGCTAGAACCTTGAAGCTTTTTTGAGTTTTTGAGGATGAAAATGGAGGCAAATGGCTAAGGGTTCTTGAGATGAATTTTTGTAACCCTAACAAAGGAGGAGCTCAGCCCCTTAAATGGATCAAAAAGGGTGTAAAAGGGGAGGGAAATGCATCCAAGCTTTCCCTCCAAAATATCCCCGGAGGACAGGGATATTTTGAAAAACAGCTGGACAGCTGTAAAGGGTTCAAAAGGAGAAAGCAGGCCGGCCAGGTACCTTTCTTGAAGGTGGCCGGCCGGCCACCCCAACTGGTCGGCCAGCCACTCCCCCTGGCCGGCCGGCCATGGCCAAAAATGAAGTCAAGAATTGCTGGCCGACCACCAACTTTTGGTGTCCTCCCAGGTGTGTAGAACAAGGTTCCAAGGTTGGAATTTGGCAACTCTGAAATAGGGGTCACAACATTGAACTTGAAAGAGAGGCTCAAAAATGAAAAACACAATTACTGGCCGACCACCACTTTTTGGTGTCCTCCCATGTGCCCTCATCACAAATATGTAGTTGTGGTTGGAAGAAAATGGGCCTAGGGTGTTCAACATTAGCCCGGAAGTGAGAAAAACGGGCGCCGGAGGAGCGAAACTGGGTATCTGAGATAATTGCTGGCCTCCCACCCTCCAGTGATCTTCCTGGTGCTAAAACAGAGGTACCTGCCAAAATTGAACAAAAACTAATGCAAAATGAATGCTCGGGGCCAAACCGCGAGGTTCGGGGCCCGAAAACCGGCTGTAAGCACCGAAAGTGGTATTCAGCCACGAAGTGGGTATCTGAGACCCCAGTGTTCCTCGTTATGATAAAACAGAGGCACTTGCCAAGACTGAACAAAAACTGATGCAAAATGAATGCTCGAGGCCCAAATCACGCAGTTCGGGGTCCCGAAAATGGGCTGCAGGCACCGAAAGTGGTGTTTGGCCACGAAGTGGGTATCTGAGGCCTCAGTGTCCCTCGGTATGATAAAACAGAGGTACTCGCCGAAAACCGGAGGAAACGGAGATGGTTGGGGGGTCCCGAACCGAGGCACACGGCCTGACGGCTCCGAAAACCGGGAACCGGGCTCCGAAATGGGCAAAATGGCCTACGGCCACAAAAAGTAGCGCACGGCCACTGAGAGATGATCTGCTAGACCTCTCCCTCCCCTCAGGAAGAAAACAGAGAAAAACCGAGTCTGGTTCGCAAACCGAGGCAAGGCACAGAAGAGGATTCGGAAGTCCGGAGGCAGGGCGCACGGTCGCGACTCTGAGACTTCTGAACGAGCACAGTATGCAACATCACCAAGCGCTCAATCGGTGACGTCTGAGTCTTAAGGTCGGTCAAAAATGGGGTGTCTACAGAGATCATATAGGATGATGAGAAAACTACCATGAAAGACGACAAAAGGAAGAGAATATGTGCTTATTAGTGTACAGGTCAACGTGAAGATGATTAAAATTTTTAGAACTAGTTTAGAAGCCATTGATTATGGTAAAAGGAACACAAAAACCAAAGAAAACCCAAGATTTTAACATGAAATCATAGTTAAAATTTAGGGTTTTTGTGGTCCCTAGAAGATTGGGAGTTGTATGAATTATGGGTTGGGTTTATTTTGAAGCATACATGAGAAACACCGATGGAGGATGAAATATATAGATTATTAATTTATGGATTTTGTTGGTATGTCTATACATGATGAGAGAGAGAGAGAGAGAGAGAGAGAGAGAGAGAGAGAGAGAAAGCAAACTGACCTAAAATTAGGAACCGTTGATACATCGGTCAATACACCAATGGAGTATGAACCGTTGATACACTGGTTGATACACTGGTGGGCTATAACTTGTGAAATCAGGAAGCCTCAATGATTTCTTGGTGCTGTTTCGTGAAAGTATAGATAGACTAGGGCACAAGAAGTATAGATGGATTGATCTAGAGTTGAACCATTTTTTTTGGGATTGAAATTCTAAGCACTAAATCAAAAGCCAAATAGTTGGTGTATTTTGATATATTTTTTGTCTATATTTTTTGGTTTGGGGGTTTGGGGCCAGAGTATTTCATTTTGGCGCCTATTTTTATTTTGGTCATACTATTCATGACAGAAATTGCGTGTCATGAAAAGTAAAATAATTTTAACGGCTCGTATATGTGCGTCGTGGAAAGTGTACTTTTTAACGGCTAACATTTTGTGCGTTGTGAAATGTTCAATATTTTTAACAACTGGTGTACACGTGTCATGTATAGTTGATGTATTAATGGCATATCATATGCACATCATAGAAAGTTTTATTATTTACAGCTAACATTGCAAGCCATAAAAAAATCATCGTTATTAGCATTCACGACCTACACAATGAACACGTCATGGTTGGGAAATTATTTACGACATACTAAAAAAGTAAGTCGTAAAAGTGAGAAACCACGGCTTGCATTTACTGTATGTCGTTGATGTAAAGCCGTGAAAATCCAATTTTGTTGTAGTGGTCCTCCATTTCTGAATAAATAGCAGTGACAATGAGAAGTCAACTGATAGAAATCATTGGACCTTGCTTGTCTTGGACAAAGAAGACAATTTATGAAGGTACTACAACTCACTAAGGCCAAAGAGGGATGATGCACACAACAAATATCTCAAAGATGCAAAACAATTGGTAATGAGTGCAAATTTCTCTGATCCATGATAATGTTTATGTGATGATAATTTTCATAGACTCCCATTAATTTATGTCTTTGTGTCCTTGTGTATAAATTTCTTTGTTATTTAAAAATTATCTTTTTTGCAGCAAGATTATGTGGAGAATTTTTTGAAAGCATGCCTTGAAAGAGAGGCACAATCACAACCCTCATTCAAATTAATAGACTCACAAAGCATAAATTATGACTTTCAATATGTCAACAATGTTCCACAACAAGCCAGTGATTCATAAGTTTCATAAAACATCTATAAAAAGGATAATTTAATTTGAATGTTTCTCAAAACTAATTATACCTATAATTTGTATGCAGTGGATTGTGGCCTCTTTGTGTGTTACATAATGAGATAATATATCAACCATGAACCTATCAACTCAATATTGTCAACACAAGATGTAAGGTTGATGAGGACAGAAATCATAGAGAGATTTGCAACCGAAGTCGGCTGGTCATGGACAAAACCAATTCAAATACCACCAGAATAAGTACCAAAAGTATAATAGTGAAAGGACACTAGTGAAAGAAAGACAATGCACACAATGTAATTAGGAATAACCATTCAATATTTTTTTTCATATATTGAAGGAATGATGATGTTTGAGATATATGTATATATCTTTTTTTGACTAATGTAAACTTCAACATTTCATAGCTATCAATGGTTAAATATATATATTTTTTATAATGTATGCTAAGTGGTGATTGTCAACACAATACACACAGAGAAAATTATATGTCTAAAGAAATTTATCTAGTTTAAAGTTACCAGAATTTCACAGAGAAATTTATCTCGTATCACGCAAAGAGGGTGCCTATATGATCATATAATTTGTAATGCACTGTGTTAATACAAACAGTTACACAGAGCAATTTTCTCTACTATTGGCAAATTTTTCTGGATGAATTTGACTAGTATTATAAACAAACTACCCAAAGTATGTTTGAAGAAACACAATGCAGAGAGTAATTTTCTCTACTATTGGCAAATTTCTCTAGATGAATTTGACTAGTATTATAAACACACTGCCCAAAGTATGTTCCAAAAAAACACAATACACAGTAATTTTCTCTACTATTGGCAAATTTCTCTAGATGAATTTGACTAGTATTATAAACACACTGCCCAAAGTATTTTTCAAAAAACACGATACACAAAGTAATTTTCTTTGCTATTGGAAAATTTTTCTGAATGAATTTAATTGGTATTATATACACACTGTCCAAAAGTATATTTCAAAAAACACAAATATAGAAGGTAATTTTCTTTGCTATTGAAAAATTTCTCTGGATTAATTTGATTGGTATTGTCATGACCCAACCCTCGCCCCACGGGACTAGAGACGTAACTGGCCAGTAATCCAAGATTATCAAAGGCCTGCTTAACAGTAAATACTATAAGGGGCTGGCGAAAGCTAATAATATCACAATACATCGTCCAATGAGTTGTGAAACTAAAATGAATAAACCCCCCTATATGTGCACCATTATACAATCACAAATACTATATCATATACATGTACCAAAAGCATATACAATACCTAGGGAATTAATCCCTTAATTAATATTCATAAACAAAAGCTCTTTGCTATGAGTCACTTGATCACTTAACAAAAGGGTCAATTCATAACCACCCAAAAGCTTTGGAGTTAGACCCAAAAGAAACCTTGAAGGAAGGCACAACGGTTGGCTTGACAACTAGAAGGTAGGTTGACGCCCTTAAGTCCTTTCTTCAGCTTGTTCACCTACATGACAAATATAAATTGTGAGCCAAAGCCCAGTGAACAACAATGTGTAAAGAGGTTAGGAATAATGTCTGTTTAAACATTAAAGTGAAGTTACATAGTGTGACACCCGAATTTTTTTTTTTAAAATTGCAATAAATAGAACCCAAAAATAAATAAATAAATCAATAAATAATAATAATAATAAATAAATAAATAGGAAATTGGGAAGTTATCAATTAAATTGTTTGTGAGACACTACATATTAAATATTTTAGTAAGTGGTAAGTGATGTTTTATAGTTTAGTAGTGAGGTTTTTAGACGTGAACCTAATATATAATCATAAGTAATTTTAGGACTCATAAAAAGGAATCATAATCTTTAGATTTGAATTTTGAAAAAAAAAAAAAAAAAGAAGGGGGTGATTTGTCGCCATCCTAAGGCATAGGATAGTGACTAAGGGCCTTAGCCACATAACAAGGCATAAAAGGACGCCACCTGTTGCACAGGTGGCCAAACCCGGACATACCCACATGGTATAAAGCCATGCGACATGACTATAAATAGGATGTGTTAACATCCAAGAGAACACACTAACATCCAAGAAAACACACTGCTAGTAGCATCCAAGTAAGGACGCACACTGCCGGAATAAAAGGGCGTCGAGCAAGAAGACGGGAAGCAAGCTCAAAATAATTTAGGAGTAAATTTTTAGGTGAGTTTTATTATACCTTGAGTTATTATAATGTGTTTTCTACATGTCTTAAGTTACCATAATATATTTTACGAATGTTTTAAGTTATCACAATTTATTTTATATAATTTATGTTTTATGGTTAGGTTAATGTTTCAATTACGTAGATTATTTTCTGAACTCTGTTTGCATAAATTAAAACCCATGGATATGTTTGTTTAAATTTTAGTAATTATTTGACAATGATCTTGTAACCAATTATTTTCTGTAAGTACCACCACGGGAGTCCCATGCCTTGGGGGATTTAAATAACCATAGGCCCCTGTTTGACCACTTTGTGGTCCCCTGTTGTCATAGATCCATTGACCCCTGTTCTGATTGTCACTTTAGTGACCCCTGTTCTGTACCGTGGTTATAGTGATTTATTTCCATTCTGCCACTTAATTAATTTGTGTATTCAACTCAAATTATGTAAATGTTTTAGCTTAAATAACTATCCATGGCTATTTTGTGCCCCTACACTCACAGTATAATATTTCTCACTCTGCTATGTGCTTATAGTTGTTATCCCTTTCAGGTGATGAGGTTTAGCGGGATCAAGATGGAAAATGAATTGCTGTGTTGTTTTATTTTTTTATTTTCTTTTTAAGATTTCTATCTTTTTATTATCAGACTCTTGTAATATAATGAAGCTCAAATGACTATATTTGTTTCCTTTTAAATAAGTTTTTGGTTTTATTTGAATTTATTTAATTTATCCGCTTGCGCTGCGATTACAGAATTATCCGAATTATTTTATTTTTATCTTGTTACGATGCCGAGCCTTTGGGTACTGGGTTTGGGTCGTGACAAAAGTGGCATCAGAGTAATGATTTTTTTTTTAAATAATAATAATAGTAATATTTTTGTGTATAATTTTCACATTATTTGAATTGAAAATTATTTCGAAATGATAATAATAATCATATTTCTGTGTATAAGTTTCCCATTATTTGAATTAAAAACTATTTCAAAAAAAAAAACAAAAACAAGGCAATGAATTAGGGGCATAGTTGAGTCAGTGATTCTATCTTCTCCCCCACTCGAGCCACCTAGTTAGTGTATTCATACCGGTCAGGGTATCCATACCAGTCAGTGTATATAAATGTGTTTGGATTGTTTTGCCTCGTTTTTCTTTTGTTAAGTTATTTTGTGATTCAGGTCAGTATGGAATCAATGTCCAATTAGAGTTCAGATTCAATAATTCTCAAATTCAAATCAAAAAAAATTATTTTCAAATTCAGAGTGATGTGCCAGTCATGCCATTGATGTACAGAACCTAAACTGATTTTGTTGCAGCCTGGTGTAACAAGCCCGCGGGGGACCTCGCTACAGTTCGGACTCGATTTGTTGTCACGGTTCGTAATCTGAACCAAAGAGTCCAAATCCGGCAAATCGTTTTGAGAAAACAGATTTTTGAAAGAAGTGTCAAACATGGACTGCTTTGCCAGATACAGAGTCGCCACCTAAATATTTTATTTTGGGAAATTTAGGAAACCCTGACTCGTTGCCTAAGGCCACGTGTCTGTCATCACCAAAGTTGCCTCGGCTCGGGAACTTGGGTACGATTGGGGAAGGTCACTTCGTGAGCACCCCCGCTCGCCCGATCAAAGATCGGCCTCTACTAACCATGATATCGAGTTTTGAAAACCTTATGCATTCTTATTTAGCCTAGATTTACTATGTGATGCGCACAACATACAAGTATAGACCGGATCGCCTGAATTGGAACAAAACATTTCATGTTTGTTTTTTTTTAAAGATGGTTTGATGGTGCTACCCGCAAGTAGGCTAAGACGTGGATTTGCCACCCTCGGGTAAGCTTAGAAAACATGATTTTGCCACTATCTAGTGGGCTTAAAACACACAGTCAATGATTTATTCCAATCCAACTAACCCAACCTTCACCCACAGGCATTCAGGCAGTTATATCACATAAGCAGTTAGCCTCATGGTAAGCATGCTATTCATGGCAGTCACTCACACGCATGCAAGGATGCTAAAGCATAAAAACTCACCGAGTACTCCAAGCCAAAAAAGAAGCTAATTAGAAATCCATGCATGATCCTAAGTATACAGAAATGCCTAATGCAACACATGCAAAAATGCAACTATAGCAGGCTCGGCTATTCTAAACATGGCATATGGAATGCTACAGCTAACACGTATTCAACTTAGAATTGAAATACAAATGTAGTTAGTATGATGCGCCGAGCTCGGTGCATGCAAAACAGATGAATGAATGCAAGCATGCTATCATACTGTATGCTAATTGAAACATGCCCTAATCTAATCATCATAAGCTGGTAAATAAAAAGGGAAGAAAGACGTAGGGTTGGAAGACATACACCACACACACGCACACTTATTACAACATTGCCCTCGCGCAGAGGGTCCGAATAAAATAATATACAGTCCCAAATGAATAGTACAGTCCAAATAAATAATACAGTACAAATATGTACAAAACCCTAATTAATTAACAAATTTAACTAGGAAAACATTAAATTAGCATGCAAGCTAGGGACTGCCTCGACTCTGATCCGGATGATGACTGATGCATGCTCGGGTTGCCTTGCGCGGAAATCCACCGCGATGCCCCAATAGCCTCTGTTTGCAATTGTTTCTTGGAAAGCGCGCCAAGCTCCGGAAGGCTGCTGATTCTTGATTTACTGCAACAGAGAGCAGGAAAGGGGCATGGCAATGTATTTTCATATATGTATGCATACCTCGATCCTCGTGCCACCAATCACGCATCTCGATGCATGATGGCCGAGGAGTCGAATGGCACAACTCGATATGGAATGAATGCACATATAAACACAACAATACCTAGACTCCATTATGGGTAATCCGGAGTGTCGGCGACTGGGGAATTGAGACACGTTCCGTCACTCGGAGTACGAAACGTACTTCGTTTCCCGTGCTTGGGCTAACTCCTATCCCAAACACAATGCAATATGCATGATATATATGAATGCAACAAAGATACAACCTAACATGCACAATGCTATGAATTGGCATACACGATGCACGAGGTAACATGGCATACACAATGCGTTAACATACAACCTAGCATACACAATGCTATGAAACGAAATGGCATACACAATGCATAATGGACTTACACCAACACAAGTGGACCTCGGCCACACTCACATAGGAAGCCATTAGATGAAAATGAGACACTCGAAATGTGTGCACACGTGCACGCAAACCGAGGACCGACCCTAAGGCACCAAATGCCACTCTAACAAGACATGGCAAGGCATGGAATATGGCATACTAGCATGCAAATTTCAGTATCAAAATGTGATGCAAAACAGTCCCGAAATATGGAAACATGGCACCCGATGCATGAAATGAATCCCGAAACATGAAATTAGGTACATGGAATGACCTATGGCTATGCAAAGCATGCATTATTTGAACATGAAGTATGAAGAAAAAATCAAGACAGCCCCAAAAAAAGCATATTTCCAGTTTTAAGCAAGGCCAAAAGGTGAACACAAATAGGGCTAAACCAACATGCAAAAATGGCCTCGAAAGAGAGATAAAGAAGCAAGTAGTAGCTGTTGGCCCCAAAAGGCAAAGAACCCTTCAACAAAGTTGAAGAGGGGCTCAAAATGAAGCACTTTATAGTTTACAACAAGCCACGAAAACAAACACAAGTATGGCTAAACTATCATGCAAGAAATGGGCCTAAAGAGGGACAAAGAAGCAAGCGATGGCTGCTGGCCTCAAACAGAGGAGGACCCTTCAACAATGTTTAAGAGGGGCCCAAAACATGATATTTTATAGTTTATGACCAAGCCCAAAACAGTGCACAAGCAAGCTTAAAATACTATACAAAATAAGGCATAAAAGAGAGCTTTAACACAAAGAGCAAAAAGGAAGCCTCAAACAGTGAAAGACCCTTGATCAAACATGAAGAGTGGGTCAAAATATGACTATTTACAGTTCGGACCAGAGCCCAAAAATACAAGCACAAGGAGCTAAAAAAAGCATGCAAAAATAGGGCCAAAAGAGAGATAAAGAGGAAAGTGATAGATGGAAGCCTCAAACAGTGAAGAGTCCTTCAACAATGTTGAAGAAGGGCTCAAAAAAAGCCTCTTTTCAGTTTATGACCAAGCTCAAAACAGTTTAAAAATAGGTCTAAAATACTATACAAGAAAGAGACATAAATGAGAGCTAAAGAGGCAAGTGGTAGTATGAAGCCTCAAACAGGGAAGAACCCTTAATCAAACATGAAAAAGACCTCAAAACATGACTATTTTCAGTTAGGGTCGGAGCCCGAAAATGTAAGCACAAAGAGCTAAGAAAGCATGCAAAAATAGGCTCAAAAGAGGGAAAATGGGACTCACCCTTGTAGAACCAAGCTTCAACAACTTTTGGACCAGGTTTGAGAGCTCTTGACCTCTGGAAGACAGCCTCAAGTTGCTGGAATGGATGTTGGAGGTGTGATGCTATGAGTTGTAGTGTAAAATGGTGTAGGACTTGAGAGGTTTTGATGCTTGGAAGAGAGAGAGAGGGAGCTTTAATGCAAGACTCCCAAACAAAACTTTTTTTAACCCCCTAAAATGCAGCTGGAGCTGCTGGTTTTATAGGCAAAAGAGTGGAGGAAAAGGGGGGAAATTGAAATTCAAATTTCCCCCCAAAATAGGCCTAAAAGAGAGATAAAGAGGCAAGTGATAGCTGCCGGCCTCAAACTGAAGGGAGCCCTTCAACAAAGTTGAAGAGGGGCTCAAAAAAAGATATTTTATAGTTTATGACCAAGTCTGAAACAGCTCACAAGTAAGCCTAAAATACCATGCAAAAATAGGCCTAAAAGAGAGTTAAAGAGGCAAGTGATAGTATGAGACCTCAAACAGCAAAAGGTCCTTAATCAAACATGAAAAGGAGCTCAAAATATGACTATTTACAGTTTGGGTCGGAGCCCAAAAATGCTTGCAAGCAAGGCTTAGATATAGAGCAAGATAGGAACAAAAAGGAGGGGAAAGAAGCTTACCCTTGAAGACCAATGAACCAGCAGCTTTTGGACCAAGAAGAGGAGCTCCTAGCCTCTGGAAAACAGCCTCAAAGTGTTGTAATGGAGGATGGAGGTGTATACCAAAACCGGAGCAACGGAGGTGGTTAAGCGGTCCCGAACCAAAGCACACGGCCGTCGGCTCCGAAAAACCGAAAACCGGGCTCCAAACGGGAAAAATGGCCTACGACCATGAAACGTAGCCTAGGCCACTGAGAGATGATCTACGAGACCTCTCCCTCCCTTCGGGAAGAGAAAACAGAGAAAACGGAGTCTGGTTCCAAACCGCAAGGCAAGACACGAAAGAGCCCGGAAGTCCGCAGGCAAGGCTCGCAGCCGAGACTCTGAAACTTCCGCACGAGCACAATATGCAATATCACCGAGCGCTCAATCGGTGACGTCTGAGTCTTAAGGTCGGTCAAAAATGGGATGTCTACACCTGGGGAGGACATCCCCGATTACAGAGACTTCAAAAAAAAAAAAAAAAAAAAAAAAAAAAAAAAAAAAAAAAGAAGGAGGGATCTGTCTTTCTTTCTCCTTCGGCAAACGGCCATACGCCAACCTTATTTGGTTGACCCTCCCGCCGTTTTTTCATTCTTAATTTTGTTCTGGGAGACCTTCGAAGGCCCTGCCTCAGTGTGTTTCCCAAGAGAAGGCCCTGCCTCAGTGTTTTTACCAAGAGAGTTAACTCTTCGCCGACCATCAAAGGCAAAATACGACGGCGCTCCGAAACGGGCCATACAAGTGGCCTGTCGTTTTACCTCTTTATTCTCTGTGGAGGTAGCCTTCCGTTTCAGTTCTGTGTTCTCTGCCTTCAGCGCGCAAATCTCCGCTCGCGCATCCTTATACATATGTTGAAGTAAAGTGAGTTGGGTGTTAACCCGATGTACCTCATACGTCTTGTTTTGCAAACGGTGAGACAGATTAGTGACCGCGGCCACTGTCTCCATACACGACTT